>VZRZ01003269.1:183130-238244 GCA_013398175.1 Climacteris rufus
TTTTTGTCGTTTGTATGTAATGATTTAAACCTCTTTTTTTTTTTTTTTTTTGCTGATGGAATGAACTAGGTACTTTTTAACACCTGAATTATGCTTATCCTGACTCTTTAACTTTGGATGATATATCTGAGCTCTAGATGCATGTCTCCTTTCTGTATAGTCCTCTCCAGCTCAGATTTAAGTGGAAAGAAAGCAATCTTGAATCCTGATTGTTAGGAATGCTGACAACTTAGAATTTTCTTCAAGCATGGGAACATCTCTGATATGTAAAATATATATCTTGTCATCAAGCTAACACCCCAAATTAGATTTCCTAAATGTTATATTTATATATGACTCAGTTTCCCATCTGTGAAAAATTCGCAGAGAGCTTCCTCACTTCAAAGACATGCTGTAGATTTTTAGAAAATAGTAAGAGAAGCCCTTTAAGGTGATAAAATATTCTATATAGAGATACAAAACGCTGTTGTAACCATGCTTCAACAAAATGGGGTATACAAGGAATTAGGCCACACCATGCTTAACAGTAAAATTAAAAAAAAAAAAAAAGGAATTAAAGACACAGAAGAAAATAAACTGAATAAAAATATGATAAATGTTCTGTAGATATCAGACTATGATATCACAATGTCAAACTTTTCTGTGGTCAAGAAGTTAGAAATCAACTTACGTGTGGTGGTTTTGTCATGTTCTAGTCCTTGAATTTGCTGTCTTAATGCTCTTTTTAGTGAAACATTTAGTTTGTAGTTTGATCGAATAATTGGCAAATACTTGTGAACACAATTTCAAAATTTAATTACTCATTAGAATTATGCATAAGTATGTTTTTTAATTTTTTTAATGAGCATTTGAACAATCTTTTTTTGAATTTGAAGGAATACTAGTGCTCAGAGAGATCTTCATTTTCTTGGGCAAATAACAATATTTATCAGCCAAAATAGAATGTTTGTTGTTTGCCATTCAATTAATATTTGCTATATATTTGATTCATTTGTTTCTTACTAACAAGATTGTGTCCCCCTAGCATACAATAATAGCTGCTATGGTAACACTCTTACATTTTTAAACTTTAAATGATAAATTACTTTGGCTTGCACTGTGTCTAGATATTGCAATTCCTAATCCCTTTAAAACTGAGAGTAATTTTGTCATCCCTCTTTTACAGGTTGAGGCTTGGGAGCTGTACAGATAAAGCCGAGTGTGGTCAGAGGAAAGGAGATGAGGCAACAGAAGAGTCAGCAGCTGAAATTTTACAAGCACCTGAAAGGAGGGTGTGGCCAGGTGAGGGTGGTCCACTTTTCCCAGGCAGCCAGCAACAGGATGAGAGGACATAGCCTCAAATTGTGCAGGTGGTGGTTCAAGTTGGACATCAGGAGGAATTATTCACTCAGGTGGTTTTTAAACATGGGGATGGACTGCCCAAGGAGGTGGTGGAGTCACGATCCCTGAAGGTTTTTAAGGAAAGACTGGACATGGCACTCAGTGACATGGTCTGGTTGACGGGGTGGTGATCAGTCAAAGGTTGGACTTGATGGTCTCAGAGGTCTTTCCCAAACCTAATTGATTCTCTGTGTGTGTGTGTGTGTGTGTAAGATATGTGCCACAACGATCTATCAGCTTGGTGCAAAGGCAGCATTAAACAGCCTTCAGCCAGGTAAACTGAGGTAGCTGAGGTTAAGATGAAGCAGAGACTGCTGCAGCTGAAATGGATGGGGAACTCCCATCATCTCTTCTACCAGCAGCCAGGATCTGGCAGAGAACACTTGGATAATTTCCTCCACTGAGTTTTGTACTGATGACTGGTGCATGCATACACACACATGCACAACTGCTCTGGACTCAGTTTGCATTATTCTAAAACCCTAGTTTGCGAAAACAAACGTTTTCATTAACACTGTAATAAAAATAAAAACCAGAGATTTCTCCTGACTTGCAGAGAAGGGTGTCCTATGTGGTAAACAGCTGGAGTAATATGAACCAAGCATTATTCACACTTAAAAGGGTTATTTGTAATTTTCTGCCCAAGGTAGAATTGATTCCAACTGGAAAGTAGGAGTGATTAATACTTTTTCCTTCCTCATAAGACTACAGGATATAAAATAGCCAAAGATGTCTTGTCAGTCTGTCAGTCCCAGATCTGTCATGTCATATTTTAATCATGTTTGCCAAAACTTGAAAATGATAATTTTTTCCTTTGTTTTTACTGTTTCTAATAGAAAGTGGTTTTAGAGTATTGCTTCGCTGATGATGCAAAGTCTTTTCTCAATATCCAGCCTGAATTTATTCTCAACCAGTTCATATGTATTTGTTTCAATGCCAGTGTTGCCAATACCATTGCCATGGTGAAATAGCTCATTTTCCTCCTTCGTATTTAGGGATAGCAGCAGTATGTCTTCTGGCTCTTCATTTTCTTTAGGTAAATTCTTCAAGCTCTTTTGCTCTCCTTTTGTAAAATAAGTTTTTCACTTTTCAGCTTGTGTAAGGCTGGCACAAAAAGGCCTCATAACTTGAGGCAAAACTAGTATGTCAATAATGTAATTTCTGCTTGCAGAAACTTCTGTAGCTATTACATCAGGCTGGAGATTGCCATGAGGTGAATGTATTTGGGGTCAAAGAGAATATGGCTACTTAAGTCTCTGAAATACAGCATCTTCATCTCTGAATCTGGGAAAGATTGCTATGAACAGCTTCTATAGAGCAGAGTTGATAGTAATCTCACTGAGTCAATACAAGTTCACCAGTTTAGAGAAGCTGAAGATCAGTCTGATACATTTATTTTTCTAAGTTTATCTGTGTTTACCCTTGCCCCTCTTGTGTACTGTATAAATGTCCCAAGTGTCAGAAATCATAGTAACAGAAAATGGAAGAAAAGCTATCGGTAAAATATATGTTGAACTGTTTTTAATAGATTTAGGTATACTATATTCTTGAGTTACAGTCACTGTATATTTTAAACACAAAATATGACATCTTCACTGAAAAAAAAACCAAGAAAATTCTTCTGTCACTTCCTATGGTTTTTTTTTCAGGAAATAAATATGGTAGTCTGTTAACATTCAGGATTATTATGTATTATGACTATAACTTCAAATCATACCTGTATTTCTTCTAGATGAACTGTTTTCTACCTGAGTTTCCAGGGTAAAATGGCTTTGAGTGTGTTTCTTGGCTTTTTTTTTTTCCCCCTGTTGTTAGAGTTTTCTAATTTACAATCACTTAATTCTTGCTAATTGAGATGTAATTTGAAACTTTTCTGTAACACACAGAAGCTCCAGGCCTACTGAAGGTTACAACAGTATAAAATACTTGCTGAAACCAAGTTTTCAAAGTGTTTTTTGTCTAATCCTTGATTATTTTTTGTGCCTTGCATTATGATTATGGAAACCTGAATATGAATTTCTGAGCACTTAATTTTTTCCTGGACTTCGTACTGGGACTTTTGCTTGTCCAAGCAACTTCTGCACAGGAAAAGGTCATGTAAGAGGGCAATCCAAGTTGTGGATCCTTTGTCTTACACACACAAGCTTATAAACTCAAATTTGGAGACTATGTTTTAAATCATAGGCTTTTAAGTTTCTTTACCTTTCTTGAGAAGATTAATGTTTGAGATTGTAATGCATAATATTTGAATTATTCATTTTAATTAAAATTGATCATGAGAACTAATTAAAAGACACGCAACTGGTTACTGGCAGCATAGTTGGACTACTTTGCTAAAATACCATTTGGTGTTCAACATTAGGCTTATGTTGATTTTAGAAATTATATTCTATAAATAATAAGGGGTTATAATTAATTCTGCATAAGAATTTGGAAATCTAATCTTTCATAAAAAATATATTGAGCAGTGCTTTCTGTGTTTGGAAAATCACAAGTTCTCTTTTCATTTAAAACTTTGTGTGGCAGTCAAAAATGTCAAAAAAGGCTCAAAATAACCTCTTATTAATTTCTTTTCCCCTACATTTTAAAGTGGGATTCAGCTGCCTTCCCATCTCATCACTCTTGCTGGAATATTTTGGTAAAATACATATAATCATAATAAATAAATCAGCTTTTATAAAAATAAACACTGAGAGCAATCCTCTGGATCACCAAATCCAGGAAATCAATTCTTGCTATTGTGGCCAATCTGATTACAAAAATCAAGTTTTACCTCAGCAAAAGGTAGATTGTTGACTTCATTATTATTGCTCAGGAAATTGCTTCAAATTCTCACTATTCTTATAAATAGAAACTCTCAGATTTCAATTCTAAATGTATTAACTGCCAGTTCAAGCTCACTTTCCTTGAAAAGCTCTTTATTTGACCTCAGATTGTACCTTGATGACTAATTTTGAGAGCTATGATGGGAATCCATTATCATTTACTCAGAGAGATGTTCTTCATATATTGTCTAATTTCCACTACATGAAATATAGTTTCACCGTTTGTATTTTATGCCTGATTGAGGTTGTTGAAAGGAATAGAACCAAAAGAAATATTTAAAGAAAGACTTTTTAGCCACTTTAGCCTAAGACTTGTACAGTGGTTTCAACAGGATGGAGAGATGCCTGGGACTGTAAAAGTCAAATTTAATAGCTGAAGGTGAACTAAAATGTACTTACTTCTATTTGTGGTGAAAGGAAACATTGTGTGGAGAAGAATAAATGAGGCATTCACTAGAAAACTTGCTATCTTATGTTTTAACCTCGTTGAAAATTTTCTTTTGAGTCTATTATTCAGAGAAAATTTGGATTTTTAACTATGTAATTTAATTTTTTTGAAGTGTCGTGTGCTTCCTGGAAGTTTTACACAGTGTTCTTTCCTTTAAAAAAATTCTACCGGTGTCAGACAAAAATTACATTACATTCAACATCCATGCTGCGAATCAATTTCTTAAAACCCTTTCCAAACACAGGAGGGCTTTAAGGATGAGTTGGACATATTTGTGTTACTCACCTAGGCTGAAAATGCTTGAAGAACACTGACAGGGAACAGCCCTGTCTATTGCTACAAGGGAAGTATTAGTGGGATCTTGGGATCTTTACATAAAGTTGAATTTAAAAGCCTTTGACATTGGTCATGATGTTCACATTAATTATTCATTAATTTTTCGAAGACCGGATCTGTTCCCAGTAGAATAGCTTACACAGACTGTACAATTTTCTTGTTACCCATGTGGCTCTTATGTGTTTTTTCCCTCTCTATTGAATGAACCAGGTGGGAAACCTTTCCTAAGCAGTGAAGAACTCTGAACCACATTTCCATGGCATCAAAAAATGCCTTCTCAGACAGAACGGCAAGGTGCTGCCCTCTGAAACATGAGCAACATGCTAAAGACTTGCCTTAGAACACTTTCTGCTAGGGTCCAGGGAGAGCTGGGTTAGCAGGGTCAAATGCAAAGGGTATTTGGACAAGGAAGAAACCATCAGTTAATATCAGCTGTGTGCTCCCTGTTCAGGAAAAGGAAGGGTAGAAGGGAAAAAATAGGTTTTCAAATTTAGGCAGTTTTGACTAGAAGAGCTAAGAGACGAATTAGTGTGGGTTACTTTTTAATGAAAGAAGAAAAACTCCATAAACAACTGTAGTGGTGCCAAAGAACTTTGTGTTGAACTGTGAAGATGGACCCAAAACCACTTTTCGTATTGTTGGGAAAAGTTACAATGATCCACAAATTGCAAAATGGATACACTTTTTTTGTTTGTGAAGAGGCCAGGGGTGGAGGATGTTTTGCTTCTATGCTTCTGCTGTATGGTAAAAAGAATAATGGATGGGTTTGTTTCCTTCAGCATGGTAAATGGATTTGCAGCAGTAACATTCACTCTAAAAGGACTGTAACAAATGAAGAAGCTCTGACGACTTTACATTAAAAAGAAGGGTAAATTTTCATGTATCCCAAAGTCC
This sequence comes from Climacteris rufus, assembly GCA_013398175.1. Lineage (NCBI taxonomy): Eukaryota > Metazoa > Chordata > Aves > Passeriformes > Climacteridae > Climacteris > Climacteris rufus. The sequence goes on from VZRZ01003269.1 coordinate 189,014, forward strand.
TGGAATTGTCTTTGTTACTTAAGTTTCTTATGTACAGGAATTCCATTATTAACTTGCATTGCCACTGATTAAAAATATGTGTGAGCAATTGAAACTCACAATAAGGTATACTTTAATAATGAATGTTTTCATTGACTTGGAGACAGCTATAGCAGGAGACTTCCATTTCTAATGTACCTACAATAATTATCCATGTTCTGCTGATGGTTATTTATTGTTTAATTAAAATGTATTCAGGGCATAAAAGCCCATTAGGATAAAGCATTGTGTCAAAACCAAAAAGTTGCAATGAAGTTTGAGCATGGAAGTGCCTACTGTTGGCTCCTAGATATTTCTGGTAGAAAGCTTGAGAAAAAAAAAAGAATATTATATGCCTCTAAAGTAACCACCTGCTTTTATAAAATTAGAAAAGAATTTGAATTATGCATCCAGCAAGCCTAACCAGAACAAAGCACATTCATGGACTAGTATGCTGTGACACTAGGTATCACACCCTCGTTAAGCAGCAGTTTTCTTTTCTACCTTGATTCAATACAAGAAGAGAAGAAATTATTAAAAAGGAAAGGTTCTGCTAGTTAGAAATGGCAATAAGTTTTTCAGAAAATGTATCAGCTCATACCTAATAAATTAACTCATTTTTATAGAGAAAACTGCAAATATATTTTATTCAAAGGTACATTTCTTGTTTTGGATCTTAAATTCATTAATCTCTGTGAATTTTTACACTTGTCTGATATGGTTTGAAATGCTTGTTCTGATGTATCAGATGAGCATAATAATCTATTTGAATTTATGGGGATCAGTATCACTGTGAGATGTGGGAATGTGCATGTGTAACTTGAGAAACACGTAAATTCCTGTGCACTGGGATGTGTGAGTGAAAACATTCAGTTTTTTTCTAATAAATCATTATAGTTTAAATTAAAGGTGACTCAACTAAATTCAAGTATGTGACACATCTCATGATTCCTGCAATTTTTACCTTTCCAGCATAACCAATCCATTCTCATTGTGTGTCCTTGGAAGGTCCAAAAATTTCTCAGAAGCAAAATCCTTTTACTTACCAATTCCTTTGTGTGGCTGTGTTTCAATTCAGTGATTTTTACATTGCCCTCCACTGTTCCTTTTCCATAGTTATATGTGGGAAGATTGACTTCAGGACTGTTGAGGTGTTTTGTTTGTTTATTTTTTTGTGTCTGTTTGTTTGTTTTATATTTGGCTTTTTTTTTTTTCTTCTTCTTTTACAGTGGTAATCCCTGGATTAAGGTTCCTGGATAAATTTTAACAGCTCAATCACATCTCTAAATTGTGCTAAACTGTGGTGGAAGCGAGGCGGATGCTCTGCAGCCAAGAGTTGTTGGAGAGCGTCGTGCTTTGATTAGGCCCTGTTTGTCCCATGGCAAAGCTTGTATTTTGGTGCTATGTATGTGTATGTCCTTTCTGTCAGCTGGTGCTAAGCATTCCATGCCAGAAATATTTCTGATAGGTATCCAGGTCTTCCTGCGGTTGAAGTGGCACGGAGGGAATAGATTTTGACAGGGCAATTTTTTAGATAAATATTAGAAATTTTGTCATCTGTATTCTGGATGCTGCTTTATTACAAAACAAGTATTTTACAGTACCGCAATAGTTGGTTTTCTTAAATACTGGCCTCTTTGTAAATGTTGTGACACATCTAGAACACTGGTCAAATTCATATATTAGATGAGCAGAGTTGCCTAATTCAGGTTTATCTTTGCATCAGGTTGGTGTGGACTGAGTCAAGGAAAGACTGTCCTCTTCAGTAACATGGGTGCTCAGGTCTTATGGAAGTTTTATGCAAAAAATCCCCAATTAGTGAAAGGAGCATATTCTCTGGCAGTGCACTTGACTTTTGCTGCCCTTTTATGACAAATTATAGTTGTGAACTTGTGACCTTTATTAAAATTTTAAAGTGTGTGTCAAGGTATCATAAGCTGTTAAGTTACTCATAATCATGGTAATCATAAGTTACTCACACTGAATTGGCTATGGTGGTTCAGGTGCTTGGTGGAGTTTTTAAAATGGAAATTCCACTGCTTTGCTGTCCTCAGTCATGAAAGACTGAGCTCAATGAACTCTTCTGTTCCTTTGTACCCATCTACTGTTCCTTTTATAGTGAGGGGAGAGAGAAAGAGCCATATTCAACCACTCATGCTAAATTACCTTCTGAAATTTTCTCCACTGACTGTACAGGAGGAGAGGGGCTCAACTGTGTGCTAGAGCCTAAAACCAGGTGGACTTGGGCACCCAAATCGCATTTTCTTTCCTAAACATTGGACATTTGGCTAAAATTAAGCTGATGAGAGCTTGGCTTCTTGGTTTCAAAGAAGCCTGAATAGCAACCTTGCACACTTGATGTTAGTCTCTTAAATCCATCTCTTGCTCTTTCTGAGATGGTGGTCTGCCTTATGCACCTGGTTATGCATGTCACTAAAACTGGTACTGAGAAGAATCATGTACCACTCTGTCTCTGAAGCATCATAATAATATCTTTTTGTTGTAATGCCTCTGCGCGTGGCTTGCGACCGGCCCGTTCCCACCGGGCCAGGGCCAGGGGGTGCCGGTTCCTTCCCCCCCCGTGTGGTGTTGGTCCTTTCCTCACCCCCGCGCGGCCGCTGGGATGGCACACCCCGACTGGCAGTGGCCGTCCCGGCCCAGGGCGGCAAGGGCTGTCCCCACCCAGGGGAACAGATCATTGGTTCCCATGCCGGCTACGGACGGCTGGCTCACTGGCCGGTGCCCCTGTCAATCATTGTGGTCCTCCGCAGTGATTGGCTCTCCCGGCTGCCCTCCCCTCGCCCTGGTTTTATAAGATGCCCCGGTCGCCATTTTGCCTTGTCTTCTCTGCAACATATTGCAGGAATAAAACCTACTGCGATAAGCGGAAAGAACACTTTCTCGTTTTCTTTATTTCCCTGCATAAATTAAACCGCTATACGTGAGCTAAGCCAAGATTCTGCAGGAGTTCTGATGTTCGTCTCGTCTCTGATTGGAGACTAGATAACGCCGAAGTTGCGTTATTTAGGCAAACGGGACCGACGCAAAAGACTCCGAGTTACTCGCGCTTTCTACCCGCGGCATCTTTTGATAATCTTATTCTGTTCCTTCGGATAAATTGAATTTACTATTGGATTTCATAGAAAATCCTAAGGGATTCAAAGTAACTTTTGCATGCTACTAGTGTATTGTTTGTTATGCAGCATCTTAAAGCTGGTGTCACAAGTAAAAAGTACTAATCTCTCAAGTAAACCTTTTTGTTGGTTTTGGTTTTTTTTTTTTAATTCAGAAAGCTAGATTGTCATGTTCTTCTTACCAAATTATAGAAATAGCTGTTTGAATAAGAATTTACAGTAGAAAGAAGGCGTCTGTTAAATTTCCATTGTACTTACCCACACTAGATAATGTTGAAAACCAAGATGTTATTTTTCCCCCTTGTTAGTCATCAGACAGGATAAAATACACTTTACTTTTAATTTCATAATTTCTCTGTAATGAAAAGAGAAATAATATTTAAATTAAGAACTTATGAGTCATAAAGCCCTTCAAAGCTGGTATTTTGCTGACTAGTTATTTTCAAACAAGGACTCACTAAGCTTGCCCACACACAAACACTGTCTAGGAAACAAGGTCCCCTAGTGTACAACTACTAGTGAAAGTAATGATTATCTTTCAGGTTTGGTTTTTTTGTTTTTAGTATTTTTTTTATTTCAGTGACAATTTTATACAGGGGTGCAGGCAAGAGTGAATCACTGAATATTTGTGTAGGCTGATGTTATTTTAGAATCATAGAATGGTTTGGGTCAGAAGAGACCTTTAGAGGTCATCTCATCTAACCTCCTACCATAGGCAAGGGCATTTTTCACTAAATCAAGTTGCTCAAAGCCTCATCCAACCGAATCTTGAACCCATCCAATGATGGATCCTCTGCAGCTTCTCTGTGCAACCTGTTCCAGTGTCTCACTACCTTTATCATAAAATAAATCGTCTTCATGTCCTACCTACACCTACCCGCTTTTGGTTTAAAATTTTTGCTCTTTTTCCTGTCACTACAGACACTGATAGAAAATCTGCTTCTGTCTTTCTAATAAATTCCTCTGTATATTAAAAAGCTGCAGTAAGATCTCTCTGGATACTTTTCAAGGTTGAACAACCTCAACTCTCTCAGCCAGTCTTCACAGGAGAGGTGTTCCCGTATAATACCTTTGGTTTTGCTATTTAAGCAAGGCAAATGTCCTGGACCATCACCTGCCTTGTAATGAGCTACCAGATACCACCTACCCAACTGCCTTCCACTATGACTCCACTGCTCATATGCCCAACCATTAAACTTCTTTTGACTGAATCTCCCAGCAATATAGGTTACTCAGAAGATCACATTTCTACAAGGTCTGTGAAGCACAAGATGTTACTGAGTATTTTTTCTGTACTTCATCTTTTATCCTAAAAATGAACTGAAATCATATTTCTCCAGACCTTCATCAGTCAAAGGTTTCTGCAGTCCTGGACTTCAGACTGATTGAAAAGCGTTACAGATTTTTCCAAGATGAGACAAGGAAGGCTGGAGTTCAACAGGAAAACTCAGCTAACTTTTTGTCTTTTTTTTCCCAAAGTTGTCACATGAAGGAAACAAACGTTAGGAAAAAAAACTCCACAGCCATGTCAGCATTGTCCCATTTAGTTTACAGAATGATGTGCACAACTTGCTGTGAAATTTCTAACTGCCTTATAAGTTACTTTGAAGAAAATGAGAAATTTCTATTTTTTCTTTTTTTTTTCTTTTTTTTTTAAATGTAAAGTTTAGACCTAAAGCCCACCTGACATTATGCTTTCTGCCTAACAGTGATCAGTGCTGGATGCTTAGGAAGGAAGATAAATTATACTAGAATTTAAGAAAAAATAGAAGAACAGAGTGATCACTCTTGGGGATGTGGGTTTTCTCTGACTGTTTTAACTCTGTGTTATTTCTGTCTGCTGTCTCCTTGAAGAGCTAAGGTCCATTTATGTTTGCAGTCATTATTAAGAGACCATTAAGCACTTATAATATTTTAATTTTTATACCTATTTAATTATTTTTACATTTTATTTTACCGGATCTCTTTGGAGATGGGCTGACTAGACATGTATTTAACACTCAAAAGAGTGAGTGCACACTGTGTTTATAAAACATAGTTACATCCACTGTTTTTGCATGTTCCTGGTATAAATATCAAGATGGTGTTATTAGAAGAGTGTACACAGTGACTCTTAGGGACCTCTCCAAATGTTAGTAAGAAATAAGGTCTGTCTCTGTTTGCTACAACTATTCCTAACTGTAGCTTTTGCTAATTTGATTGGTAGAGTGATTTGAAAAACTGGGTTTTAGTATCAGATTCAGGGATCATGAGAGGGTGGAGAAGAACTCTGAGGAAATAGTGCTATGTGCTAGTCCATGTGTCCACATGCTACTGTCTTTTTACCTTACATTCTCTCATATTCTACCTGGAGCATCCACTGTTAGACACCTGAGAGTAGGGTGGGGTCCTAGGTGGATTGGTTTGAGGTCAAGCACTTCAGATTTGTGTGCTTGAAATGTCAAACAAGCCGGTAGCATTTAGGGAAAGCTGCTTATTACTGCAAAGAATCCTTTCATGAATTATTATGAGGATTTCTAATATGCATTGGTACTATTGTGTACGAACAGAAAATTTCATTCTACTTCATTTTTGGGTACAGTTTCAATATTCTCTGCTCTTGTAGAGGGATTTTCATTCACCTCACTGACACAATTATATAGTGATACTCTCTTTTCTGCTTAACTAAATCATTATTCAAGGTGGACGGCTTCTAAATACATTCCAATTTATGTGTTGAGAAATAAATTATTTACATCCAGACTAACAAGAAACTTGAGCATTGTTAGACTAAGCACAGCAATGCGAGGACCCAGAACTAAAAATTTACCAAGCCAGACCAGGCAGCTCATATGCAGATATAGTGAATAAGGGAAGTTAGATGCCTGTGGCTGAGTCACAAAAGCCATCACACTGATGGCTCACACTTGTCAGGATGCAATGCTGAAGTAAGGAGAGTGTTTGAAAGCCTACCCCTCTCTTGGCCTAAAACAACCAGATTAATCTATACACTGAATTAATCTATACACTGAATTCACACTTTTTGTGTGTGGTATATACCTAGGCAGAGCAGTTTATGTCTGTGAATAGGCTACCTCATGGTGTTGTGTTATAGGAAATGAAATTTCAAAAAGAATGTCAGCACTTCTTTACCTCACCAGAAAGATAACTTTACATGACGAGGAAGAAAAATAAAGAATATATGTACCCGTAACCTGATAACAGTTTGTGTAGACAGATCTGACACAATATTCAGCAGATTGCTGTCAAGTTTGTGTACTGAGAGATTATTTCTAGACTCTGTATGCATGTATAGAATGTAGGACTAGATAGCCATGCTTCAGAGGAATTCTTTTGCAAGTGTGTAATATAAGCATTCTTTGTGAGCAGTAAAGGCAAATACTGGTCAAAGGTCAAAGCCTTAGAAATCAAGGTGATAACCTTCAAAGAGAGCTGCTTCTGCAGCAAATGAACCGACACTTTATGCTCTATCTAATTAATCGGAGGCTTGCAATGTTCTCTCAGCACTGATGTTGGAGGGAGATGGCCATTAGCCATACAAATCAGCAATGTGGTGATCAGGGTGACAAGGCAGGTCACCCCCTTGCGCTGCAACGGAAAATGCATTTTCTTTCAGCCTTCTTGTCAAGCACTGGAAATTCCCAAGTGGATCCAGTCCATGGCCAATTTATCTCCTTAATGGGATATCCCATGAGTTTTTGTACCTCATTATAGATGCCAAACTGTCCTTATTATGGTGCGCTGGCTTTGGCTGGGGTAGAGGTAATTTTCCTCACAGTGGCTGGTAAGGGTGGGGCTGTCCTTTGGATCTGTGCTGGAAACAGGGTTGAACACACAGGGATGTTTCTGTTATTGCTAAGCAGGGCTTGCACAGAGGCAAGGCCTTTCCTGCTTCTGGTAGCAACCCACCAAGGAGTGGGTTGGGGCTGCACAACAAAGTGGGAGGAGACACAGCTGGGACTGTTGACCCCATCTTACCACAGGGATAGTCCAGACCCTATGGTGTCATGTTCAGTATATAAAGTGGGAGGAGGAAGAAGATGGAGGGGGACATTGGAAGTGATGCTGTTTGTCTTCCCAAATCACTGTTACATGTGATGGGGCTCTTGTTTCCTGGGGATGGCTGAACACTTGCCTGCCCATGGCATGTGGTGGAAGGATTCCTTGTTTTGCTTTGCTTGTGTGTTCAGGTCTTGCTTTCCCTATTAAACTCTATCCCAACCCACAAGTTTTTCTCACTTTTACCCTTCTGATTGTCTCCCGATCCCACAGACAGCAGGATGAGGCGGGGTGAGCGAGCAGCTGTGTGGGGTTTAGTTACTGACTGGGTTTAAATCACAACATGGAGGTAGAGTATTTTATTAGTTGTATTATTATGCATGTTTTTATTAGCATTCTTTTCCCTTCCTCATCCCTATGGCAAAGTCCCCATTGAATTATTATCAGTAAGATGGGAGCAGACTCAGCTCCAGTAGATTTATAGAAAGAGAAAGCTGTGATCATTCCAAGTTCCACCAGCATTTTGAGATACAAGTTATTCACTGCTTTGTACATACAAGGTAATTTCACTGAATACTTCTTATAGTTTCTTAACCTCACTGTAATATTTCTGATGCACAGCAGAAGGAGAATATGAAACCACTGCTGTATGTCAGTCTCATGGACATGTAAAGCTGTGAAATACAGCTCCAAAACAGTGTAAATTCCCAAGTTGGAAGGTCATATTAATTTTAATCTTTATTTTGCATCTCTTGATAATGTTAGCATTTTCTAAATATTGCTCTTGCTGAAGCAGTTTAGTATTAAAAAAAAAAAAAAAAGAAAGAGAAAATTCCTCTGGTTTAAATTCAGACTACCATTTACCAATACATATACACACATGTATATGTTAAGAAAATTTGGCTGGTTTTTAATAATTTAGTTCTTTGTCAAGATCATCTTTACTGACTTTATAAGTTCGTAAAGGGGTGTATTTATTTTTGCCTTATAACTTTCCTCACTAAATATAGTAAGAAATGGCCTTCCTTTGCCATCAAGAGCATCAGTTGGCAACTGTATGAAAAGATGAGACAAATTCACCTTCCTGTGGTGTGCCTTTGAAACACTGCAGAGTTTAAATTATTCTGTCCCTTTGTTCATTTTCTCTCTCACACTCTTGCTGTTCCTCTCTTGTTCTTGCTTTCAGTCTCTTTCTTTGGTTCCCCTGCTTCTCTGTTCTTTTGGGTTGCAAAAGTGGTGATTCTATATTCGGGGATATTATTTTCTGCATAGAAGGTTCTAAAACATAGTAATTCAGCATGCTGGCCAAACCCCAGTATTTATTTTTCTCAGTCAGCTGGATCCAAAGTCTGTTGTAATCAATGGAAATAACACGGTATGATCCAGTGGGATTAACTCCAGTATTAGTAGAAGCAGGGAATGTAATTAAAAAGTGTGGCCATCCCATAAAAAGTGGTGATGACATTCAAAGTCACTCTCCCCTTTTACTGGGGAGTGGTGGAGGTAAATGGCAAATTAGGCTTGCTTATTTCTCTTCTGTGAAGGGTGACGCTTGAGATGACTTAAATGTTAAAGTGAAGCCCAAGGGAAGCTTTTTGTGTATAAAATCAACTTTCGAGGAGCAAAAGCCAATGGAGCTTCAAGTAATTCAAAGAACAGATACTGAAGAAGTCATTTTTATCTTTTGCTCTCTGCTTTTAGCTTAAAATGTAGTATTCATACTAACTTGTCTACCTGCAAATTTCTCTCAAAAGAAAGCATAAACAAATTTAATCAGAAAAAGTTTGGTGGAGTGCTACTGGGAGATTTTAGCTCAAGATTCTGTATTACTTAAGAACAAAGGATAATGAAGAAATGATTGGCATCATTAAGTGCTACATTGCTCTATTGTTCTCTAATAGAGGGCTAGAACTCATTCTGGAGCCTGATTTTTTTAAACAGAATGAACATAAAAAATTATTAGCTGCAAAAATAACTAATAAATAGAGGTGTCTGTATCTTATTCCTTGCAATTCTGGGTAAGCAGGCAAAATTGTTTGAAATTAATATCTAAACTATTTGACTTTTTGATCCAAAAGTATTACTGACAACTAAGGCTGAAATCTAAACTAAGAGGTTAGGAATTCTAAAAATATTACTTTGTTTTTTGACCTGTTTATGTCTCTCCTCATCATCCCCCTTCTTCACTCTGAGCAAAGCAACATACGTACAATGATTTACAGGTGGCTGTAAGCAAAGATTTTGCTTCAACGCTGTTGTCAGTGTTGAATCTGTCACTAATTTGTTTTTGTGCTTCTGGAGAACAAGGCCTTTTGCCTGTCTCATACTTTTTATTTCTGTGTATGTATGTTCTTACTTTTTATTTGTGTGTATGTATGTTCTACATCATATAATTTACCTAGTTTGGGAAAAAAATGTGAAGAAGAAAAGGTGGATGGCTGATGTAAGCATTTTAGCGAAATCATCCTTCAAACAAGTGGATCAAGAAAAGCTAACAACATCTATTTATCCCATTCATATGTTCCACTGATTTGGGTGTTTGAAAGACATTTAGCTTGCTGAGTTGGATTTAGACTTGCTGTAACAGGAATGACATTGCTTTTTATTTTGACACTTGCAGACTTTAGTCAAAGGGGATAATGTTATACCTATGCTTTCCCCAGAATCTGATCCTCTAGCTTGGGCCATTAGCCTTTGAAGGTCATTATAATTACATTGTCTTGTTGCTAGTACTGGAGAATTTCTTTTCTGTAGAAATATAATTTCAGTGCTGTCATTCCCAGACATTCACCATGCTTTTGTTAGATAACACATGCTCAGCAGATGGTGGAAAAGACCAAGAATCGATTCGCTCCAGTAGTGTAAGTGAGGAAGAAACAAAACCCAAGTACCACTGTCACCAGGAATTAAAAATCTGGAGATGGAGAGCAAAGCACAGAGTGGTAAGTATTTAACTGTATTCCAAATATTGGCTCTTTCTATTATGCATGTTTTGGCAATGTGTCTTCTGAAGCAAATTCTCAGCAGGATCTTCTCTTTAACAGTAGCTTCCCTTTAGCTGGGCTCTTACTTCCATATTGTCTTATTAATACTGTCCTGAGGTTCTTCTTTCTTCTTTAGCTGTATGGATAAATATTTAATATGTGGATTAATTTGGAACAATAACTTCTGACAAAAGCATAGGATGTCAATATTTTCTGGGTTTCATTTTTTTTTAACAGGATCGTCTCAATGACAGGCCGTGGTCTTTTCCCAATATATTGTTTGATGGTCAACAGTGTATGAGGAAAAGATTTCTGGATGCTGTTTAATTAGTGTGACTGATGTTTTCACTGAGGTTTGCAGACAGCACTGACACTTCAGTGTGTTTTCTGAGAAAATAGCTCAGTGACAATTGACAGAAAAACATCTGCAATACTGAGAAGTAATATATTTATCTACTTCTTATATTTTTGGGAGCCTTACAGCTTGATCTCAAGGTCATAAAGTCCAAGTTCTATTGTGGCAAATACAGAACTGATCATCAGAGTTTAGAATTCTGCAAAAAACTCAAGGTACTGTCCCATTTCAACAAGCCTCTCCAATTTAGTTGGCATGGCTGCTGCTGTTGATAGCAGCCTTCAGGTCTGTGTCAGGCCTGTCACACACAGGAGGTGGCATGTTTCAGTCCCTTCCTCTCCCTTCCCCAAGTGCAATCCCTGGCTCCTGAAAGCTTGGACTGCTGCACAGTTCGTCCCTGCAGGCTGCAGCTGCATACCTCAGCTGGAATCTGCTGCAGTATCTGCACAAATACCATCTTCTGCACTTTGCCTTCTAGCTTTTCCTCTCTTCTGCTGCACAGTCACAGGTAGGGATCATAAAGCATTTGTTTTCCCTGCATTCAATCCACACATAACTATTCCTGTAAATCTGGGCTTCAACTGTGCCTTCCAACAGAGGCTTCATCTCCATGTGGACCCACCTTTTATTTCACAACACCTGGGGCTTGTTCCTGCAGACCAGCTGGATTATGGGGGAAACTGTGATGCCTGAAAGTCTAGGCTCCCATAGTGGCAGAACAGGAAGCACCATCTGAATAGTTTTACTCTGGCTTTGTGGATTTCTTTGTGTGGTTTGGAATAAACTGAACAAAACCCTGTAACTAGAGTTCCTGTTTTCAATAGTCCTCGCCAACAAATCTGGAGTAATAAGCAGTGTCTGTAATGCTTATGGCTAAAATTAAGGAGCATTTGGGGATACATTATTGATTAAAAAAAAAAGGTTAAGGAAAATCATTTGTTCTGTTTCTATTCAAATGTTCAATCTTAAAAAAATGATTGATTTTTTTTTTTTCTCTAGGAATTGGAGCATTTTGTTTCATCATTCTCAGATGAAATGTTTTGATGTTTAGTTTTAAAACAACAAAGACATGTATCTTCTGATTCATGTTTTTAATTGGCATAAATGATTTCTTTGTGAAAGAACACTGAGATCTTGGCTATATTATTTTCTCTGAGGATAAGTCTTCATTCATTGCTAAGTCTGTTAGGAATCTCCCTGAGTTGCACGTGTCTACTGTGATACAACACTGAAGCCTCAGTTATTCTGATCTACCATATGCTTATTTATTCCGACAAAAATCTGTTACTAACTTCATGTTCAGAGACATCCTTTGTCTCTATGTTAATTCACTTCTTGGCTGTTTAACTGGCCCAGTGAGAGTCAGTTGCAATGGATTTTATGTAGACTGGAAACAAGACTGAGACCCACATTTCCTTTTGCATAAACCACTGTAAGGGAAGAAGAGGTCTAAAGGTGAATACAGTTTTGGAGGGGTGAAAGTTTTTCTCACTTATAAGTATTTTAATACAAGAAAAATGAAACTCTAGCCCTAGAATGCTAGCTGCACATAGGAATGTGAAGAAATATATTAGAAATACTATTAATATCCCACTGTCAGTAGTTACTACGTTTATTCATTTGTCAGACACACATACCAAACTCTAGCTCATGGTGATCGCACGTTGCTCTTAAGAAATCTTTCTGTTAAGTATTTGTCTTATCAATTCTGTCAGACACAAACTAAACTATGTATAATTAATAGGGCCAACAAAGATACAAAGTTAGGGCTAGGGCTAACCATATTTGTAGATGTAACCTTCAGACATTGGGCTGCAATGCTTTTTTTCTTGATAGTGTGCTGAATCATTTTTTGTTTGGAAGAGGTAATTTTTATATCCTCCATATATTCCACAGACAGAGAAGGCAAGCCAAGAACTTGTTTGTCTTGCCTGAAATTTGCTTTCAGTAGAATTATTTATTTTAATAGAAAATTGATCCTAAAGGGGAGATAATTTCTCAGGAAGCCAGAAATGGGGTATTGCTTTACCTGTTTAAACAACTGGTACTTACCACCTTCTAAGCAAAACTTATTCCCAGTCCACTCCCAATAAATCTAACAATGTGCAGTAGCTAGCAGTCTGTTTTCCCCATAAGTGCTGCATGTGATCATGTACTGAAAGGTCTTGTTAAAAAGTATACACATAGGGGAATAGAATTAAAGCTTCTGTGAGAGCTGTAAATTTAAACATCTTCCCTCTGCAATATTTGAGAAGTGAAATACCCTTCTTTCACATAGATATGTCTTAAAAAGTGATAAATATGAGCCATATTGAAGATAGACTTAAATTAACTTTAATATAGCAATTTCCTATCTTTCAAGATGTGCAAAAGCTGAATTTATTTGCCACAAAATGAAATGATTGTGCCACTTAATTTCATTTAAAATTTTAAATATTGGAACAAATTTTAAAATGGTGCAGAATGAGATTGGGATGCAATTTCACAAAGTAAGAATCACACCAAAATCCTGTGTGAACAAAAGTGACACTAAGGTGTCTCTGTATTACTCCACTCAGATGATTGTCTGGGTACTGACTCTGCTCCTTTAATTACCAAGAGAAACCTCAGTGCTGATGAAGGATGCAGCTGAGGATGAAGTAAATCAGTTCAAGAAAGATTTAGTCTTAAATTAATATAGCTACTGGGAAATAATAAAGACACAAATACCCAGGTAATCTATTTTAAACTTCCAGTTCTAGAACAAACTCTTAAAAATGGATGCTCTATAAGCAGCAACAAGGAGCCAGCTCCCAGTCCTACTTCAACAGAAATGAGGAAGAACTGTGTCAATCTCCTCAGGTCTTAATATTTCCAATGCAATTGTGTTTAAATTCAGAAATTTTAGATGTTTCTGGGAGAAACTATCATTTAAAAAATGTAGACTACATTAAGCATGGCAGGGAGCAGTTGATCTCTTTATACAGACCTGATTATATTTTTCTTAGGCACTTCTTCATGCTGAAGCTTTTTCATGCAGGAATGCCTACTATCACAACAGAATGTTTAAACTGATATGCCTCTGAATCTTGCAAGAGGAAAAAGCAACTCAATAGCATGAGGAGGCTTTGAAGTTTTGTAAGGACACCTGTGAGTTTACAGCTACCTCTCTAGATATATTTATACAGCAGTGGATTTAAATTGTATTCTTATGTATATCTCACTGTTAATTTAAAACCCAAGATATTTTAAAGTCACCTAGTCACTAGTGCAATCTTGTAAAAAAATGGACATGAATGATACACCAAAGTTCAGGAGGACACATGACAAATTCATAAAAATATTTTCTGATGGAATTTTTCTATCCCCGTGTGCAGAGACACTTTATATATCTGGAATCAGTTGTTTGTTTGCTTGTTGTTTTTCCTGGGGCTTTGGCGGGGGGNGGGGTGTTTTTTTGTTTTTGTTTTGTTTGGGGTTTGGTTACTGTTGTTGATTTTCATTTGTTTGGGTTATTTTTCTTTTTAGGTAAAGAAAAAGTGAGGCCATGTTGAGAAAATGTAAGCTGTTGTATGAGCAATTGCCTCTTAAGTGGTCTGTGCTATTGTCTTCCATCTGAAAGGCAGAGGTGATCAGGTAATGCAGTTGTTTTCACCTGAATGTCAGCAATTGATACAAAATTAGAGCTACTGGAGAAGACAAAAGTCATCCCTTCCCCAGACATGTGGCTGGTCCTAGTTCATGCTACACGGTGGTTCTGCAAGGAAGCTCTGACCTCCCTCTTTGTGCAGTAGTAGTTGGGATGTTGAGACTGAGCATGAGAGTCACCTACTATATCGACCAGGAAAGATGACAAGTTGAATAGGAGACATCTCCTTCCACCCAAAATAGGTTATAATCAAAAAAGTTTTTTACATATCTCATCCCTCTTCATTTCCTTCGATTCTCTCTCTTGCTGGTATACACTTTCTTGTCCAGTTTCAGAGTTTCCCGGCTCCCGGCTTCTTTGAGCTAAAACAAATTGCCTTTGATTCCAACATGGAAAATGAAATATGGAGTTTCTTAAAACTGAAGTGCAACTTCTGGATATATCTGTTACCATTCTGTCTAAATCCATTGTTGTGTCTGACTACATTATTTTCTGTAGGAATTATAGCATGATCATCTCTCTAGAGCCATTTGGAATAGACTTCAAATAATCTTCAAAGGGCTTGTTTGCTAATACATTGAGCCACCTGCAGCTGTGAATGCTCTCCTTCCACTGTGACCAGAGAACACTATTAACTTCTCTGATATTTCTCTGCTAGTGGTAGGTTCCCTTTGAATGTGTCTAGGACAAGCATTTCTCCTTTTTGCTAATAGCACACCTGGTCACCTACTGCAAACAATGTTCAGCCAATCCTTCATTAAGTCTTTAGACATCCATCCTGGTTTTGACATCTAGCAATTATTCCAGTAGGCAGCTGTTCCTTCGGCATTGTTTTACGCTTTGGAATCGCATATGGTGGCAATTTCATGCCATCTGCTAATGCTGCCAACATGACTGTAATGTGCATTTTTTCATTCCCTAAAGTTTTGTTGTTGTTGTTGTTGTTGGTTTGGTTTGTTTTTTTTTTTTATTATTTGTTGTTTCTGATTTTTAATGATAACAAATTTTGTGCCAATTTCTTCAATGGTATAATTGGTGTGTCAAAATAAACTGGAGTCTCATTGACATTACCTGTTTGGCTCAACAAGTACTTGCCATCACTATGTAATTCAATCGCATACTGCAGAAAGGCATTGATTTTTCCAGGGAAGTTAGAAAGTAGGCGTAGGTATAACAAAGTTCCTCACTGTAGGCAGAATCCATTGTGCCACATCATTTGTACACATCAACTGTTACTTGCCTTGAATTCCCTCTATGGAGTGTTTTGTGCTTGTGCTGTTTCTTGATCTTTCAGTTTAATGATTTCCTATGTAAAGGGGTTTCTGTCTTTTCTTGGAGTATGCAACAATTCTACAACTTGTTCTTCTGCTTTGTGAGATTTCTATTTTGGGTGCACTTACACATTTATATGTATTTTATATGTCCTCCCAGCACCACTTTTTTTTTCATAAGACGTACCACTACACTTAAAATATGCATTGTATACCTTTTGGTCCCTACCCTGTTGCACTCATTTTTCTCAACTCCATATGATCTGCTATATCACACATAACTTACAAGATTTGGGGAGACTTATAAAGCTGTGAAAGATCACTGTGGAGCTCTCTGAGTTACAGTACACCACACAGCTTCACAAGTCAGTGAGAAAAACAGCTAACATGCTGACCACAGTGTTTTATTTAAATTTACAGTTGCTTTGGGCATATTAATGCTCCTTCTTTACTAGGAAACCTGCCACACTGCACACTCACCTTATTAATTCACTTCATTAATCCTAAGGAAGAGGAACAAATTTTTTAACTTGAACTACTTGGGGGAAAAAAAAATTGTCCTCTTCTTTTTTGCTAAATAAGATCTGCTACACCATGTAAACACACACAAGTCTATGGGGAAAGATGGGTTCCACCCAAGAGTGACAAGGAAACTGCCAGAACAGCTCACCAAGCCACTTACAATCATTTACCAGCAGTTCTGCTCAAATGAGAGGGATCCTAGTTGACTGGAGGTTAGCAAATGCAATGCATATGCAAAAGAATGTCTGGATGGAGAATCTGGAGAACTACAAGCTTCTCAGCCTTACCTTGGTGCCAGGGAAGGTCATGGAGCAGATAATTTTGAGTGTCATCACACCCTGAGTGTCCAGGATAATCAGGGGCTCAAGCCAAGGCAGCACGGATTTGTGAGCGGCACTGGTGAGGCCGCCCCTCAAATCCTATGTTCAGTTGTTGGCTCCTCACTACAGGAAAGACATTGAGGTGCTGGAGCGTGTCCAGAGAAGGGACCAGAGCCGAGAAAGGCTCTGGAGCACAAATTTTGAGGCTGAGGGAGCTGGGAAGGTTTAGCCTGGAGAAAAGAAGGCTCAGTGGAGATCTTATCACTCTCTATAACTCCCTGAAAGAAGGGTGTAGCCGTGTGTAGGTCAGTCTCTTCTCCCAGGCACTCAGCAATAACATGACAGGAAACAGCCTCAAGTTGTGCCTAGGAGAGTTTAGATCAGATACTAGAAAAAAATTTCATGGAAATGATTGTGAAGCATTGGAACAGGCTGCACAGGGTAGTGGTAGAGTCACCAACCCTGGATGTATTTAAAAGACAGGTAGGTGTGGAACTGAGGCATATGGTTTAGTGGTGGACTTGACACTGCTGGGTTAATGGTTGGTCAATGGTCTTAAAATTCTTTTCCAACCTAAATGATTCTGTGATTATAGTGAGATGGGGATCAGACTTCCTGGTAACAAGGGATAGGATGAGAGGAAATCACCTCAGGTTGTGCCAGGGGAGGCTTTGGTTGGATATTAGGGAAAATTTCCTCACTGAAAGTGTGGTAAGGCATCAGAACAAGTTGCCCGTGGAAAAGGTGGAATCACCATCCCTGGAAGTGTTCAAAAGGCGTGTGGATGTGGCACTTGGTTTGCTAGTGAACACGGTGGTGCTGGGTTAGTGGATGGTCTCAATGACCTTAGAGGTCTTTTCCAACCTTCACAATTTTATGATTCTTCCTTCTCCCTTTCTAAAAGGAATAGAGTTGTGGTAAGATACCTGGAAGTATAAGAAAAAAGTGAGAAGATAATGGAATCATGATTTAAAGGAAGTTTTAGGGTGTAATGAAGTATTGAAAGTTGGGGTCTCTCTGCCCTTTTCCTCCACTCAGACCTTTGGTTCTTTTTTTTTTTCTGAGTAAATTAACTCAAATGCAAGCCAAGGTTTTGTGTCTGTAAATATATGCCAGAGTGTTTATTGTTTTGTTGCCAATAGATTTGCCCAGTGAGGCCTCCCAGCCCCTATATTTATACACTTTTCATCTGTAAAGGGATCATAGCTCCTTGGGAGACAGAGTGCTAAAATTTCTGTGATGCAGAAAATGGAGAAATAGTGGTAGGCCAGAGCTGATGTATTGTTAAACTTCCTAACTTCATTATGTGGGAGTCTACTAAATCTTTATTTTGCAATATGAATTCAGAAAGAGGAAAAGCAGTGCTGAATTATTTTCTTTCTCACCAGGAGCAGTCTCAAGCTTGCTGCCTGTGCTTTGTAAAGGCTGCATACATACTTAAGCACCTTTTGTGTTTACAGATGCCTTTACATTTACAAATGACTTTATCGTCAGAAGCATATTTGACACACTAGGCTGGCTTACAGTTTGAAAAGCTGGTGAATCATTCCGTGAATAACTGAATACAGAACATTTGAAACAATCGATGACAACTTGCCAGGGCTTGGGCAGAACGCTCCCTATTGTAAAAAAGAGTCGTAGAGCAGTCTGTGAAACTTGAGTGGTCATCTGATAAGAAATGAATGCAACCAATCTCCAAGGAGCTAAGCAGATATTAGCATCACCAGTTGCCTGTAGTCATAGTGTAAGTTATCTCCCTGCATTTGACTGAGCTTCTCATGTTCTGTCTAGGAATGAAAAGGGTTGCTACTTTTGCTAGTCTTTGTATCTTAAGTATTTTCATATTTAGCAAAATGTGGGGGTTTTTTAAATGTTGCATCTATTTATAGAAATGTACTTTTTCCTTGAATTTGTGAAAACATAATAAAAGCTACAAATAGTTCCTGAATCATGTGGCATTATGCAGGATTGAAGGTGAAATCCTGTTATATGAACATTTGCACATTTATCTTTTCATTATTAAACTGTTAGTAGCCTATAGCTACTAGAAGAAAACTAAATTAGAAGCCAGTGACTTGACTTCCCCTTTCTTCTTTATTGTCTACATTCACTTAAAAAGGGGTGACATACCTTTTTGTGTGAGATATATAGATGTGTGTGACGATGGATTGTAAATATTTTAGCACTTCTAGAAAACCGACTTTATTCAATTTATGGTGAATTGCACTGTTACATTGCTTCACATTCAGTTGTTCACATCTCAAAACCTCAAGTTTCTGGCATTCTAGATATATCTACAAGATTTGTGTGGGGGAAAAAGTATTTTCCCAAATCTATTGAATATAGATTTTGACTTGCAACCGTGCTGAAATCTGGTATAAACTATTGCTTTGACAGCAACATATTTTAGATGAATACCGTAAAGAATTAAACCTAAACAAGCTTTCAGATAATCTGTATTATCATCACTCACCACTGAAATAGAACTGCTTCTCCAGTAAAACAAAGAAAATCAGCAATAATCCAAGTTTCCCCCATAAATCTTACAGATACTGAAAAAATGTAAGTAGGGTGAACTCTCTCACACTTTGGAACTTACAAGCAAGGTAATAGAATTTTACTCACAAGAGGAATTATATTTGTTATTACCACGTCTTTTCCTCTTTATTTTCATTGTGCATGTAATTGTGTACTCGGTGTATTTAATAAGTATTACTGTGCTACAGTGTAAAGCAGCAGAGTGCTCAGAGATTCAAAACACAATGCCCATGAATGAAATTAGATTTAACTACTAAGGGGCTCTTCCCTATTTTATTTCTTTGTGTTTTATGTGAGTATAATTCTGTGAATACATAGGAAATTATGACAAATCACAGCAAAAGAAATACACTGTGCAAGTGGTGATTATATTTCTCTGTATCACAGTGTCTAAAAATGAGTAGTTATATATTGTAGATTTTGCCCTACCACATAGTTTGAATTATAAACATTTTGGGGATACTTTTTTTTCTGTGGGAATTGGTCTAACTCATTGTAGTAGAGGAGAAAGAATTAAATGGATATAAGTTTTTCTGTTCTGGTGGATTTCCACCAGAGATCCTGGAAATTCTTTCATGGAACCTGTCTAAATTGGCAGTAAATTATGTGCTTGCTTACCAGGTGGATGTTGAATTGATTCAAAGATGATCAGGTGCTGCATCATCTTTATTTTCACACACCAAAGGTAGGCATATTGCAAGCAATTAATCATGTACTTGTTTATTATTTTGTAGTAAATGCATTTTACACACCTTTTGTTTCTGATTTTAATTTAATTACAAATCATCGCTATGTGTATCTGTCATTTTCTTAGTGAACACTAAAATGAAAGGGTGAGAGAAAAAAAGAAAAAAACTGTTGCTTCTGTGACACTGGTTAGTTTTGAAGCAAGGGGCATAAAAGAGGTTGCTTATCACTGGTATTTTTAAAACAAAAGAGTATTTGCAAACATATCTGGCTACTAATAGTGAAACACTCATGTTTTACATAAAACATTGTCAGTCATCAGAACCAAGTAATTTTGTCCTGAGGGCCCAGTTTCATGGGGTGGATTTTATCCAGGACAGGCCAGTGTGATGCTTGGCTGAAATTGGGAACACTAGGTAAAAAATAAGGGGTACAATGCAATAATTCTTAAAAGACTGAATTTTACCCATTTTGTCTTTTCTGTGTAGTAGTGTAGGCATCAGTCCTTACTAGCATAACTATTTATTGTCACAGTCTTCCTCCAAGACTATTTCTTGATGGCTGTGTCAATAGGAATGGTAGGATTTTTCCATACCTCTGAAGCCACTATTTGGTGTGTCGATATGGTTTTCATCACAATGTATTTAACATGAATATTAAAAAATATGTAGGTGCTATTCTGTTGGATCTTTCCTGTTGCCCATTGCCATTTTATTCAGAACAAGGCTTGATGCACTTGGGTTTTAAGCTTTCTAAATTGTGGCAGATAGTAATTGTTTACAAAAACCCACCGGCAGCAATACAATTTTCACCAGTTAAGACTAAAACAATGTTTCTATTTTAAGTCTAAACCCTTTTCTTTATGGAACAGTGAAATATGAAGCTGTGATGTCATCTTGTTGTCATAAAAAGTGAAAATGTACAGACAAGAGAAATTTGGAAACATTGAAATTAAAAGTTGTGGAACATGCCAGCATAGGTGTGTCTGTAATTGCAATTAAAAAGTAATAAAGTGTCTTTGGGGAACAGAATTAATGAATTTGACAAACAAACATAATACCTCCATTTATCTTTTTCTTCACTTCCTGTCCCTTCCCAAAATGGCCCTGTTGGTCATGCATTGTAGGAAGTATTAATTATTTATATCTCCTGATGTACTTAAGTCTGTGGTTTTATTCTGTTACAATTGCAATAATGCTGTTCTTTAAAAAAGGAGTGGGTAGGTGTTTCTGAGTAATTCCTGGTTTTGAATGCAAGGATGGGAGGGTGTGCTGGGGTGACATCAGCATTCACGTTGGTATCTCCCAGTGCAGTTTTATTCACTTAATGGATAAGTCCATTTAACTTTTTCTTCTTTTTATTTGATTAATTCTTTTATTGTTCCCTAAATCCTGTCCTCCGTCTTCAGTGTATTATACCCATTCTTTGAACCCTGTTGTATAAGTCTAACTTCTTTTTAGTTTCAGATGGATTATGAACAATCTCGGACTTAAATTCGGGTGAACTGGTATAGATGAATATGGAAGCTGACCCTTGGAGTTGAATACAAATTTTCCTTTTATAAGCCAAGATTAAGCTGATAAATGTTCAGAAAGCTCCTTTAAACAGTTGACACTTTTTGGCACAAGGGTAAAAAAAGGAAAAGGAAAAAAAAAAAAAACTACCCAAAACCCAGAGAAAGCTCTTTTCACCATGTTACAGTAGTTTAATTTCGGTGGAGCTTTTGTAGTTTCAGACCCTGAAGACTTAAAGCCCAACCTCCTTACAAAAATAAATTGGGTAAGACCTTCATTAATACTTTTGCTCTTTGATTAAAATCATAAAGAGTTTCATCTTTTAAAAGTTCTTAGACAAAGATACAAATTCTGCTGATGATCTCATTACATACATCAGTGAATCCTTGCAACTAATTTCTCTTAGAGTGTAAAATGTAGATTCTTTACTTCAAAAGACTCATGTTTAGACTGTTGATCATAATAGAGAAATCTTGCTTTAAATTTATGCCACATATGAGGAGGAGAATACAAATCCAAAGTAACAACAATGTGAGACGGGTTCAAGCTGCAATGCCTTGTGTACCATATGTAGAAACTTGAAATTGAAATGTTGGATAACTGGGGACTAATTCAGTGAATTCAGTATTTGTATTACATTGTATACATAAGCCTAGTTATAGTACTCAATGAGTCCTTTGGTCTTTATAACACTAGAATATACTATTGTAATAAAGACTAAAAAAAAAAAAAACAAACAAACCCTGATTTTGTTAGTGGAAAAATTCTGCACTTTGGATGAAAATGTTAATGGCCATTCTCATGTGATGCATGGACGGATTTAAATAAATGTGAATTACTTGCTAGGGTATGCAAAAAAAGAAATTTGTTAAAATTTCAGTATAATAACTTCAGTATTGATACCATAAAGAAATATTAAAAATGAAACCACAAATATTTAATAACAATGGAGTTGTTTCATGAACAAGGAAAGTTCTCCTTTTGCCATCTTGTACAATCCCTGGCCAAGGTGAAGCTCTATTAAATGTAAGCCATTCTCCTGGAGCAAGGATTTGATTGAACCAGACCCTGAGCCTCTGAATTTGGGTTTCAGACAGCACAATATTTACCCCTGTTTACTCAGCGTTCTTGTCAGCACAGGAAGGCACCAGAAGGAGGTGAGACTGGTGTATCTCATGGATGAAGAGAACAGCACAGCTGAGAAGGGAAAGGAGCACTAAGCTCTAGTGTGGTGATGGTTCTACATAACTCCAAATGTATATCAAAGCACCACTTTTTATGGCAAGGCACCATATCTTGCCCAGAAGTGCTAGCATGTACATTATCACTGTTATCAGCTATAGCTGACTCTAACTGAATCTTAGCTCATGTTCTTGCAATTCTAGGTGTCAGCCAGAAACTATGAAACCATATCACTGGGCATCATCACATCATCATCTCGTAAAAGTCAGACACAAGAAGATGTAATGTGTGGAAACTTTCTTGTTTTCTGTGGTTTAGAAACTGCTAACAACTTTCTAAAATCCCAACACTCAAGTCCTTGTGTATAGCATGATCTGACCATACAGGATTTTTTTTTCTCAACCCCAGTTTTAGGACTGGGAATATATTTCAGAATTAGGTGGATTTAAGAATGGCTGCAGAGTTAATTTAGGATGGAAATTGCAGGCTACATCCACTAAGAGATGAACACCAAAATTATAAATTGTGAAGTATTATTGAAAAGTGACAGTGTAGAGGAAACAGACTTGTTCTACGGCCCAGTTGAGAGAGTAAAACGGAGGTAATATAAATATTGAGCAAGAAAATTGCTAGAAAATGGAGGAAAATTGTTGATCCAGGTCCATTACCTAGAATAAGAAATAAATTTACTTTATTCTTTTAAGACTAATGTAGGACATATCCGCATAGAAATCTTGCATGATAGTTGGGAAGCCAAAGAGATGTCATGAAACCTTTAAAGATATTATCTGATTCCTGAAACCTGCAGTGATATGCATGTTAACACTATCCCCTTATAACACTACCCAAAATGTGTGACATATGAGGGCTGAGTTCCAACCTTATCTTCATTATCTTTCTTCTACCTATAAATACTTTCCCCACCACCAAGGACGACCTCCAAAACATCAAGTTGAGTGCTGTCTTAGTGTATAATGCAGGAGGGGACTCTGGGAACCTGGAAGAATGTCTTTGTACATTCAAGCACAGTAATAACAGTATCTGGTTAACTTCATAAGAATCAAAGTATAAATCAGGGCTTATTTTTCCAAGTCTCAATAAAATCAGTGGAGACGCAAAATGTTTGTTTTAGGGTAAATATGCAGCTGATGAACTGAAACAAAGTTCATTCCACAATGCCAGTCTTTGTTTCTAACTGGGAACAAGTGTCTGCTTAACTGAAGTGGAAGTGCACTCATCATTTATTGACCTGTAAATGTCTTAAACTTCATCAAGAAATTTATAGAATTTTTTCTGTTTCTCCAAATACCAAATCTGGATCATGAGAATGTCATTAAGTATGTGTTCAGTCATTTTAACTGCATTGATTCCTTATTTTTGGATTGCTAATTCATTACTCTGCAGTGGATTTTGCTCTTAGTCACTGAATAATGTATGTATTGAGGATTGGGCATACTAATGTGTGATACTGCACATATTTTGTATTTAAACTGTTACCATGGAACATCAATTAATGTTGCAAGTAAATTAAAATTCAGTTTGTTACAAAGACTGTATTTTATAAATTAAAAAAAGAAAAAAGTTAGGTAGAGTTGTATGGATTTTGCTGTTCCTTTCTCTGGAACAGGAACTTGAAGCTGCTTTAGCCTCTGATGTAATGTTTGTCAAAATTTGCTTTGACTAATCAGATAGGTTACTGAACTTTACAGAGGTCTTTTACAGAAGATCATAATCAGCACATCTGGTTATTTTGGCAGTACCACCGCAGCTCATAGAATAAGAGCTTTCTTAGTTTCTACAATTTGCTTTCATTTATGCCCACACTCTAATAGGCTACTTTAATAAGTGACAAAAGAATGTCAAGGTGGTATGTGGGGCTGGAGCTGCCTTCTACACAAGTTCTCAGAGTGAGTGCAAGAGGACTGGAATTTTTAGGCTACACCTACCACAAGTATGTAGACAGGAACCTTGTGTCATGTAGTACATGAAACATTCAAGACAAAGGGAAACTTGAAGCAGTAGAAGTGCACAAGAGAAATGTGCTGGATGTACAGTGAGTTAACCTGCACTCCGATGTATCTCTGGTTGATCTAAGTCTTTATCAGTGTAAAACAAAAAACATCTCATAAAGAAACTAACAGATATTTTTCTCTGTTTTCTCTTCTACACACACCTCAAAGGGAAAATCTTCTAAAGGAAGAAGTTGTTTTGTCAATAATGTAATTAATGATGCTTTATTTCTAAGGGTTTGTATCTAATAGGTGTTTTTTTTCCCCCCTCCTCTCCTTTTCTATTCCCCCCAATAGCAATTTCTCTTAGCTTCAGACTCCACTCCCTGTGTTCTTCCACAGTTTTTCCTTGACCTTCTCAGGTGTCCAAATCCCCAGATGGATAGAAAACTACTTTGTGACTTCTTTCAGGCTACTACTGAGCTAATTTATTGAAATGAATATGTATGCTGTTTGGTTGACCAGGTGATGAATGAGAATTCAAACAGTTGCTCATACTGCAGGGATATAAATTTGATCTTTTTTTTATAATCAGAAGCTGATTTTCTAAGGCTTAATGTTTCTGATGCAACCAGACTTACATAGTTGGGTTTAGGTGATTTATGAAAAAGGTTTTTAGAGGGAAGGTAGGCAGAAAGCCTGTGAACAAGCTTTGTTCAGCATATGAACAAAGCAGCAAGCTTTGTTTCTTAGGGTATCCAGGTGCAATTTGAAAGAAGGATATTTATTCTGGGATAAATTTTACACTTCTTCTGCTTCCTGGAAAATCAAGGAAGATACAACAACACAGTAAGCCTTACTACAGCAATCTATCTTTGTAACACAAAGCCTGATTACTGGATACATTCGCAAGCTGTGTAGTAATCTAAAAATTATATTTCCAGAACCAATTTATCCACATCCTTTCAGGCTTTATTCCCCCCATAACCTTTATAGCATCTAGTTTCCTAAAGTCCGTCTCTCCATCCAGAATTTAATTTTCTCCTTTACCCTTCCAAATTCTGTATTTTTTTCCCATAGTGATGGAATAGCACCATCTTTACATGTCAATAAGAACCATAGTACTACAAATTTCAATACTAATCTAATTTACTTTTACTACTTCTTCAATAATATCATCTGCATTCCTGGAATCCTTCTTTTGGCTCCCAATTTTGTAACAATTTCAATTCAGATCACTTTTCCTTATTTTTAAGGTCATCCACGGCTATGATACTCCCTGCTTATCTGACTTAGGCTGTCTCTATTTCCTCATCTACAACATCCTCTCCGGCACTGTAACACTGTTTCTTTCCTGATTGTTCGTCTCTATCATAGCTTTCTTCATGATGTTTCCTAAACAGAAGTTAAGCTTAAAGATTTGGTTTTCTGAGTCTGTTTTCCAGGCAAATTTTGATGATGGGGCCTACAAGAAATTCCGAGTTAACAGTAACAAGAGAAAATGCTATTATTATTTAGAAAGAAGAAAGAAATAATTTACACATACATGCACATGTCTGTATATATATATACAGCTATTTCTATATGTATTTGTTGGAGAGTGCTCTTTAGGGCAAGGACAGCCTTCTGGGTGCAACTGCAATCTATTAAATTATTAAATTGATGTTCTTGAAATATTGTATACTGCCAGATCATCTCTATTTTTAACCCTAATTAAAACTCATCTTCACTCATCATGTTTTAACATTGTGTTCTCCATCTGTATATTTAATCATAACTACACACGAGAAATATCTGAAAAAAAAAATCCTTAAATCTATGTGTCCCATATATTTTGGTACTTTACCAGACTTGTATATGTTTCTTTCATCAAGTTCTGAAATGATAGGAGGATCTGTGTATTCTTTAGAGAATCATCACTCCACAATTCTTCCCCACTGCTTGTGAAAAAGGTGGTATTTTTCCAGGCCAAACCACATTTGCTTTTCTCTGCCTGACCATGCCAGGAAAAGCCTAGCAGGTTCTTTCTATCTGCTTTGGATTTATAGCAAAAATATTGGTAGTGTTGTGCTTTTTTTTTCTTCATGGGAATAGAAACTCTGAGCATTGACCTAATTTTATCTCACTAAGGATCGTGGGAGTTTTGTTTACCATTACCTTTAGCAGGCTCAGTGATGCCAATTCTGATTCATTTTATTAATCCAAGCTTTGAAAATTTAAATGCTTAAGAATTTTTTTTAAGTTATTGCTTGGGAGTGTTGAGACTGGTTTATTAATATGCAATGCAAAAATCAATGAGATAGAAATCACTTAGTTTACTCTTTATCTTTGAGAAATAAAAAAGGAAAATAATCAGAAAATTATCCATTCAAAGTTTAAAAAAAATGCTCTATCAGTTTAAAGAGTCAACCATGTTTTTTATCACATTGCTTGGGATTGCTTGGGAAGGAGTTATTTTGAGTCACATTTAGTTTTCTTATTTTTGCAGTTCAATCCTATATTGATAATGTTCATTATGTGCCTATATATTCAGACATATGGTCTTCTTTGTATTCATCATGGAATGATACTCTTGAATGCTTTGAAATCTGAATGTTTGTAGCTTTTTGGGGTGTGTGTGTGTGGGTTTTGTTTTCTTTTATTTCAGGAGTGTTGCAGTCAACAAGTCAGCAAAAAACCCCAAAATGTAATTGTTAAAGTAGTGTGCAACACACACTTAAGATCAAGAAATTCTAAAATAAAATTTTATTCTTTGTGTCATTCAAGAGATTGAAAAATGTAAAATTGTTTATTTATTTATTTTTCCAGGTGAAAAGGCTATGTACAGCTTCTGCTAGCATATTAAAAAAAAAAAAAAAAGGAAAAGAAATATTCTTTGTTTTGAACTTGTATCCTTAAAACTGTGTGTAAGATCTGTACAAGGTTCCAGGAGAATGTGGATGCTCAGCATTGTCCTATTTTCTTTTTAGCCTAGTCAGTATTTCATTCACATACACTTTTAATACTCTTGTTGCCTAAATCATATATTAATGTTTTTGGTCTCCATAGCTGAAAGGCATAATTCCAGTAATGAGGGGAAATAAGCAGAATGCTTGATGAAGTAGCTAAGCTACCAAACAACAAACAGAATGTTTCATCAGCTACGTTTTTAACAACTGGTATACGGAACTGCCTGTTTTGTCATTTCCTTACCAAGAAATGAGTCTCTTTTTATTACAATGTGGTATGGTATCAAAAGGGTCAAATCAGCTGAAAAGTTGTCAAAGCATAAAATGCAACATGAATAGAAAGCAAGCTATGATGAAATTATAGAAAAAAAAGATGATTTCAGAATTATTTCATACAGTGATCCTGTTGGTTTTTTTCCTTCTGTGAGACCTCTAGTACACATACTAAATCCCATGAAAACAATCAGAATCAGCAGTTACCCCGAGGTAAGTGATACAATCTCCCAGCTAAATTAGTTATTTTGTTCCTTACCCTTCCAGTATTTCATACTGAATAGGAAGTTTGACATTTTTAAGACATAAATAGTCTTCTAAGAACCTCTTTTTTTGGTCTTTTTTTTTTTTTTAATTTATTTTGAGAGATTTGAGGAATAGAAACTGTACAATTGAGAGGAAGAGGAGAAATCAGAGATGATGGTGTTAGCTTCTAAATTACTGACACCTGAATTCTCAAAAATTCTTATTTTTTGTAATATATTTTTATAGCTGT
The DNA here is from genome assembly GCA_013398175.1 of Climacteris rufus. Classification (NCBI taxonomy): domain Eukaryota; kingdom Metazoa; phylum Chordata; class Aves; order Passeriformes; family Climacteridae; genus Climacteris; species Climacteris rufus. The sequence continues at coordinate 216,832 of VZRZ01003269.1, forward strand.
AGAAATATAGTTGTATAATACTTAAAATAATTATCCTTTAATTAACTGCTTCAGTTATTTTTAGAATTATTGCATGAAAATTACTATTTAAAAAAAAATCAAATAAAAGATTCTTAGGATTGTTTTTGGAGCCAATACACTGAAGAGTATCTAAAGTACCATCTATTAAAACTTATTTTTCATTTTCCCTTCTGGCTAGTGCATTATGATATCCTTTCTAAGCTGTATTCACTGCCTCTACAGAAGCCTTTATATGTATGGAAGCATATGTTAAGAGTTTTTGTTCAAAATATGGTGTAACGCAGATGTTACAGACTGGATCACCTGAACATTTCTATTTCCTGTGAATTTAATCGACTCCCATAGTTTTGTTGCACATGAACTAAGTCTGTTTTGGAGGATACCGAGTTAGGAGCTCTGTTCCGCTATGCTCCTCACCCTGTCAGGAGCACAGCAATTCTGAACCAATGCACTAAAGCCAGCCCCAGAGAAACTGCAAGGAAGATGAAAAGAGCTACAAATTTTTAGCTATTTTGTGATCTGTGAGAATTGGAGCCACAGATACTTGAGGAGGGACAGGATCCGCTTGGAAAGTATGTTGATTCTGTTAATTCCTTGCTCATTATTCCATAAGCAAACCTACACATTATTTCCTGGTTTCAGATAAGGCCCAGCTGGAAAACTGCCTGATGCTATCAACTCTTTTGAAGGAATTGAGCAATACCCGAACACTTAGAAAGAAAAACCTACAGAAAGAGGTTTTTATTAAATACGGTTTGCTCATTGTGCAAACTGACATGAAATGTTGTTTGAGCCATTTCTTATGTATTTAGTCAAATATATCAGTACCATACCCAATGCTTTTTTTCTGAGTACATTAAATGCACAAAGAAAAACCCACGCTCATGGAGACTATACTCAAAGATTGCATTTGGTCTGGCAGTAGTGACTTGTCTCAGTGTTGCATGAGCAACATGGGAGAGACCAAATCAGTTCAGACCATTTCTGATGAAGTCTTGTCTGAGAAAGGCCAGCAGTGGATCTCCAGAATATAGCAAAAGTGTAATGGCATTTCCTGGAATATTGTCCCAACATCCCATGGCCTCTGGTCAGAGGATTTCCTAGATAGCAGAAATGCTTTGCATTTTATCACCTTCAAAGGATTTCCTTTTTCCTTTAAATGTAAAACAATTTTTAGGCACTGCAGCTCTTTATAGGGAGAGACCAAGGTCATTACTTGCTCTTCATGTTCTGCTCATGACTGTGTGTGTTTGTGCCATGTACCCCTCACCCTACTGAGTCTTTTTTCAGGCTGAAGGGTCGTAGTCTGCTTTGTCACTTCTTGTACAGAAACATTTCTTACCTTGATAATCACTGTCATTCTCCTGTAAAACGTCACATTTCAGTGTACCCATTTCGATGTGAGAACACTGTATATTAGAAATTTACTAGGAAAGTGCAGCATAGTTTTCTATATAATCCTAATGGTATCTGACTTCTTTCCTGTTTCTTTCTAACCAAACTTTTTTGATTTGTTTTTGTTTTTTATTTTAATTTCTATTGATCATTTTATTGATGTTCTTCATTGGCCAGAGCTTTTCAGTGTATTTGTATTTTTTTTCTTCTGCTGTGGATAGAAAGTGTGAGTAACTAGGAACCTTCAGCAGCGGTCTTGTGACCTGAGAAAAGCAGCAAGCAGCTTGGCTTCACCCAGTCTCTGTTGAAGAAAGTAGAGCGGGGCCAGGCCGGGCCGGGCCGTCAGCTACCCCCAGAGGCACTGCAACATTCTTCCATACACAAATAACTTTATATTTATCTATGATGAATTTCATTGGCCCATCATGGAGTCTTGAAGTTTCTCTGCTCATTGAAAGTAGCCATTGTTTGTGTTACTGTGAATACATTGGGATCATCAACAAGATACATCCTTTATTATTCATTTAGTTTTCTAAATGTATAAATTTATGAATATAACTAATATCTTCCCATTTGTCATTTCTGGCTCTGTGAAAACTTGTCCCTTTGCTTTATGTTTGTTTTCCAAGCATGTGAGGACCTTTGCCATAATCCTGCTGCCTAGGTTTCTTAAGTGTTCATTTTTGATCCTATGAGACACCTTTTGGCAGTCCAAGTGGATGACATGCAAATTTTGTTTGTCACTATTCTTGTTCATTCCTTCAGAGGACCCCTGTAGTATGGAAGGAAATATTTCTCTTTAGAAGAGCTGTATTGAACCTTCACAATCTATTTTATTGCAATGCTCACTAATTCAATTCTTTATTATGAGCAACAGATCAGCTGTTTAACCCTTGATTTACCTTTAAACTATATCCCAAGTATCATCTGCTGTTTAACCCTTGATTTACCTTTAAACTATATCCCAATTATCATCTGTTACTGAAAAATCATTATTTTGTCAACTTAGCAAGGATTTCAGCTTGACATGGGCCACTGATATTTTTCTGGCAAAGGTAGATTTTTCAGAATAAGTACTTATGTGGATGCACAGATTAAAAAAATAATTGTTTTGGCATTATCTGCTTATCATACTTCTGCTACATTGAAATATTCTGCTTTTTCTGGGTCTTTTTGCAGGCCTCTTTTTTTTATGTGTTTGCAAATTTAAAAGTATTTTAATATGCATTACCTGGATTTAGTTCTTTCAAAAGTTGTTTTATGAGCTCATGTTTGGCCTGCTAAAACCTGCTAAAGATTATGATCCCTGCTATCTTCCTCATTTGCATACATCTTTAATATTTGAAAACACACTTGCAAATTTTTTCTAACTTCTCCTACTTTGATATTTATCCCAATTTTCTCAACTTTATAAAATTTTCTTAGAAATGGTATGCATATGATTTGTGCCTCTAGTATTGTGGTTTTAAGCAGTTTTAAGCCTACTGCAATAATTTACTCTTTTGACTGCCCATCAAAGATTTTAAAAACTTCTTTCTTTTTTGTTTTTCTACATTTCACAGCTTTAATAGACTTTGCAAGTCTGTTTGTTCCTTTATGGGTGTCCAACATAGGCACCTTTTTGCCTGCTTGATTTATGCACAGCAGCTCTAACCATAGTCTGTGTGCCACACCTTACTACTAGTCAGAACCTGGTTAGAAGTTTCTTCTTTTATTTCATGACTAGGGCCTCTCTAAAGCGATCATTTAACATGCCTAAAATTTTGAATTTTATCTTCTGTTCTAATGAAATATTTGTCAGATTCAAGGTCCAGCTGGTCTTCCATATTTGTTGCAGTTACCATTCTTGCAGCCTCTCTGATCATGTCAAATTACTTAAATATTTAACATTATTTTACACCATGTTGACTGGGCAACTGGATACTTTAAATTCAGTCTTATCTTCTAGTATATGTGGAATTGAGTAATTGAAAGGCACAATTCAGTGAATAAGATGTGCGTATCTTCCAGTAACTTCAGTGTATTGGTACTTTGGAGACCCTCTTTGAATTTGTATGACATAAGCATATGTTGTTTGTCTACAGCTGACTGTCTAAAAGATACATTTTGAGAACATGTTGATTACTGGGTTTAATACTTCCTTTGAGCTTTGAAAAGACTTCTTGCATACAAATAATTAACTTTAATGGAAAAGGAATGATGTTAGTCTCTGCAAATGCTAAGCGCTGGATGTGTGAATCTAATTTTCATGTTCAGGTTTGACTTTTGATGAGTTTCTAAATTAAAGTTCACAATTACTCCATTTAGACGATTCCTTAATAAGGGTTATTGTCCTGACAATGAGTTAGCTAAAAAACAAAATCCAAAAGAAAAATCACTTCTTTTAAAACTGGGATCAGTCTAAGCAGGCTTTAGGGTTGGACTCAGTGGTTTCCTCTGCTTCCATACACACTCAGCTCTGAAACAGTGTTGTCTCAGGCTAGGACAAAGTTTTCCATAAGAAGCAAGTTACATAGTGACACAGTTATTTTTAAGCTGTTAATTTTGTTTATTACTGTATTTTTACTGTAATTCGCTTTTTGCTCTTGACCATGAGATTTCTGAAAACGCCATTCTCTAATTTTCAGGCTTGCCAGGCTTTGTAGGCATGGAGGATATTTGCTATAGGTAATGTATTCAACTTGGCTTCTCTGAATGAGACTTGTGTAAAAGTCTTGTTTATACTGTTAGCTGGCTAATAGTGTTTAGTATTACCCTTCTCACACACTGCTTGTAGGTCAGTGGCACATGACACCCTCTAGAACTTTTCAAAGTGGCTGAAAACTCAATAAGATCTTACTGGAAACACAGTACAATATCTTCAATTTCAACACAGCATTTGTTTAATTTTTAGCTCAGCTGTCCCTGCTGGCTCAAGCTCAGTTCTTTGGGTGGGACTGGGATAATTATCTTCTGTGCCAATGATAAGACAGTTCATTCAAAATGATGCCTGGAGCTGAAAACAACATTTGCAGGAAAACAGCAAACTAGGCTTTTTAGCATTATGCTAATCCTTCCCTAAACAATTACTGAGATCTGACCTTTAACTTCTCTCTTTAACAAGTTTGGGTCTACAGTACATGGCTCAGTTTTCTAAAATGAGATTTGAATATCCCTCTCTTTTGAAAAAAATAAATGCATTACAGAAAATTTTGTACAATAGATGATTCAGTTTTGTTTACTGGAAGTAATAAATGCCTCATTTTGCAATACAAATAAGCATTGTTAAAAGCTATTCCATTTGATCTGCTGTTTGTGAAAGAATTAAAAATGGTAGTTTTGAAACTGAAGATGTCTGTCTGCGCTAAAGCTATGATAAAGATAGCTCTAGTGCAAAAATCACTGCTTCATCATACCAGTACTTCCCTGTCCATTTTGTGAATGGGCAGTGAAAGAAAGCAAGAGCTAAAGGATAGATTTTTTTTTTAAATTAGCATAATTTATCAAGAAATTATCCAGCATTGCAGCTATCAAGTGCTTTTTCCTTTCCTATTTTAAACTCTAGCCAAGATCGATAAATGTTTCTCTTCTTCAGAAACTGTTGCTCTAGAGTCAAGTTTTGGTCATTTGTCTCTTAAATACCAGGGAAACGGACTCATGGATTGTTACAGGATATTTTAGTCTAACCCTAGTCCAACACGTTGCCCTGTTGTGGCAATGTTTCTCAGTCATTATTCTCTCGCTGGCATCAGTACTTCCTAATTTATTGTGGGCAACCTGCTCTTCTTGTCAGGTCATGTCTGACATTTTAATGTGTGGTGACACTGGGGAAGCAGGTTTTCTGTGAGCCTTGGGATGAAAAATGCCATGCTGTTGTTATCTGTAGAAACACTTTCTACATTGGGCATCATATGTAGACTTTGCCACCTCCTGCTAGCACCCTCTAAGCTCTCGTAGGGCAAGCAGGAAATATCAATCTGACAAGTCTCTTTCAGCCTTCCAAAAACTGACCTGCCCACAATAGAGTGAAATAACTAGTGCAGGATGGAAGCTGGTCATGGATATTGGTATATGGGACAAGTATGAGTGAAGGGAAGTAGCTGGATGTGGGCAGACTGTTTTGAGTAGAGGTAAGAAGTTTTACTGCCTGATCACACCCAATAGGTGCTCAAGAAGGGCCAAAACATCTTCCATCACTGCCCTCCATGGAGATGTTTGTCCTAGTTAGCTGAAGAGGGTGTGGGCACCAGTGCATGACAGCCTACAAGACTCAGCTGGTAGCAGGGTCCCAAGCACTGCTGACAGCCACTGCTGACACCAAGCACACGGTGGTGAGAGCTCCAGTTCCCACTGGGATAAGGCAGCTGGGTTAGGAGAGGAAGGCTGCTCTGTGCCTTGCCCTCAGCACCACACCTAGGCCCTGATCTCTTTTATTAAGGAAGAGATCTGCAAAATAGTGACACTGATTATAATTTCTGTGATTTATACCTGTGTGCACTAGAAATCAATTTGGGGCAACTAAAGTTTTGGTTATAAGAGTCTTCACGTGGTTGTTGGCTCTAATCTAGTTTCACTAGATTTAAACCAGTTAATTAGGTATGTGTAGTTCTGTAGCCCATTGCTATTTCTGAGCTATCTACTTTCTCCTCAGATTAGTTTTTTATACAGATGACATAATTCTGTAATAATAACTGTTATATGCACATCGAAAACTAGCTTAGAAAATCATCAAGGTATTGCGTGTGGCTATATTACGTACATCAGAATAGCAGAAACTGATACATAATTAGCCCTTTGCATAGCACAGCAACAAGCAAGGAAATGATAGTAAGAAGTAGCAATGTATCAGCAAGTGGGCTTGGTGATGAATGCCTTTGGAAAAACAGCTGAAGGAGTAAAAAGAAAAAAAGAAAAATATGTGAGACAAGACGCATGCCTGCACAACAGAATAAGCTTCTTTACCTAGTGTTTGACTGCAAGGATATGAGGAAGCTTTGATTCTGAATCTCTGTAGACACAGTTCATACTGCCTGAAATACTGATCCTAGCAGCTCAAGTTCAGGATCACCCAAACGTGGATACGCATCCTCTGAAGCAGAACGACTTTGAGCAGAGGAGCTTTTGTCAGTATCTAGTTGTTCTCTCTGATCTGTCTAAAAGCAGGAGGTTCAGAAACATGCTGCAATTAGAGTTGCTTAAGTGGTATATGAAAATTAAAATAATAACATTTAAATAATAAAAGTTATCCTAGTATAATAGCAGATTTAGGCACAGTGATTTGGCTGTGTACCTGCAGATGCTCCCTGAAGATATAATTCAATTTTCATTTGTTGCATATTCAATGTATTTCTCATTTTGTTCATGTAATGATTGGTTTTGTGCTAAAAACTGCAATCACGCTAAACTGAGCACAATTATTTTCCTTTTTCTGCAGTTTTAAAATCTTTCACAAGATAGAAAAATCAGTTCCAGAGTTGTGCTAGGTGTTGAACAAAGGAGCTGCACACTCAAAACCTGAGAGAATGCTATCCATTTCCTTACAGCAGAAGAATTAATTGATTTATCTGAAAAAGGGATGTATTTACATCCTCCTTAAGGATAACAACAACAATAAAAAAAGACCAAGAAGGTGTGAAAGTCTTTGCTTTTTTGGGAAACTAGGGAAGGTACCTATGGCTTTAAAAAAAAAAAAAAAAGGCAGGGCAGCACTTTTCTTCATACATTAGATAAGTAACATTACTATAAATTTAATAGAGATGGAAACAGTGGTTTACCTTATGGTGGCGTCCAACTCAAAGAGAGGATCTTCAAAGTGATACAGAATGTTAAGAGAAGAAACAAAGACTTTCTTTGCAAGTGTAAAACAAAGTGTAACATAAACATGTCTCGGTTTTGAAAGACAGGTGTCTGCTAAGAGAGGTTGAACCCTCCCTTAGGACAGAGAATGTGATTTTCCCCTTCCTCCAAATTATTTAATTTTTGAAATCAAGGGCTCTCAGGCAAAGATACGTGAAGAAAAGAATTATAGTTCTTTACTAGTATTTATGAACAAGTAATAACAATAATAACAACCATAAATAGAACTAGGAACGAATAATAAATAACTTTCCCGTTAAGTGGTGTAATCATGGTAGAAAGAAAAACAAACAGCAGGAGGCGCTGCTGAGCTCCCGGTCGGGCAGGGCGGTTGCGATGACTCCCAAGCGGCCGCAGGTGGCGCTGTGATGCAGGGTCAGGTCAGCCCCAGGCAGCTGGCAATGGCGGACAAGCGAAAGAGCAGCCAGGCAGCTCAGAGCGGCAACAGCAGGGTGGCAGGACAGAAGCCAGTCCTTTTCCCCCTTTTTTCCCGACTAGCTGCTAAATGGCAAGGGCTTCTGCAATTACAACTGACTCCGGAGAAACAGGCAACAGAGGGGAGCAGGCAGCAAAGGCACCGGGCTCCCTCAGCAACTGCTGCGGGAAAACGCAGCCCAGGGAGACGTGCTCCCTCCCAGTAGCGAAAAAGGTTGAATTAAAAGCTCACCCCACCCGGAGAAAGAAAGAGGGGCATAGTTGGATCTTTCTCCGGTCGCAGACAAAAGCAAGAGAGCAGCCTCTCCCCTTCTCTTCGCCCGACAACAGAGTGAGCCTTCCCTTCCCGGCCGGTTCGGCTCTTGCCTTACCTGTCTCCGCCCAAGCACACTCTTTTGTCTCTCACAAAAGAGCTGATTGCCCTAATCATCTGCCTATTTGTTACTTAGTAACAGTGATGGAGAAAAAATTCCAAGACATCCTCCAACCTCTGACAACATGAAACATATATCCTTAGGAATTTATTTCCAAGCAGCTGTGAAGGAGGGCTGTCTGGTCTATGCTGCATCCAGTTGTTCACCTTCTCCATAGAGTAAAAAGGATGAGGACACAGCTGACTCTTTTGTCATAACTCCTCAAATAGGAGGCTGCTGTGTCCTCTGAGAAGGTGAAAAGAGAAGGAGGCACTGTGGGTTTGGATGGCTGAAGCCTAGACTTTGGTTGTAGGAGAGCTGGTGCCAGGCTCCTGGACTTTAAGCCATATCCAACTGACTCACTGGATGCAACATCTGGGCTTTAGTCTGTGATCAAAATGAGTAGAGATTCCTGGTTGAAAAATACTAAACTTCACATGCATTGTAAGTTAAGTAGCCTCAGTATTTTCACAATGGAATATAGGAATCGTTGTTGGGTCCTTGTTATCTTTATGAATGGGTTCATCATATATGTGCTAAATAGAATTTAGCCATCTACTTTCAGGTCAAAACATTTATCGTGTCCTGTGAGACTTGTTCAGTGCTGTTAGGGTGACCCTGGAAAGGCGGACTTCTATGAAGAAACTTGAAAAATCAGTTTCTTTTACTGATGTAAGACAGTGATTAGGGTGATTGGGTGACAATGTACATACTTGCTTGTTTGTGTAAGCCGGCATTGGGTTTTGATCCACTTTGGCTCTCAGCTCGCTATTGAGCATTAGCTTACTTCAATAGGAAAGTGTCGTTCCAGACTAGTGATATTTATTGACATAATACCTGTAAAATGTTACAAATTCTTGCACATCAAGGTCTTAATATAAACTTAAAATGATACAAGTATATATAATAAAAGTACAATTGAAATACACTTCTCACCAAATGCTAGAGCAGACCTGAGCATATCTAGAAAGCACAATGCTCTGCAGTATAGTTAAAAGATATTCCTTCTGCCTCTCTCTTCGGGATTTCTTTGAGCTTCATCATCTCTCTGTACTCATTTATATTGTAGTTTCTAAGTAACTTAGACTTAGCATCTGAATGAGCTACCCATCATTTCACTTACCCTTAGTCTTGCTGTGTATTATAAATATTGAAATGTCTTGTTAATATTAGTAAAGTAGTTGCTTATTTAGACTCTTAGGACTACAGATTAGGTGTCAGTGGGATGCTCAGGAGGAAAAATACATTAAAGATGTCTGTTTAAAGGAAAACTGAAGGTGGGATAATAAATTTTCATATGCATTACCTCTTCAGTAGAAAGGGGGCTTCTCATTTATCATGCTTTTTAACAAGGGTAGAAGAGGGATGGGGTAGAATGAACCATTGCAAACTTTTATCAGCACTTCCCATTACAATGATCACAGATAATGCTGAAATTAGCTCCTTCTGCCTGCTCCATAATTCTGCCAGAGAAGTAAAGGATCCTGTTTAAACATGAAATTCTTACATTGCAGGGATATTTCACTATTTTACTTTGTTGTGTGTTGTAAAGTATAATTTTCCAAAATGTGTTGTATTACGGTTTCATAGTATTTTTAAGATATATTTTTTGGGAAGTTGGAGTTGGAATACAGTAGTGTTTATCACTTTTGCTTATTTTTTTTTTTAATGTTCAGAATTTTTAACTTTTTCCACCAGAAAAAAAGATGTTTTAGGCTAAAAAAACATTAATTGCTAGAGGGAAATTCTGTTCCTAATGGTTTTTACAATTAAAGTGCAATCACTGACATTTTTTTGATATGTCAATACTAATAGAACATTTTCTAGCCTTTAATGATAGTTTGATACAGGACATTCTTAAATGCTAATGCTATTAGAGTATTTGTGAATGTATGTAGACTTTATAGAGACAATATAAATTATTTTCAGTTTATTATATAATAATAAACTTATACAGGTTTATCTGAGATGAATGCTTCAAAATATTTGTGGAATACATTGAAAAGAAATACTAATTCAAACAACACACTTAAAATTAAGAGTAGTGTCAATTTTATAATTTGTTTTATCAATAAAACTTTTTGAAATATACTTTATTGAAAGGAGTGTTTTCAAGTTGTCTGTTACAGAAGAGTCCATGTAATTAGATATACACAGAAGTCTGTAAGGTGTTGATAGAATTATTGTGTTGGACCTGATGATTTCATATTGACTTTGCTGCTAATGAGAACAAAAGAGAAAGAGATGCTGAACCACTCCCTGGGATTGCCTTGTGGTTAACAAAGTCTGGTTATTTAACAAATGCAGGTCCCTGAACTCCATGAGTTTTTCCTTCAGTCATTTTCTAAAAGGTTCATAGTGGAGGAAAAGGTGCTAAGAAAACTAGTTTTAATTAGCCACACATTGGAGGCAAACATATGGAATAGTTTAACACTGAATTCACAGCATGCTTTAAGAAACTCCACTGAAAAGTGCCACAGCCAATGTGAGATATTTGTGCTGTTCAAAAAACCTTGTTCAAGTACCTTGTAGAACAAACCATAGGTGCTCTCAAAAAATTTTCAATCCATAAAATCATTTGTGCACAAAGAAGACTCTATAAAAGGAGGTAACTGTGACCTTTTAGTTTGCTTATGGCCTACAGATCCTAATCATCATCCTATAAATTATGTGAGAAGTGGTATTCCACTGAAGTGGAACTGAATTTTGTGTTGTGGCTGTAATGCCACTATTTATCACTCTTGATCACTCTTTGAGTCAATGTTAACAGAAATTTGACTTTATTTCTTGTGGCTGCATAGCCAAGGCCAACATCAGTGGTCTATGGGAAGGTGTGGCAGGAGATCCTCTGCCAGAGACCTTTTGCTGTGAAATTGGTTTTATCTACTCTCATATTCACTGTTTACTGGTGAGATGCCAGTTCCTACAGTGTTTTCCCAGAAAGGGTGGAAATCAAGGTTTTTTTGACTATAAGTGGTAGTTATCAGCCTGTCTTTAGCTAAAGAGCATTCCAGTATTCTTCCATGTTCTGGTTAGTAATATTATACAGTGTTTTTTTTAATATTTTCAAAATGTAATTTCAGGTGACACATCTGTGATAGCCTAAGCTTCAGGAGGACATTTTAAAACAATATTTTTTAATTAATACACAATGATTTACTCAGTTGCATAGAGTCTTATAATCTATCAAGACTGCAAATGAAATGCTGGTTTCAAAGGAGAAGTTTGGTTAGATATATTGATATCAAAAATCTCACAGGAAAAAAAAGTGATTAATTTTATATCTCTTAGGTATATAAAAACCTGTCACTACTCAGTTGAAGCTATGTTATCTCATCGACCCATCATCATCTGTGCTGTAGAAGTCTGTGAAGCCGCTTTTCCTGTTTTCATCATGTTATTTTCATTTTTTTTGCAAAATATGAGGTTTTAGGGATGTTAAGCAGAAAACTAATGTTGAATCCTACAAAATATAAGAATGACCGTGCCTCCATTCTCTTTCTCTCTCATACACACACACATACACAAAGGCCTTGAATGATTTCCAGTTCAGTGAAGTAGTTTAAAAATATGAATGCTAAATAAATTTAAATTTAAACACCGAAGGTGAAGTTAAAGAGCAATCAGAATATTTTTAAGACTTAATATAATTGTGATCATCTTTATGACCTATTTGACCTTCAAAATCAACATTGTTTACAAAGTTTTTAGCTGGATAATGCTAGTGTATCAGACCATAAATTGCTGCAGATATGTCATATGTCTTCAGGAAATATCCATAAGCCTGGAAAAATCTGTAAAACACTATGCCATGCTGATATTGGGTGTTTGGCTGTTCTAATGTGGATAACTGTCTCTGAAAACAAATAAACATGCAGAGAAGCCAGGTTAATGATAAAAAGATAATTAGCTCTGCAGATATTTGTAAATAGTTTACTTGGAAGACATTGCATTTAACATTCTATAAAAAGAAATAGGAAACCATCAAACTATCATCAAGGAAATTATATACTTAGTTTGGTATATTGTCTATGACATGATTATTCTAATGACTGATTTACGTGGATTCCTTTCCTTTTATTCATTAATGTTAAGAACAGACGTAATTTTCTTTTTTTTTTTTTATAGTAAGTGAGGATTTGTGCAAGTAAACTCTTGTGAAAAATACTTTGAGTGTTTCTCAGATCAAGCATGAATTTGCCTAAAGGTTGAAGCATTTATTTAAGATCTCTCTGACCCTAGATTCATGGTGTTGTGTTGAGGAATATTTGGGATTTTTCTACTTAAAAAAACACCAAAACCAGCAACAACAACAAAACCAAACAAATAAAAACCACCAACCAAACCAAACAACAAACAAACAAACAAACAAAACCGAAAAAACCCACAAAAACTCCTGTCCTAATTTTATAGGGAGGGATTGAATAATACAGCCAGCAGCTGGGTCTGTCTGTCACAGCAGTGTAAGGGCCACATTTTCAGTGGTATAATTCACAGCAGTGACTTTGACCTCAGTATGCCAGCATTTTTCATGGAAAGAAAAATTCAATCTATTTTTTTCAATAATTTCAACTTACTTTGGACAGATATGCACAAAGAATATCTCCGGACACTCTTTCACAATTGTTGCCATTTTCAATAATGAAGGACTTTTTAAGATAAGATTTTCTGACTGAGCAGAATTGCAATGTTTATTGCTTGTTTTACTGTTATTTGTTTGTTTTTATTTTATTTTGTGTTTCTTGGTTTGATTTGTTTGCTTTTTTTTTTAATTTGGTTTGTTTGAAACCATGGTACCTAACTGTTGGAAATGGCTCCAGCAGTTTTGTGCATGGAAAGTTCTGCCAGATATAAAGATTTATTTTCAGCTGCGAGTCTCTTTCAGCTATAAGAAACCACATTTTTCTGGTTTTGCTGTAGATGTACCACAGCCTCTGGCCTGTGTGATATCTACCTTGACCAGTACTTTACTGTGGTACCATGAGAAATGCCAGTTTCTGTTGAATCTCATAATTGCTGCCCTTCTCACTGTCTCTGCAGCACAACTGTTGACAGTTCCCTTTTCTAGTTCTCATCAATGAGCCTACAAGGTTTACTTGGGAACTGTGCTTTGGTGTGACCCAGCATGAACTAAGCTGGTGTTCCTAGATGGGCAGGCTCAAATCTCTTTGTGATGAATATTTGATAACAGTCCTTGGGAGGAGGTATCTCTGACAAGACGGTCAACTCAACTGCACTTAATGAGATCCATATGAGGATGAGGATTTGGGAATAACCTGGAAATGTGGTTTCAGCCTCAACTGTTTATCTAAATTAGTTCTTAATATCAAACCATGAAGTATTACTAGTGTATTAAGTAGGGCAAGATGTTAGTATGTGCTGTGCTTATTGCACCCATCAGAGCTTATTAATTACTTTTGTGTGGAGTATTTTGTATTTTTTTTTCTTTTCATCAGGACACTTTGGAGTCACAGCATGTTCTGTTTGGTCATGGATGGAATTCCTTTGTGATTTACGTAACTGAATAATCTCCACGTTACACGTCGTTCTGTGTGGCATGGGAGAGGATGTAAGTGGAATGTATAGAGACCTTTGGCATCTCTAACAAGGCGAAATAAAATCTACATCTATTGCATGATTGTTGTGATCTGGAACAGCCACATACTGTAGCTGTTTTCCCTTTATTATGTTCATTAATGAATGTCCCAGAAGGTTACTGTACCAAACATAAGCACCCCTTCTATGCATGTGAAACCAGGGAACTTACATAAATGTAGACAACTTTTGTATAAATGTCTGCTGAACTTTTTTGGCTTTGATTTTGCAGTCCTAGTAGGAGACGATAACCTTTACAGCTTTTCTGCAAGTCAGTATTCTAATACTCTGGGAATGGAAAAACAGTCAAAATTACAGAAATCTTGTTCCTTCTTAGTGACTCTAGAATATTTATCGTGTTAGAGAAGCATATCATCCTCAAAGTCTCTAATGGCCCTGCCTACATGGAGTCAACATAAGTTATACCAATTCTTCAGCCACTCTTCTTGACCTTCTCATTATCATTACTTCTGCAAGAGGATTACAGCTAATTAGTCATATCAATGTTACAGGTCACAAAGACATTTACATTGTTGGTAGCAGGTTGGTTCAAGACCTCAGAGATGTAAGGCTGTTTTAGACAAGAGTAATATTACTGCTAATCTTATGTCCTAAATATAGAATATTTTATTTATTAAAAGATTTTATGATTTTTTTCCTAAATGTCATGGTAAAGAAGTTTATACTTCTGTTAGGTCCTTAACTTAAATGAGAATAAAGAAATACCAGTTTTCACTAAACAGAGTACTTTTCAAAGCTCAAAATTATACACAAAACCACAAGAGTGGTAAGAGTAGCATGTCATGAGAACAAACCTGAAAATAAAATCACCTCTGAAAGCCATAAAGATTTTTCAACTTCTTCGTGAGCTTTTTTTTGGTTGTTGGGGTTTTTTCAAGGTAATGTCATGACTTTTTAATTTTGTCAATTTGCTGAAATGGAATCTATTAATTTTCTTTTTATCTCAGCCTACCTAAACTGTTTCTGCCAGCTGGAAACAACGGAAGCAGTTTTCCTCAGCTATTTTAGCACTTTCTGAGGTTCACAAACTGGAAGCAGAAAGATAAGAGCTTTTGAGAGCTTGCTGTCAGCCTGCTTCTTCCTTGTTCATCTCACAATAATGACATCTTCTAGTCTGAAAATCTCAAATCTTAACATATTCTGGTTTTTATTACCTGTCTTGTTTTTGTTTAAGAAAAAAGATGACTTAGGGAGTTCTGACTACTCACATGAGATTAAATATCAAGGGGGTTTTACTTCTGGTTGTGGTGGTTTGCTGGTGTTTTTCAAAAAATCTATTATTGACCTGCTAGAAATGTAATGTACTAACTATAGCTGCCTTTACTCAAAATTGCTTAAACTGTGGGATGAATTATAGATGCTGTGTATTCCCTGACAAGATATTTGTTTGTGTTTCCTGTGCGGAGCAGTGTGGGCTTGTCAAACCTTTCCCCCAGTATCTCTTACACTGGGGTGGTGAGGGCAGACTGACTTGTTTGGAGCTGGCTGTCAGCTCTTAGCTACTCTGACAGCTCTGGCAAAAGTCCTTCCTTGTTACAGCAGCTGCGAATGTCATCTGTCATCTGCCAGCATGCTGTCAGCACAGCTACTTAATATTTAGGTGGAATATTGGTCTATACCTACAAATGTTGTGCCTGAGTTATATATAAATATATTTATAAATAGACTTTGCTTATTCATACTTGTCTTGGTTTGTTTTCCTACTAGGGTTCAAGGAAGCAAATCAATAGAATGTGACACTTGGGCACAGAAATACAACAGCTCAGGGTTCTCTTCTTGCTTCCTCTCTCTTTATATTTTACAGTACTTGGAGAGAAGCTGATATCTGGTGTCTCTCATCTGATCCTAAATCTTTCTTTCACTGATTTCCACAAGAGAGGTAGAACAGCACTGGTGAAATTGGCAGTATTAGGTTAATGATCTCAATGACCTTAGAGGTCTTTTTCCAGCCTAAATGATTATATGATTCTATTATTCTGTCTCAAGTTATTGAACAATTAAGATATTGTATTTGGATTTTTCATGAGTTATAGTAAAAAACTGATTGCTTATAAGTCTAGCTATTTTTGTAATGGACTCATACAATAAGCTGAGTTGGAAGGGACCCATCAGGATCATCAAGTCCAGCTCCTGGCCCTGTGCAGGACATCTCAAGAGTCACACCCTGTGCCTGAGGGTGTTGTTTAAATGCTTCTTGAGTTCTATCAGGCTTGGTGCTGTGATCACTGCCCTGTGGAGCCTGTTCCAGTGCCCATCCACCCTCTGGATCAAGTACATTTTCCTAATATCCCACCTAAATCTCCTCTGACTCAGCTTCATGCCATTCCTTTGGGTCCTGTCACTGCTAACAGGGTGAAGAGATCAGTGCCTGCCCCTTCTCTTCCTCTCATGAGATGTTGAAGGCCACAATGAGGTCTCCCCTCAGTCTCCTCCTTTCCAGGCTGAACAGACCAAGTGACCTCAGCTGCTTCTCATGTGCTTCCTCTCAAGGCTCTTTACAAACCTCATTTTAAAAAATTTGGAATTAGCTGTTGAAGGAAAAGTTAAGGGAGTTTTTCCATTTCTTCAAACTTTTTGAGCTTGGATCTGCTTCTGTAAGAGCTAATAATAATAATATTCTGTGAGAGAGACGGATTTCGTATTTGGTAATACAAATAGGAGCATGGTATTCTCACAGTAAGGCATATCCTCATAAGGAAATGTGAACTAAAAAGATATTTCAGACAAGCCAAAATTTTTCTATTTAAGGATAAAATCTGTGCTCCCCAGGCATAACACAGTTCACACTTAGAATACATCACCACAGGGACTAGAAATTGATTTCTTGATTTTTTTCCTAGTTGCTTTTTTGAGTTTGTAATATGTGGCCTAACAAGTAGTTTTACAGAAGCGTAGTAAATTTGTTATTAAATAACCTAATCCCCAGCTAGCTATGAGTCAAGGAACATCTGAGTATTTTCTATACCATCTCTCTATTATTTTCCCTTTTAATGTACGTTTTGTGTAAGTTAGGAGAGAGAGTCTCATACTTAGCCCAATGATTGGGTGTCAGTGATTAAGGATTTCATTCCTTGTATCCATGGGATAGTCACCTATAATTGCTATGCAATTATACAGAGATTCCGAGCTCTGTTTGGATCACAGAATTATAGAATCATTTAGGCTGGAAAAATTCTTTGAGAGAATAGAGTCCAACAGTTAACTCAGCACTGCCAAACTCACCACTAAACCATGTCCCTAAGAGCCACATCTGTACAAATTTTAAACACCTCCAGGCATGGTTACTCCACCACATCCCTGGGCAACCTGTTCCATCACTTGATAATCCATTTGGTGAAGAAATTTTTCCTGCTATCTGAACTAAACCTCCCCTGGCATAACTCAAGGCCATTTCTTCTTGTCCTGTTGCTTGTTACTGAGCAAAGAGACTGACCCTCAACTCATCACAACTTCCTTTCAAGTAAGGTCCCCTCTGATCCTCCTTTTCCCCAGGCTAGACACTCCTGGTTTCCACTCCTCATGAGTCTTGTTCTCCAGACCCTTCACCAGCTCCCTTGTCCTTTTCTGGACACACTCCCTGTTGCTTCATGCCTGTCTATAGCCAATTTTTTTTTTTTTTTTTTTTTTTTTTTCAGCCGGTGGTTNCCTTCACCAGCTCCCTTGTCCTTTTCTGGACACCCTCCCTGTTGCTTCATGCCTGTCTATAGCCAATTTTTTTTTTTTTTTTTGCCAGACAGGTGATTTATGTGATTGAGAGTATTTGTAGCTTGTTGTGTGTTTTTATGGGTGGGGTCTGTGACTTTTAATGGATCTCTTTTCATAACAAGGGCATGTCAGGGCTTCTTCACGCCCCCATGTGTGATGTGTAGCTGGTCAGTGGACGTCTGTGGACACCAGGAGCAGCTGGTCAGAGGCACCACCTTGAAAATGTCTGAAAGGAGCAGGCAGCAAACCTGGTTGAGATTATTTTTCTGAAGAAAGCATTACATATGACAAGTTTGGTGATAATATTAATTAAATGTACCACGGGGTTGCTGTTAGGTTTAATACATTAGTAGGTCTTACTCTTTAATGTCAGTGTAAATCGTGATTTTGTCTGGGAAATTTATATTAGCTCAAGCAATAGGAGGATTATATTGTGTAGCTACAAATGAAATAACTGAGCAGAAAGTACTAGACACAAACCCTTACAGAATTTCTGTTGTAACATCAGTAACAGTAAGAAAACACAGTATTTTCTCTGCTTGGAAGACAAAGGATGTCACAAACAGTTTGAACTTCAGATCTATGGCACTGCTTTGAAATAAAACATGATAACAGTCAGAACACCTTTTCTCTCAGATGGATAGTCTTGTAGGAGAACACTGCCTGCTACTTTTTTTTTGTAGGTAGATGTGGTTAGAAATGATTGTAAAATGTAATCTGTGAAAAGGCTTATTAGAATGTGTTAAAAAACTGCATGACAAAAGCCTTCTCGTCTTTCTGAGCTTTGGGACATCTGCTCTTCTATCTCATAAACATGTTTTCTTAGAAACCAAAAATCAATATAAAGCCCAAAATGCAGGCATTTCCTCCTAGCTGAAAATATTTATTTGAACTTTTTTTCAACCTTATGAAAATTGATCCAAAGATGGTTTTTCTTGTATTTTGCAAAAGCGTAATAGCTTTGCAGATGCTGTTCTATTTAGTTTTGTTGTCAAATTAGCAGGACAGGAAGGATCAATTACTGAATAAACAGTGTATTTGCAATTTTTGGTGGGAAACATCATAGTTTCAGCTCTGGAACTTTATTTTTAAAGGGAGCCCTGAACTCAACCTATCATAGACGATTCATTCTTTTGAAGATAATTTGATTAAATTGTGTTTGGCTGTCTGGGCTAAATGCCATTCTAAGGCCTTTTTTTAAATCCATCATATCTGACTCTATTGCATTATCTCAGCACTGCTCCCTGCAGCATTCCATGGTGTGGCACCTGCTACGTTGACTGGCATGTCTGCCTTTCTCAGTAATTACATGTGAATGTAACAGTTGTGTAAGCATCCTAATTTCTAGATGACTGATC
Organism: Climacteris rufus; assembly: GCA_013398175.1. NCBI lineage: Eukaryota > Metazoa > Chordata > Aves > Passeriformes > Climacteridae > Climacteris > Climacteris rufus. The sequence goes on from VZRZ01003269.1 coordinate 235,610, forward strand.
ACTACTGCACCTTGTTGCTCTGTTAGTTTTAGTCCTCTCTTTAAACCAACCCACGGCCAGATCTACTTGCTTTGATGAAAGCACACAGCACTGGTGAAATGCAGTCAGTGACACTTGAAGACTTATTTCTTGTTGCTTTTTAGTTTCTTTTGGAGAGTGATATCCAGATTTATCTCTAAAATTATGTCATGAAACATTGTCAATCTCTCAGAAATTTAAGCAAGGTTCTGCAATGCTTTTCCTATTTAAAGGGGCTGTCAGTAGTGCAGATGGTCATAGTCTTCTGATAGAGAGGGTGCTGTCAGGATTTGCTCTGAGGATTAAACTCAGATATCTCTATTACATGCAAAGTAATAGCCTAAAATTAATGCATTGACATTTTATTTTCAGATTTTTTAACTGATTACTATTCAACAATATTCATAAAAAGTTATCAAGTTGAGGTCATGATTCAGAGTTCATTGAATTCAGCAGATAATTCTCTGAATTTTTTTTTAATATAGAAAAACATTAAAATATTTTTTAAGCTCCTATGGCTTAAATGCATATTTTAAATGTTTTCCTGAGTGCATGTTGAGCTGAGAGCTCGGACTTCAGTCTGTTTCAAGTAATAAGTAACTGTGCTCATATATGCTGAAAAACAACATAGATGTTTTTGTGGCTTAATAATTTAAGTTGTTAGTGTCTCAGGTAAAGACTTTTAAAATGTGATTTATTTTAATAGCATCACTTAACATGATTTGATCTCTGTAGGAGGAAGGCAGTTCATTACTGAGCTCTCTATTTCTCAGCTGGCTCCACCACTTTGCAGCACAGTGCTGTTTATTTTTTTACTAGGTCATTGGTTTCCACAGTAGGTCAGACTTTCTGCTAAACAGCAGAAAGCCTCCTATGGAGACAGAATCTGTGACCTTCTAAGACTTAGTTGCTTGGGAGGTGTCAGTTCTGCTTTAAAGAATAACTATTTAATCAGAAGAAAATTTTCACTGGTAAAGTGTTAGGATGTACTGATTATTTCAAGGAAATGTCTAACCTCAGCACTTCACAGGACAGAACAGCAAAATATTGTTGAAAAAAAAAAGCCATCTTTTCATATAGAATGCTGACAAATAAAACAGATCTTCTTTGAAACTCCAATGCTATTTGTAAGTGCCTGAGGTTAATTGCATTTTTGCATTTGTGTGGAGTCACATTCTGTGGAACAGAAATGGAAGTAAAGGGATTTCTTTCTTTCTTTCTTGAAGCTTCATCATCTTTCATGATATATATATATTTTTGATATGAGCTTTCAAATTTTACTCAATAACATTTTTATTGAACAGGAAGACTGTTAAAACTTCTTTTTCCTCCTCATTTCCAGAGGGTTGGTTGGGCTTTGTTTTGTTTTGATTGGGCTTTTTTTTTTTTTTTTGAGTGTGGGTGTACATGTTTTGTTTGTTTCAATAGAAAATAGCTTTTAATTAATCAGAACAATGGGGAAAAGAAAATAAAATGAGATCCCTGATTAATTTCCTAAATTTTGTCTGGAGTGTTATTTGTCTTTTAGTTTCTACTTTCATATAATCCTTCCTAAACTACCCTTTAATTAGAAAGGGTGGAATTTCATTTCTTTGCTAACATTGCATGCAGAAGTGATATGTATGCTATTGCAGATTTATGAAGAGGATACTCTTGTACTTACAAGACGTTATATATGGCAATGTAATCAATCCTCTGTTTTCCTGTGTTTTGTTTATCAGCCAATACAAGTAATTTAGAAGAGGTTTTTTAAACTTATCTCCTGGAAACTGGCTCTATGAAATTGTGAAATTAATCTACTCTTCTAATCTCCTTTACATCTTTGTTGCTTTTTATTTGCTGCAGTATACTACAAGCACATCTTTCTCAGAGATTAAGTGATTTCACAGCTAAGTGCTTGAAGAAACAAGTACTTCTTACAAACCTTTTTAGAGAACCTTCTATATCAGGACTCAGAAGTGGACAAATTCTACAAAACCAACCCAAACACCAAAGAACAAAATCACCATTCACAAATTATTTTCTAATTTTTGCTCTTTTATACTGCAATAGAGTATTTGTCCACTTTGAAGAAATTCAAAACCAGAGAAATTAGATCCTTTATTCTGCAATGCATACATGTTTGTCAAGGTGGAACCACATGGAGAATCAGAGGACTTTTATGCACATACAGTGTGGTTTTTTCCTTCAAAGAACAGAGCGTGTTAATAGCGTTCCTAGAAAATTTACTGTAGTACTTTTTACTGTAGCCGCGCTGCTGTGGACGTGCTCTGCCAAGGGCTGGGGACAGACCCGAGGGTGCACGGCGTCCTGCACTGGCTTTCCCTGGTGGTACGGGGTCTGGCTGCTGAGCTGCAGCCCTTCTCCCCCAGTCAGGGTTCCAGCCGTGCCTGGCTGGACAGTGCCGGCTCCTCTGTTGAGCAGGTTTGCCCGTAGCCCGGTGGTCTTTAGCAGGTCGGCGAGAACAAAGACCAAAGGAGGGGCCTTTGTCCGGTGATTTCAGCTCTTTTATTCAGGGCAGGGCAGCAGGAGAGGATCCAGGGAAGGGTCCGGGAGCAGGAGCAGGAACAGGGGTCCAGGCGAGCTGAAGGGTCCGGAGCAAAGAACACAGCTCACC
>VZRZ01003269.1:240248-298398 GCA_013398175.1 Climacteris rufus
AAAAAAAAGTTGTTTCTAAGGTCTTATACTAGGTATTGTTGCATTTTATAGCAATAATCTACGCCAAGGTAGTCCTAAAAAAGTAAAGTGGAAAACTGAGAATACAGTAATAATCTTAATAAAGATATGTGAACAATGTTTTAAACATGTTTGTAGAGAATCAGCTGACATTTAGGAAATTATGTAGAAAAATAAAGTCTTATTAAATATTTCAAAGTTATTTGAAGAAACATTCCATGTAAAGCAATTATAAACAAAGGTGATTTGATTTCTGGAAATTGCTCCTTAGCCACTTAGGGAAAACTGTGAACATGCTGCTAGATTGCCTGTTTAACCAGTGCAGTATCTTCATTAGTTTTTAAAGTTATTTCTGTGGAGTGGACTGCACTGTACAGGAATTCAGTGCTATACATACTTAGATGCACACTTTTACGGAAGTGGTAGCCATGTGATGACCACCATTAATATTTACTACCATAAATAGTTATTGGTGCTAGCACATGCTTAGGTTTCACATCATATGCTCTTCTTTTATCTTCCCAGAAAGGTTTCCTCTAACAGAAGGAGCCTACCCATACCTTGGCTCCCTGCTGCTAGTCTCAGATGCTTGGCAGCCTGGGGGGAAAAGTGGTGCTGGATGAACTACTGGGCATCCTGTGGCCAGAAGCAAAACCAGTGAGGCTAAAACCAGGATTCCTATGCATCCACATCCACAAATGACCTGCTCAGCATGTTTGAGGTATGTCCTAGAAGCATCTTGCTTACTGGGCATGTCCAGGGACTTTGTTTGTGCATAGTCATAGCAGATATTTTTGTCTTTATTCTCCAGAAAATACTTGGTAGAAATGTGAGTATCCTATTAAATCCCAACATCTGTCCTACCTATCAAGCTATGACTTAGAAAATTTCTTTGGTGGTATAAATATCAGATCATATAGCTTTAATTACATGAAATTTCTTATTTTATTCAAATAATCTAGTTAAATATTAAGTCTTTGCTCTCTGTCCCAAAACGGGATCTTGTCCTGAAATTATATCCCTAAAAGTTGTAATGTCTTGGCTAGTAAAGAGATTTTTTTACATAAAAAGACCAAAGACATAAAGTTTCCTGTGTTTCTGATAGCATGAAATCTTGTAGCATGGTATGGTATGATATGAAAAAGGTGCATTGGGTTTTTTTCTTTTTTTTTTTCCTTTTTTTTAATGCCTTTAGGGATTATATGATAATGGAAATTGTATCAATGAGTGTTAACAGTTTTTTATTCACAAAGGCTTGAGTATGTCTTCTCTGAATCTTTTATCAAGATTTGACAGGCTGAGATAAAATAATAAATTCTGCCCTATCACTATTTCAAGGCTTAAAGACCATCTTGCAAGCCTAACTCAGATAGGTAATTTTACTACAATTATTAAGAAAATAATGTTTAACTAGTACAATATTTTAAAATATTTAAGAATGATTAAAATTCAAATGGCTCTAAGAAAAATCATCATAATGTGTATCAAATGGTACAAGATACTGGCTCCCTGTCTCAAGCCATTATAACTGGAGAGAGATTGTGTGTACATTGTAGTAAAAGATATTTACTTGTTAAAATAAATTATTTAGAAAATATATTTTTAAATATGGTTAAAGTGAACATATTTGAAAATTATGTCACATTATGATGATTTATAAAAGCAAAGGATATTGTATGTTTTCATTAAGAACCACAGCAGACATATAATGAACAAAACCATCCATAATTAGTTTCGTTACCCGTATGCATTTTTTGTACATTTCTACTGCGTGTCTTTGAATAATTTAAAAAAGGATCTGAGTTTATTGGTAATGTTGGGATTTTCCTTCAAAATAATTTTCACCACAATGCAAGAAATAGACAGAAAAATGCATACTTTGTAAGGTGTTTTATCTATTAGTGAGAATATTAATGAAGAAAGGTTTATCTGTCTTATTTTTTTTTCTATCTTGTATTTATATTTCACGTTAATAACACAGTCTTTATGGTGTAATCTGGTTGTTGGAGCACAAATGAGAGACATTGTTTACTGGAGTTTAACCCTATTTTGCCCAGTCCTGACTGCATGTCCTTTAGCAAGGCCCTTATCTCAGTTCTACAGACAAGAAAGATTTTTGCCTATCTACCCAACAGGGATGTTAAGAGGATTAATTTGTTAAAAGCATGAAGATTTAAGCAAAAGCGAAGCATTGCTATTAATGTGTTTGACTCCAGTTGGAGTACAGGATTGTAAAGAAAACAAAGTTTTGAAAACTCAGGACATCTGCAATGTAGCATTGTAGACGTAATCACAAAAATCCTCTTTGACTCACATTTAAGAGGTTTAAGACTTCACCACTTCTCAAATTTTCTTGCCACCCTTGGACCTTGTAGTTTAACTGATGACTCCTAGTCCACTTCATTCCATGATAGATCTAGTGGTTTTGAACTTTTCTGGAAAGTGTTTTAAGCTATTTTACTGTATCCCCACAACCCAAACGATGATTGTTCATGTATTCACTCACTCATTTATTCATTCATTCAATTATTTAATTTCAGCCAAGGAGCTGGTACCCTGGATGAGTCAGAGGACAACTTCTTGACGTGTTTGAATTATACTGCAGCAGTCAGTCTGACTGCTTTTTGTAGTAATTTGTCTTGTTTGAAAGATACAGTCCACCCAAGGCTTGACGGGGGAAGGTTAAAGGTGTCACCTCACAATCGTTTCAACAGTGGTGCCCTGCCTTCCTACAGTTCTTTGAGGTTGTGTGCTATGGATATCTGAAGGGAATTATCTGTGTCTCAAAAAACAAATTTTTCTTTCTTTTATCACTTTACTGTAGGTGACTAGCAGGAAGAGTTTTTAATTAAAAATTCTCTTATTTCATTTAGTATGAAGTTTTAATTGTGGCAAGCCTTAATCCTTTTGTTTGTATGAACTCTGGTCTGTGGTTTGGGTTTTTCTTTACCACCCTTCCCAAGTGTGCCATAGAAATAGTTTTCCGAGGTTTTTATGTGTCTAAGAAATTATCTGTGATTCCACTCTGCTATCCAACACACTCTTTTTATTCCCTTTCCAGTTCCAGTCAGTCAGGCACACACACATCTAGTTTAAGCCAGTCTCAGGTTACAGAGCTGCCAGGAGGGGTGACCCAAAATAATGCACAGGGCTGTGAAGGGGAGAGGCTGAGAACAGCAGTTCAAATGATGTAAATAAAGTTTACTGAGTGTGGGAGCTTCCTCTGTGGGAAGGTATCCTTTGCTGTGATACTGATGGAAAGCCAAGATAAATGCATTTAAACATTTTGCCAGGAAACAAGCAAACGAGGGATTTATTGCATTAAAATTAGTAGGGGCATTGACAGACTGGAGAACCAGATCGAGCTGCTTGATTAATTTTTGGCAAGGAAAAAGAGAAGCCACAAAGACCCCAAAATAATGTATACTTCATTCTTTTGATGTTGCCCTTAATGTACCTGTGAAATAGTTATGTGCTTGAGTTGCAGTGATTAATTACCTCTGGTCTATCAAAACCCAAGGAAAAGAACAAATCCTCATTCTTGGTTAGCGTTGATTAGACTCAAGTGACCTTCCATTGAGCTGTGATTTTGTTGCTACATGAAATTCAGGATATTGATGAACTTAATATTCCTGTGGGAGAGTGGAAGAAAAAAGTAATAATTTTTAATGGTTTTACTAGAATAAAATGTTGCTCATGCGCAAAACAACATCTCGGTGTCATTTAGATAATCACAAAAGATTTTAGTGCAAAAACAATATGGCTTTAAATTTTCAAGAAGAGGTAGTTTTGCTGTATCATTTGAGTGTCTCCCATTCTCCTTTTGAGGTCACTGTACAAAGAAGTGAGCACTTTTTCACTGGTGTACATGCAAGCCACTGCTCCTGCTGATTTGCAGGCAGAAAAGTATGTCTTAGGCTGGCCTGTGGTCACTTTTTGGGTGACTGACCTCATGGGCCACGAAAGTAAACAGAGAAGAAGGTGGTGGCAATATGTGGAGTGTCTTTCTGTGGGAAGTAGGAATGTATTTCTCTCCCAGTTGTGTCAGGCCTTTTGCTGGTCATGTCCCTAAAGAAGCACTCCCAGCAATCCATGTGTACACATTTTTATTGCCTTGTTGGCCTGAATCTTGCAGTTCTGGATGTTATCATTCTTTTGTAACTAGCTCTCAGACATTCTCTGTAAACATAGTCATGTTATTGTAACGGTATCTTTTTATTTACATTCCTTTCTCCTGGGCACAGAAGTTTGATGGACATTTCCTTTGACCAGTGTGATTGAGGGGAGGCCCTTTGTCTCCTCCAATCCACAGTGGCTTATGAGACACATATAAAATAAAGATGGGCAGGGGAAGCCCAGGGAGTTTGTTCCTTGATCTCAACAGGTGTCTGTATCCTTCTTTCGTGTCGTTACTGCGACATTGCCTCTTTTATCAGTACTCTGCAAGGAATGGTATCTCCCAGGAGCTGAGTTCCTACAATAGGCAATCCTGTTCATAGCCTTCAAACTGCTTCAGAGCCCCCTTCCTGTCAGTCTCATCTTCTCATGGTATGGATGATCTCCAGATTTTTTTGTTTGTTTGTTATATGTGTTTAATTTTAGAGTTTGAAAGCACTTAGCTTGAGTGGCTTGCAAGTAATGTAAAATGCTAGTTAAAACTTTTGCTAGTTCATTGATATTCACATTGCTTTCAAGTGAGGAAAAAAAATTTAATGTTTAAAAACACATGTATAGCATAGATAGTGGTTTCATATACTTTTGAATACTGAATCAATAATTATACTTTGATTGAATTCAAGGAGTGCCAAGAAAAATGTTTATTTAATTTGGGTGAAGTGAGTTTTGGCAGACTATCAGTTAAGTTTCCAGAGGGATTTTACAAAAATATTTTTATTTGTGCATTGTTCATAAAAAAATCCCACATCAAAATGTGCTAAGAAATAATAGACATCCTATCAATGCCTGACTGCAACAAAGTGTAATAAAATAATCAAAGTTCTGAAGATATAAAATTGCTTGATCAAAAGTGTAAAACTTGAGGTTGTAACTCAGAGATAGTTTTCTTTTACTGTTCCCTTTAAAAATTTGGGAAATCTATTTTATCTTAAATTGTCTGTTATTCCATCTATGCATTTCCAGAGAGTTTTCTTCTTCCACTAAATCTGGGTACCTTCAGTAGGAGTGATATCACTCCTCTGGGTCAGATACTGTTACTCTTTTTCTGTGTTTATGTGACTGACCAATCTACACCAAAGAGACTGATGGAGTCCTGCTGGTCGTAAGTGCTGCCAGCTAAGGGAGGAATGATATCCAGCCCACTTCAGCAAAGAGGTGATTATTCTCTCTAAGAATAGCTCATATTTCTCTCTTTCTAGGGATTTTTGAGTGGGGCTTGCTGTCCACAACTGTTTCTTGTTTCACCCTTGGATTCTGTTTATGTCAGGAAAGACTAAGAACCTGCACTTTTTCCCTGATGGATAGGCAGTAAGTATTATATTCAACAAAGTAAATGGCTGTGGGTAACCATAAGCTACATTAAAGCCTTTATCTCAGTGTTTACAGATGCTGAAATTAGGCTGAGTGTTTCAGAGGAATGTGGAGCAAAGAAAGTGACTCTCCTTCTCTGTCCATTGGTGGTGGGGAACCGAACTGCCCCAAGTTTGGTTTTCAGCACTCCTGGCTTGAAAACCAGATGAAACTGGATGAGAATTTCCCAAGTATAGAATGTAGCTTTCAATGAGATGTGTTGCCTTTTGAATGGCTTCTCCAAACTTGCTCAGTGACAGCAGTTTTAAGTCTTTTTAGAATAGGCTGCAGTGAGTGTGTCGTAATGGGACTTGGCATGCACAAAGGTGCTCTGTGTCCGAGGGAGGAATTGTATTATTTGAAGTTAAGTGCATATATTCATTTGTGAACTGTAAAAGTTCAGATTCTTGCATCTCAGCACAGGTTAAATCTTGTTGGTCTGAAGTAATTTTTCACTCTGTTTTAATATTCTGTTTAAATCTATTACTGCTCCAAATGTGTTATAATGAATGCTTCTTTTTCATTAACCAGCCATGATACTATTTTCTGAAGATAATAATCTGTTAGTAATGCATTATTTAAATGTGAATAGCAATAAAATAATAGAATTTTACTGTACCTTTATTATTTATTTGCATATTAATTGTTATTTTTGTTTTCAATAGGCTTGTGATTTAAAAGTACTCTGGGAAGTGAATGTGGTTTCAAAATATTTATCATAATGTACTGAACATTTGCTATTGATTAAATGATTTTGACTATTAAAAGGAAGAAAACACAATTATTTTTTACTATTTAATAGCTGGGGAATAACTGTTGTTTAATAAGGTGTTAAAAAGTTAGAATATTTAAAATGCATTTAGTACAATATGTCAATTTTTCAGTTAGTATTGTTACAATGTGTTACTATTCTAATGGTTATGATTTTGTCAGCGTAGGGGAAGTTAATCACTGCTTTCAAATTCTCTCAAAATATTTATATGTAAATTAACCCTTTTTTTGAAATGAGAAGTTAGTAGATGTCTAAAAATTATAGAAACACACCTCCTTTCATATTTCTAAGAATCTGCTAGGCACAAAAGCAGATGTTTCTTTCTAGTATTATTGCATGTTAATTTTTCAAGTGACTTCTTAAGCACAGATGTTTCCATGCATACATATATATATATATATATTATACACACACCCCTTTATTTTGCTAATACTTTTTTTCCATGTGTAAACAGCAGATTGCATTGCTGATGCCTTTTTGATGAAAAGACGGTGAACTCCTCAAAAAACAAAGCAAGTTCTCAAGTGAGGCTTTTCTATTTGTTCTTATTGATAATTTTTCCTGCTCAAGTGATGATTGTTAACAGTGTAAGTTATGGTCTGGATCTGGCTCTCTCTGGTGTCTTCCATTTTCTATAACACAAGCAGAGTGGGTTCCAAATTCCAGGGACACAAGCAGCTAAACACTTGAGCATGAATTTAAGGTAACAGTTATTTGAGAATAGCAGGAAGCAGTAAATCTAAACTAGAATCATATTAGACATAGTTAAAAGCTGTGGAAAAATGCTTTTCCTTCACCATCAGATTGCCCTGCTCTCCCCATGGTGTCTGTGAATTACCTCTCTTTGTCCAGTCCCTCACCTCATAAGGTTTTTCACTGGTGTTATGCCTGTCAGATAATGGACTCAGGTGAGGTGTTCGTATTTCTAATCTGTGAGGATCAGTGTGAGATCCAACTGGGAATCTAAAATATTGCATCTCTCTCTCTTCTCCCAATATATTGAGGAAAGGGTGGTATGGAGATGACAATTACAAACTTGCTTCATACACATATATGCATATTTTTCCATATATCAGGTTGAGTAATACATCATCTGGTACATTGGGAATCACTAGAAAAGAGCCTGAATTTTTCAGTATAAATCTGCAGCATGTAGCTCATAGCCAGCTTGCTTGGACTGCAGCAAAATAAATGCACAACTGTCTGCACCAGTCCATGCAGATCAAAGTGTAATTTCTTGGACCTCTATAATGAAACTTGCTTGCCAAATTATTTTTTTAAGTGTGTCCACCATTATCATAAACTTGATCTTAGTGAACTTAAATTTTAATTCATGTTTTTTTCATATGTTGTGTGGATATTTCTCTTTTTGCACATAAAGAAGGGAAGTTTAAGCTTTGAGGTGCTATGTCTTCATCAGAAATCAATATAAATGTGAAGTTGAACTGTGTAATATACATTACATCTATATGTAAAAATAAATTAAAATTAGATAGAATAATTTCTTGCCTTGGTGTTTGTAAACTAGACAGGACTGTATTAGACTGATAAAGTTTTGCAGAGAGTGTTATAATAGTGATATTTTATATTTCATTTACATCCATATCTGAAAAGGAAATAGATCAATGAACAATTTTAAAGTACTTTTTAATGTTTTCTCTAGTGTATAAACTCTGTGATGAAAATTATTTTCTCAATCCCTGCTACAGCAGCTTCATGTGTTTCACTAGCAATTGCTTTTCACCTTTGGTAAAACTGCAAAAAATATCTCAAGTACAAAATTATTTCTCTCTCTTCATTATCTATATATGATAGGACATTTTTAAACTGTAAACTCAGTGGTAATTTCATGGTAGACGTTAAATTTTCTTTACTTTGTTTCTTGTCACTCCCTCCACCCAACATTTTCAGTTTTTAACCCTGTTAACTCTCAGATCTTTTCTCTTTTCTCAGGCTTTTTAAATGGAAGAGCAGAACTATGAACATTAATGTAGTATTTTAGAAAGGATTTAATCACTTCAAATAAAATACAGACATAGTAAACAACATGGCACATATTTGCATAAATCTGTGTGCCATGCAGAATTTCATAATGCACACATTGTCCATAATGATGTATGGCTGGGCTGTCTTATTAGATGTATTAAAACCCGTAAAGCTGAAGTATGACTTAATAGTTCCTAAATTCTACTACTGTAGGGTTACCAGGCAACTGCTGGGAAATCTGTTACTTTATAAGTATTAAAGTAACAATTTTTGAAGTTTCTGATTAATTTTAGATATTTCCAGACTGGATTTATATTTTCAGATCTATTTTATTCATAATTTATTGTGCATTTGTCGTGTTTAATCTTGCAAAGTCTGTGCATTTCTACCCATGAGTTAGACCATTCACTTCAAGAACTTGTTCAAAAGTATTGGATGAATAAGGGAAAGATATTGGTAAACTTGGTCCATGTATTTTTCTATACCCTCAGGTACCTCCTCTGCAAATCAGCTTAGTCATGTGATATTTCCTGATTTATTAAAATTTTGATTTAGTTCCTAAATCTTACACAGTGAGATTCTTCGTATCACTTTTGGATAATAACACAGTATTCCTTTCTTGAAGGCAGTTACATTTTTTTTTCACTTTGTCTCTTGATTTTAAAGTACTCAATAACTTAAGACCAAAAAAAAAAAAAAAAAAATTGCTCTCCTGAACATTAAGATGAATAAATGGCTCAGTTACCTGTAGTTGCTCAAGTTTGCCTTCCAGTAGTTGAAAATATTGACCATGTTATTTTTCATTCAGAAATAATTATTTGAAGAACTTATCTGTATCTGTCATCGGTCAAGCTGAGATCAAGCTCTGTGCTCTTTTTGTATGATCAGTGACAAGTCTGTAACTCCTAAAGGTAAATATTATTGGTGATTGAATTCTGACCTCTCATTCCAACATTGCAATCTGCATCTATCTCATCGCAGTCAAGGCTACTGAGAACTAGTAGACAAATCTCTGTTCCCAGACGCTTTATTTTCCCCAGTAGGCTTTTACATGCACATTCTGCTCTGGAGAGAGGCAAGAAAGGAGGACTGACAGAGTCATTCTGTTTTCTAGCAGACGGCAGAAACAGGCAAGTCAGGCCAAGCTTATAATTTTAGCAGCTCTTCCTCATCAAGTATGTATGATTCTCCTTTTACTGCTTAAAGGCTGTTCCCACTCTCAGCTAGGTTCTTGTTCTTAATTCTCTGATAACTGAAGGATGAGAAAAGCTAGAGAGATAGAAAGGCTTAACAGTAAGCCAAGAAAAAGAAAAGGTGAGAAACTTGTTCTGTTTTTTAGAGAATGAAGACTGTCCGGGCTTCAACATATGTGAATTTAAATTTAGCATTACAGAATGATATTAAATTAAAAGCTATCATGAGGCATACCCAGTTAATTTCTCTGATTTCCTGGTTGAGGGGATGTAATAAATTTTCTACAATCTGGTTCAGCAGATTGGCTTATATCAGTGTAAAAGCTGTGCTCAGATCAGTAATTGTTCATGATCAACATGCTGAAATGATAGCAAAGATTAGAGTTTGGTGAGTTTATTGGCTAGGAAATATGTTACTTGAGTATCAGCAAAGCATGTGAGTGTACTGGCTCAGTATTTTTATTTCACAAGAACCAGTGACCAGCTTTCTGTGAAGTAACTGCATGGATTATTTTATTGTCTTGGTATAGGACCAATAATGAGGATGCTGAAAGATCATTAGTAGTGAAATCTGTTTTCTCAGCATTATAGGAAGCTATAGAGATTTCAGATGATTGGTTCAGTGCCAAGACATTCCTCTCAGCTTTGTTGTTGACACTGGGACTTAATACAGAGGTAAATATTTATTCTTTCAAAAATCCATTCATTTTCTTACATCCAAATGTCACTATGAGTAGCCACACAAAGAGAAACCTGTCATTTACTTTAGCTGATTGGGAGTTTGGTTTCCCTTTCCTGTTCTTTGTCTTTAACACTTCTTCCCCTCATAAGCTTAATTCAGTTTAAAAACTCCCCACAACCAAACAAAACCAAACACCTTTCTAAAAATGGAGAGATGTAAGCCACAGACAACAGAGCAGTTCTACAACATCCTAACTGCCCTCTCAGCTCCCACTGGCATGATGTCTGCACATTCTGTACTTATCTCCTCTGTATTTTGCCTCAAAGAGGGAATTAAGAAATTCTTAATTTTCTTTTATCCTCTCTGTCAAGTGCTCTTTGTAAGAGCTGAGGTGTCCAATGGGTTCTAGTATCAGGTGAAGCAATTCAAAAAAGCAGAACTCAGGTAAGCAAAACGCAGCAGAGCTGTTCTCAAGCGTTGTCCCCACTTTATACCTGCAAAATTTTTTTGTCTAGTTCCAGTTTTGAAAGTCAAGTGTTTTTTGCTGTTGTTTCAAAGCTTTTAAAATGCTTTTAGACACACCTGACATGATCCAACTTGTAAAGTGGTTACAACTTTCTCTGCCACTCTTGCACTGATGTAAAGAGAGCCCTATTTCACAAAATTTTCTGAGTTGGATGGGACCAAGAAGAATCATCAGGTACAACTCCTAAGTGAATGGCCCATACAGGGATCAAACCCACAACCATGACATTATTAAGACCATGCTCTATACAACTGAAGTCATCTCATGTTATAAATGTATAGAGAATAGACTGTTAGAGGTATCTGCTGCTTCTATGTGAAAATAGTATTTCCTTTTATGGAAGCTATCTAGTTAATACCCTTCATTTCAAGGTGTGCCAAAATTGCTTGATAGGGCTGTGCATCCATTAAACAAAAATGAAAATAATAATTTTAAAATTACATAATCTTTCAAACGCAAAATGTCTTCTTCACGTGAAATGGCATTCAAAGGCAGAGGGCTGAAGTCTCTCAGTGTGGTGGTGTGGCAGAGCTCCTTAGCAGTGTCTCATGCAGCTGGGAGCTTGTTTGCTGAGCTGTCAGTCACTGGCCCAAGCTGCAGAGTGTTATTACTCGATCACTGGGGTAACAAGTTGGAAAATGCTGCTTTTGCTGCTACACAGGCCTGGCTCGTGTCTTTGCACTGTTAGACTGGCAGAGCCATTGTGTCTGTTTGCTTTACCTTTCTGTTTACCTTCTTCCCTGCAGGCCCTGTAAATTTGATATGAAACTAGGAAGAAACAGAACCCAAACTCTGCTGGAGAGAAATCCAGTTGAGTCGCTTTATTTTAATGGAAATTTTTGTGGGGGTGGGAGAAAGAGAAGGAAGTTGCTAAAACAGTTCATGCTGTTCTATGTTCACATAGATTCCTGGCAGTCTGTTCTCCAGGCCTGGATGTTCAAAGGGATAATAGAAAAATCTGGAGAAATGCCAAGAAAACAGAACAAGGGAGATTCTCACCACAATGTATCAATGAAAATAAGAAAGTTTCTATAATTTCCATGTATTATAGTTTCTATATTGCTCTGGGAGGCTACTTACCTGATCAGAATAGAGAAAGACCCCTTTCCATCCATGCAGATGCAACAGAATATGTAAGCTGTATTCTTTGATTTACTTAATTTAAAGAAAATATATTTGGGAGTAATATAGTAGTCTAATAGTAAGAGATATTCAGATATCTATTCAGAATAGATAATTCAATTTTAATTTGCATATCTTTAGATTTCTCCTGGGAGTAAGAAGGAAAAGGATGTAAACTTTAGGTTAATGAGAATCCAAGGGCTCACCAAAACACAGTTATTTATTTCCCATGAATTGTGCAGTGTTTTTAAAGTAAGATTGTTCCTTTTATCCAATTCTATCCATCCTCAAACTTCATCAAAATTAGTTTACAACATGCACTGTTTCTGTTTTGTCCTATAGGAACACCATACTATGGGAGTCCAGACATCACAGAAGGAGGACTTAGTGTTGGAACTAAAATTTATTTTTTAATATCTAAGAGATAGGTTCAGACTGCTTGGGTATATAATCTTCCATCTCTCTGTTGTGCTGTAAGACCATTATATTCATGCAAATGTGGCTACATGGACAGTAAAAATGCGATGTTTAAGATTCTCATCCCCTGCATCATGGATATAGAGCTCTGAGACATTTTACTGCATATTTAATGTTGTTTTTAATAAACAGGAACAAAAGTCCCAATTTTAATAGTGTTTGCATATTCAGCGAGAGTCTCTACATAATGAAGCCACAGCGTAGATCTCCATGGATTTGATGTGCTTTAATTAGGCATTTCCTGAGCATCTCATGATGTTTCAGTACTGTAAGCCCAAGGAGGTTGGAGTGTGAAAAGAGGCAGCAAACTTGACAATGATTTTACTGGTGGGATAACCTTATAAAAGTTAGACCATCTGAATGTTCTGGAGGAACTTGAAATTTAAATCACTCTTTTGAAAGGATAATTTTGTTTTACACACATACATAGCACAGTGGTGAATGAGAAACAGAAGTGGTATTCTTTGAGTACTTTTTACACACTTTGACATGTTATTGTCAGTTGTGAGTTTGCCTTGAGGTACAGCACACATCAACTCACAGAACAAAGGTTGTCCAATGATCTTTAGCAGTTTAAAAGATCAGTCCCTGAAGTACTGATTTATTGGTTAGCTTTTTCCTTCCTGATCACATCTTATACATTAAATAATTTTTTAATTTTTTTTTTGTTTTCTTTATTTCATCACTTTAAATGCAACAAATCATAATGTACAGGCAGTAGCCAGGAGATTACTGCATCCTGTATAGTATCACTTGAAATTAATTAGACCTCAGCTCTCAATTAACTGTACTTAAATTGGCCAATTCCTGTTCTCTGTAAAGAAACCAAAACGTTCTGTGTATGTTTCATGTAGGTCATTTTTTCTGCTCTGGCTGCAGAATCAGCTAATGCAGACTGTCTCTGATCTCAAACTTCATTCAGTCTTAGCATAATTTAGCAATTTGTTGTCTAAGAGACTGTAACTAGAACTTTCCTCTTCCTACAAAGACTTTTAAAGTACTATACTGATCATTTTCTGCTCCTCAGGCTAATCTCTGAGTTCCACTGAATTACTGCTGCTTGTACAGGGAAAAAAAAAAAAAAAAGAAAAATGATGTTCCCACTGCATTATGTACAAACAAAAATAGAAAAAGGAAAGAATGGGTAGAAAAAAGCTACCATCAAGACTAGTAAAGGCTGACTAGTAGAGGGTGTAGTGAAAAAAAATTAAAAAGGGAAACATCCTATGTAATCTCATTCCCTCAGAACTCCTTATTTTCAATTAGCTTCCTGTAACAAGTTCCCTTAACTCCTGAAGCACAAAATGATATCATGACATGTACTACATTTCAGGATAAAGGAAAAAATGGAGGAAGAGCTATGAAATGCAAAATTAAATTGTAGCAGTAAACTGCATAAATTAACATGTATCATAATATGTAATTAATATGTATCCCCAAAGCAGAGAATGTTTGCAGTAACCAGCAGTGGTCTGGTTTGTAATTACTGTTCCAAGAAACAGATGAGCCTGTATTAAAGGTCTGGTGTCTGATTAATGGAGATTTCTCACATACTTGGTTATCACCTGGCTACCAAGAAAGCAAGAAACATCTTTCACTGTGTTTAAAAATAGAAATTTGCCTAAATTCTGTTTCAAAATACCTTTGCTCCATTATGAAATCAGAATATAAAGTCTTGAAAGACGTTTTGTCTTTTTATCAACTCTAATCAAAACAGTCAGAATGTGTAACAAGCATTTTCTTGGTGTTGCAGTTGTCAGCCTCTCCCCTCACATTTTTACCTGTGCTATTCTCTGGAAATAATGCAGGAGCTGCTAGGGAAATGTGAGACTTATCCAGGTTTTTAGTACATATCTCGTGTGGTGTTACAATGACAATTTTTTTTCCTGATATCTTTCTTTCATGAAGACTTTTTAAAAGATATTTGCTAGTCCTTTAACACATTATTTAATATTTTGTTATACCCAAAGAAAGAACTTATTTTCTTCAACTTCTGTAGGGAGGAACTCTGAGTCTTTTTACCTAAAAAACTTTCCAATTCTAACGCTGAAGTAGCAAAAATTATCCTTAAGGTTTTTTGTCTTCGGCCCACAAATTATATAGCTCTTTCTCCATGTATTTAACTTCAGTAATACAAGATTTCCTTACAAACTACTGGGAAGGGTTATTTCATTATTCCAGCTTCATCTTTCTAAAGTAGAGCCTCTTTATTTGATGAAGCAAAATAATTGTCCATCTGACTTAAAGAAAGTGAACAGGTCAGTGATTCATACCCTACAGAAGTCAAGGTGGAACCTATTAATGAACACAATGTCTCACAATTGAGCCTGCCTGATGATGTTCTTCAGAAAGAGATGCCTCATGAAAAGAGAGATACTGTTCTTAAAAGGATCTGGAAAGCTTACTGTGACATTATTAAAATACTCTATTTTTACATGAGGGTCAAGTTGGAACAGCTCCAGCAGTAAGTCTGTGGCAGCCGTCTTACAATGAGCACAGTTGGATAGGAAATATCTCCTTGACTTCAATCCCATTAATAACCTCCCACATGAGGGAGGTTTGCCAAAGGGTCTGTAATGGATTCCTTTTAGTGTTATTTTCCGTTGCACCAGTCATTAGCTTGTGAAACCTCAGATCACAAGGTCTTTTCAACACATCTCAGGTAACTGGCACGAAATTCCTTTTTGCTTTGGATCTTGTTTGTTCTACTAATGGTAGTGTCTTTAAAAACAAAATCATTTGTTCCTTCTCAAAATAAGTGTTAGGCTTAACACTTATAGGCATAAAGCACTGGGTTCAAGAATTCTCATCTCATGGTTTCATGGGTCTTTTTGGCATCAAATGCTAAGGCTTTAAAACCCTCAATTATCACTGTTAAATGTTCATAACATTTAGCTTGATGGTTCAGCAAAAGTGCAAATATGGATGTCACAGAAGTTGTTAATAATTAATCCCTTTTAATATAAAAGTGTTAGAAATTGGCTTGAATTTATTAAAATCTGCCCCAACTTTAAAGCTTCTTTTAGGCAGCAATCTGATCAATACGACCAAGAACACGGAGCATCTTAACAGAGCTAATTTTGTGATAAAAAGCCCCTGTTAATAACAGTGTTCACCCTTTGATTTTCCAAATAAGAAATACTGCTAAGATATCAAAATTTTTTAACACTGCCTGATGTCACATGCTTTTAGGACTTTAATTACTGCAACTCATTCTTATTTAACTTCTTCAATTAGATTCTGCTGTTTCAGGAGATGGTAAAATCTTGGTATTAAGATATTATTCCATGGATTATCTCTGTCCATCACTCTACCCTTGTATTACATTCCCTTCAATTAATCATTGTACCTATTATCAAGTATTTATTGGCATTTGTATATACCCTTTCATATCAAGACTGACTACATTATCTCTATTCCTAAAAAAAATTTGTTCCTGTTTGTGTGTTCCTTTAGGCACACCAGTTAAAAGTGCCTCAGCAAAACACAAACCTAATGCTCCAGTTCTTCAGCTTTGAATCACTTTACAACTCCTTCATACCCACCCCTATTATCCCAGGCTCCTCAGTTCCTTTGAATCTATTCTATGGTCTCTGCTCTCCCACCTTTAATGTTGTCTTCTCCTACTTCCCTGAAGTGACCACATCCTCATTTGCTGCCTCTTTCCTGCCTGTTCTGACTCCTCACATCCAATCTACTTTCACTGTCATCCCATTAATTCAAATATTCTTTCTCTACAATCCCCACTTCCCTCCATGCCCCATCCTTGTTCCAGTCTGATTACCTCACGCACCTCGGATCCTACTCTCCAAAACAAAGCTTCTTGGTCTGTATAAGTGTTAATGTCCGGTTTCATTAGGGGTTATTTAGACATTTCTCTGCCTGAGTTAAGGTGCAAACGAGACCATATGCCAGTCAATAGTATAGGTTTTATTTGATTGGAAATATAAGACAGAAAGAGAGAAAGAGAAGGGAGAAATAGGGAAAACGGTGGGGGGACAGAGAGTGACAGAGAAAGAAAATATCACCACTCCGTGGATCCCAACGATGTTGTGTTGATCCTCTCCAGCAGGTCTTCTTGATGATGAAAGTCCCCCAAGGGAGTGTAGAATTCCCTGGCTTTATATACTCTCCAACCGGGTGGCAGTGCCCGGGCATTTTCCCCTGGGGAGGGGGGAGTCTTCCCCAGCACTCTGGGTCTGTGGCTGTGTCTGGGCATGTCCCTTCCAGGGAAGGCTTTCACAGTACCCTGGCCCCGTGGCAGTGTCTGGGCATGTCCGCCTCGGGGAGGGGGGTCATCAGCACTGGCCTTTTGTGGATGCATACCTTCCCTCAGCCTGAGATAGCTGAACTATAGCTTTTCCCTTTATCTAATCAAGAGTTTGACTTTCAGTCCAAAGTTTCAGTCTTCAAGGAGGCTTCTCTTTGGTTGTAGTTTCTTAATGAAAAAAAAAAAACAAACAAAAAACTTTATATCAGTGTTTGAGGCATGAACTTTTCAGTCTCTGACAATAAGTCCTAGGCCCTTTTTCCTGCTTGTTGCTGATTTCTACTTCTTTTTTAAATTCTTACAGATGCTGCTGCACATACTCCAGTACTAATGTCTTACTTCCTTTGCTGGCCACATCTACTTCCACACCCACAAGGCTTCTGTTCTAAAAAAGGCTTCTGCTCTAAAAAATGTTTCAAAATAAAAAATCTCAGTCCCCTGCCCAAATCCTCCCAGGGGAGTGGGACACATTTCTTAAATGGATTACAGATTACCATCTCTGTTTTAGTTTTTTTTTTGACCTTTCATAGTGAGGGTGAGAGGTAAGGAAAGAAGATAGATTCCCTGTCATTATACTGACTGTTTTGATGACGTTTGCAATTATTGAGTTTCTACAGCTTGAAAGAATAATTCACCAAAAAGAAGAGCGGGATGAAAACTAAACATGAGGTCTGCCTCACATACACTCCCTTATCTTGCATTATAAATGTGATAAGAATACCTAATATCCACTCAGAGTTCCTCGTATAAACACCATTTGAAGAATACAGAAAAAATAAAGTGTTGTAACAACATGAGAATTACAACTATCTGTGGAGATTGTCCCATGGGAGAAACCTGCTGCATGTACCTTCAACAGCATTCCCTCACTACCTCCTTGCTATCTCCACTACATTTTAGGAGTGAGGTAGAACCTCCTTGCTATCTCCACTACATTTTAGGAGTGAGGTAGAATGTTCCCTGTGGTACTACCAGAGCATGCTGATGATTGTGGTAGGTATTGTAGGACTTATTATTGACTGAAAATCTTTCATATCTTTTCCCATTATATGTGAGAAGGAGCATCTTAAATTTATGCTGTCATCTATTGAAAATTGTTGACTGACTGCAGCTTTTTTCCCCCCATGCTGACCTTCTGAAAATATAACCCTTTTTCCCAATATTCAGTCTAACCTGGTGTAAAGTGATGGTTTATGAACTCATGTGTTTTCCAACTAAATCCTTCTATCATTTTGTGCCCTTATTTTTTTAAATTTAACTTACTGGAACCTGGGACATGGATGTCAAAATGTCTCTGCTATTGGTTGTCATCTTTGAAGTGGGTACATTTCCATCACTGCACCCATTCTCTATTCTTAATTCACCTGAAATTTCAGGTTTTGTCACACCAATATCAGATTCACAATATCCTAAACTGACAATAATTTGAAATTGCTGAGTCTTGCACTATAAAGAAGGGAGGGGAAAATGTCCAACTTTAGAAAGACCTTTCTGCATATTCTCCTGCAACCACTCTCTCAGACAGCTTTTTGAATTGTATTATTTTAACTAAATTCGACTGAATAGTGCTAAACAAAAGTATTTTCTTCTGTTTCAATGAGAAGAACAGTTAAAAATCTAGTGCTTTTCATTTAGTGTTTGTAAAAAAGGTATTTCTAAAAATGTTAAATCACCATAACTTGATTTCTTTTTGAATTAACAGCTTAACAGAATTATTTTGTAGCCTGAAATTTATTTCATAGAACAACACTTCCTACTATGTTCATGTGTGTCATGGTATTTTTTAAAATCTGCTACCTTGATATAAATATTTATTTGCAAAAGTCCCTGGAAAACACTATGACTGTTATCTAAACATTTGTATTTCGGCATTTCTTTAAGGACCAGTTTATTGCATGTGTCCTGACTTGTTTGCCCCAGTCACATCACTGTACAATAAAAGGGGATGTTGTTTCTTGACTTGTTTTTGATTATCATCTTTGGTGAGGTGTCACTTGCTTTTCAAAAAAAAAAGGTCATTCTTTTCTAATCTGTAGATACTTGCAATTTGAATGTCCAGTCTTAGGTACCAACTTTCTTCTGGATTCAGCAGAACCAGCTTTTTAGGAGAAATATTTCTCATAAATCCCTTGGTTGTAAAGATGCAGAGAAGTTCTTTCTTCCTATTCTGTGTCCTCAATGTTATTACCTTTGCTTCACAGTAGATAGTTGCCTCCACAGACAGATAACATGCATGCAAGCAAGAGGGTGTTATGGCCTTAAAATGTTAAAATAAATTAGCATTAATATTTGGATGGTAATGTTACTAGCTAGCAGTTAACTTGTTAGACATTAGTCAGTAATCATCATACTTATTAATCATTATACTAGTATTTTCCTTTATATTGTGCTGATAGCAGTTATCCTGCCAGTTACCTGTTAACACACTACTTTTACCATCCTGCCAATTTTGTAGGGTCTCATCAGTGGCAGGACTTAACCTCTTTATACCCAATGACTGATAGAGATAATGCAGGAATAGACTATAAGGGAACTTAAAAAATGAAGGCAGAGGCTTATGTTTGTAACGTAAAACAAATGGAAACCAGTGAACAGGTGACAAAGCAAAGGGCTTACAGAAATTATCTCTTGAGCAATGTTTTCTGGAGGAATATTGATTGTGTGAGATTGCATTTGTCAAGACAAAGGGAAAGGATTGCAGCTATTGATATATGATGAATCTTTAGGCAAGCACTCTGTGGGGGCAAGATAGGGACGCTGGTTCTAACTGCCTACAAGTCTTCAACAGAACAAGATAATCTAGAGCAGTCAGAAGTGTCACACATGGCTGGGTGACAGATAAGGTGTTGTCCACAGAAAAAAGACAGTGCAAAGCCTTTGAGGAAGAAGAGTAGTGCTAGAACAGTTTTGAGTTACTGAGGTATTGTGGTCTGAGATTTGAAAGGAAGACCTGCAATGTAATGCAGAGTAATAATAATGTGCAGCACCAAATGTTGGTGTATCTGGGTTCTAATTATTTGGTTTGCAGCTTTGCAACAGGCCCCCTCTGCGCTCTTTGTTAAGGCATTCAAACTTTCTGTGTCTTTGTTTCTCCATCTGCCAATGAGTGATAAAAATCTAGTTCACAGGTATATTGTGTGGCTTGGTTAATTAATATTTTGAGGTTTTTTTTGCAGTCATCAGATGGCAGAATGCTGAAGCTATTAGTAAGCAATCACCACTGAAATCATGAAGTCAGAAGAGGCCCTGGTTTCTGAAGATCCATGTATTTAATGTAAATTACTTTGTGATATGTATCAAAACTCTTTGGTAACAAAATAACCTGGGACCAGAAGAAAAAAGATTGAACTGTGCAAAAAGGCAGAAAAGCACTTAGCAGGATTAACAAAAACACATGACCAGGCAAAACATTTAACTAATTTTTCAAGGCAGTGGCAGTCCGCCAGTGCCTGGTTAGGCAATCGTATAAGTCCCATGGCATGCCTGGCTGCATCTTCAGCTGTCTCCATGCATCTGCAAATCTGGTCCATATACCCTGGGCCACTGGCTTTGAGGCTGTTAGCATGTCCTCCATAGTTGTTTAGAAGTTCATCAGACTTTGTCCCCAACCATGTGGGGTTCATTGTCACAAGACCTCTGAACAGGTGATGACAATGAGAAGATCTTGGAAATGGACTTTGAATTTAAAATGAATCTCTGTTTAAACAAGAGGGGAAATTTTTATAGAAGCCTCCCATTCTGCATATTGCTGCTCCCATGTTGGTTCAGCACACTCTGGACAGATGCATAATTTTTTATTGAAACTATTTGGGGTCTTTAGCACTGGATGCTAAAAAAAATATAAAACAAGATAAAGTGCAACAGATTTTTTTGTTCATTATCCACATCATGATGACAGCAAGCCTAGAGAATACTTAAAAATTATGTAGAAGAATTAAGACATGCAAAAACTCCATCATTTATTGACAGCAAAAACTCCTGATAAAACGAGCTCTGAAACCCACCTAGACAGAACCTAATGTCATGTTTCAGCTGAAGGAGAATGCTGACTGCAGCAGGAATTAGGCACAACTAATAATTTGGAATGAAAAATGAATGTTTATAGTATGCAAAAATGCATAAGACTATACTTGTAGAGACATGAAGGAGAATGGGGAAAATACACACCAGCAGTGCCAATGTCACACAAGTCCTGTTCACATTCTGATTGATCGATTTATTATGAATTTTAAGTCTTTTAGGTGTTGGTAGGATGTCCATCCCCATCAATCATTTTAAATTGTTTATTAGGAAGTGCAGAGATACAGAGAAATGTATTTTAACCCTGAGTTGCTATGACTTTTTTGCATGTTTTTCTTTCTTCCATCCTTGATCTGATTTCTTTCCTCTAGCATCTTTTCTCCCAATTCCAAATCCTTATTTCCAGTAATTTATAGTACAATATAATTATGAAAAGAATTCTTAGGATTGATGTTACATATTATTGGTTGTGACTGTTTAACAAATCAGCCTTTTCTATTTGGATTTATTGTTGTGTACACACTTTTGTAAGGAGTAAGTTTTCTCCTTCATGTTAGCTGCTTGTAACCTGTATTTCATGTATGCTCCCATATGACTCAGTCCAGATATTAAAAAGAATAAAGCAAGTTTTTGTTAGCTCCTTACTGAGGTAATTCATGTTCCACTCCTTTGACAACAAAATATTTGGAAGAGGCAGAGCAAAACTAGAGGTTTTGGTACCAGAGCAAGAGCAGAAGGTGGCAGAACCAGGGCTTCTTAAGAAGGGCCAGGGAAGGCAGAGCAGGGCAAGGTCTACAGCTCCTGGGAAAGCTTTGCACAGAGGTGTGCTGGAAGCAAAGGGAGCAGGCAGCTTCTGCAGCTGGGAGGGGTTGCCTGGGACAACATCACCAACAGCAGTCTGAGGAATGATTCACTTCCAGGGAGTGGGTTACAAGGAGAGGCCTGTAATTTGTCAGATTGATCTAATGTTTATTAATTAAACAATTTCCTTAACTGGGAAGCAAATTCTTTTCCTTCTATTGCCATCCATACAATTTGTCCTTCCCTAAATTCAAGTACAATTGCAAGTTCTTTTTGTTTTCTCCCTCTTGTTGAATCTTTCTGACATTTAATATTTTCACTAACTTTTCTTTGTAGACCCTGCCAATGTCTACAAAACTGAAAATATTGTTCCTGAAAATTAATGTAAGATTATAAAATAATGTTCTCTGTTTAACAGATTTCCCGTGTTTGCCAGCAAGTTAAGCATAACTTTGTGTTGTGGAGACACACTGGAATCTCTGTGTATCATCTTCCAGCACTCAGATGAGCAACAGGAAATAAAAGTATGGCTCTACATCAGCATGTTGGCACCTTGTTTTAGCTAATGAAACAACAATAAAGGTAAACTATTTCTGCCAAAACTACCTGAAGTTCATAAGAGTAATTAAGTTATAAACCCAGAAGAATAATTAGAATATTCAAAACATCTATTGATCTTGAGCATCTGGTGACTTGTCAGTAACCACAGACACTAAACCAGCCCACTTTAACATGCTGTTAATTTACAATCTTTGATTAGATAGGTTTTTTTTGTATGTATCCATAAAACTACAAGGATCACCCCTGCCATTCATTATATTCCTTCTAATAAATGACCTCAGTTCTGTATCCCAGCAGGGATGTTTGCAACACTGAATGTTCCTGTCAATTGAAAATTGATCCTTTCCACAGGATGTTCCAAAAGATTAAGCAGGTATCTTTAGGCATGAGACCCAGGTCACCTCCAACCTGTAAGTAGTGTGTGTAGTTTTATTTTTGGGTTATTTTTTTTAGACCTGCAAATTCAGCCAAGAGCAATGTCTCTGAGACAGCAGGATTTTACCTCTTCTACTAACTTTGAAACAAAAATGTAACTCATGAGGTAGACACATGAAAAAATAAATAGTCTCAGTAGAATATGACTCAGTGGAATAGTCTCAGATGGATAATGACTATACGTGCATCAAGTGGAAGAGAAAAATACCTTTCTCTATAGAGATGTTTCAGAGTATATTGATCTTTGCAAGATTATTTTTTCTCTGCCTTGAAACCTACCACCAAACAACCGACCTTTTCATTTCAAATAGCATATATAGTTTGTGTTTTGATGGACTAGAACCATACAGCCAGGTCACGCCCTGTTAAATCCCATCAATGGCAGCAGAGTAGAACTTGGAATAATGCCAGCTGAAATATCTTGCAGTCAAATTACCATTTCCAAGTCTGAATAAACTATACAGTAAAAATTTCCACCAAATCCTACAAGGCATCCTGGGGGGAAAAAAAAAAAAAAAAAACAAAAGGAGAAAAAATCCCCCAACCAACCAAAACAAAAGTAATAAAATACTCTTATATGCAGTGTGGTTATCCAGAAGCTGTCATGGATGCAGGTTGCATTACAATTTAAACTTGGATACATATTCATAGAAAGGTACCTAAGTTCATGAGATCTCAGTACAGCTTTTGGTCATTTTAAGATATTTTGCTCATGAAACACTGCAATACTTCAAAATGTCTGGCTTTAGTGAGACATCCAGAGGAGATCTCTCTTTTCAGCTGAGTTGCTTTCTGAACAGAACACATTCACTTGGTGCAGACTGAAATTTTGGGTCCTGGGAATGGTTGCATTAAACCCTGCAGAGCAAAACCTCTGGGCTTTGCAAATTCAAAAGTCAGGCCTGTATCAGGAGAGTCTATAGTGCAGCACCTGCCCAGGCACGCGCAGGAGGCACTGTCAGTCACATCCACAATCCTTTTTGCAAATGTCCATGCAAATCCAGCTGCAGCATCCCATCCTGTCTGTGCAATGTGTGTGTAATCTATCATTTAACACTTTGAACTCTGGCAATGACTGTGCCCATAATATTGGATTTGCTTTTGAGAGGTGTAGCTTGAAATGCAGGATCTGGTCCTGGAACTGATGCCAGGCAAAAGTTAAAGAAGTGACGGGAGCCACTGTTTCAATCTTCTTTGGACTCATTCCATTTTATTAGATTAATACTGATATATATTAGATGAGTTGTTTATTACATCAGCTGAAATGCTGCAGTTTGTTTCCACTTTTGGAGGGACTAATTTTCTTCAACATCTCAATTTCCAAATGGTGTACTCCTTGACCACTTTTAATTCAAAACAGCTGTATTAATTCCTTCCACAGCAGTTCTCAGCGCTGCAATTACAGCATTAACATTGAGCTTTTCAGACTTGATAACAGATTCTAATTTTATCCCATCTGGTTTATTGTGAGGATTAATTTTTGGGCCTGGAGGTGACTTTTCCTTAATCATTTCTTCTGTACAAGATTGCTAGTAGGAACTTAAAAGGCTTTCTTTGCTGCAAAGACCAACTGCTGGTTTCTTCTCCACCAGGACAATGCACAAGCAGTTCTATGGATAAATTGTTTAGAAGGCAATCATTTGGCAGCTCTTGCCAAGCTAGAGAGGTTATTAGCTTTTGATCTCTTTTCTTAACTAATATCATTGCAAAGTTGCCCTAGTGTATTGGTATTAGATCTGTTCTGGGTTTTCATCCTGAGAGGAAAGACTGCAGAAAGCTCCTTTTTTTTCATTTACCAAAAATTAAGGCACCAGATATTCATGTGAGCCTCCCACTGCAGGTACTGGGGTGGGGAGGAGGGGGGTATGTGTGGAGGAACAAATGGGTCCAGATGCCAAGTGGGAATGAACAGGAAAGGAAGGAATAGTAAGAAAAAAACTCAAACCAAACAGAAAAACCCAACAAAACTAACATAATTTCCTTTCATTAGTAATTTTTAAGAATTCTTTTGAGGATTGCATTTTATCTTTGTGTTTGTGCTGTCAATGACATGTCTAATGGTGCAATGAGATGTTTAAAAAAAATTGAGTGGTTTAGCTCAGGTTTAGGCTCCTAATGTTCCCAGACAACCACCTAAACAATCATAAAAGATGGGAACTTCAAGATTGTTTTTCTTTAAAGGTAATATTTTCTAAAAGCTTTTATGTCTACCTCATGCCCAGTCTGAATGCATAGCCTTTGGGGACTACCACACAGTCTTCAGCTATTTTTGTGAACTTGTAGGGTCTATGACATTTGTAAGATGTTATCCATTCATTACATGAGGTCATACCTTTCAAGGCTAGGAAATGGTCTGTAGCTGCATATATATCCCTCATCTGCAGGTAAATTTCCAGAAGTTTTTTTTTATTTTCACAAATTGGCAAATAGCTTCATGGATAATCAAGGAATACATATATTATTTAGTTGTGTTGACTTTTAGGCATACCAATATATATATATACCTGCTGTAAGGAGTCATAAGTGCTTGTGAATTTAATTAAAAAATGGTTCAGTATTACTATCCTGGCCTTGACACAGGATATATTGCAGTATATGTCACATATAGAAGCTAGTATTTAGCTTGGACAGCATTAGAGTTGGGACACTACAAGCTATTGATTGTTAGGGCTTTAACTAAGTATAGTATAAGGTTATGACCATATTCTTTATATATATTTCAGATATTCCTCACTGAAAGACAGTCAGTGAAATTAAGATCATACCCAGAACCACTCCTCAACATATGGGGGAGTAGATCACTATTTTATCCAGACTTTATGGCTCAATCAAAACAAATTTCTTTTTCATCTAGAATGTCTTGGATATTTTGGATGAGACTTCTCCATTTCAGTTAGCTGGTATTGTAAAAATCCTTTAGATTGTTATTCAACCGTTATATGCTCTTTGGGAGTTTGAAATAAACTACAGAAGTTATTGCAGTTTGTTCTTTATATTTCCTGTGGATTCTTAAATGCTCCAAGTTTCTTCCTGCTTCTCCCTAGTTGAACTGTAGCTACCAAAACAATATTGCAATATTCCTTACCTGTTGGATTGAGTCCCAGCATAACTATAATAACTACACTGGCTTCTGTGCTTTCACTGTACAAATCTGTTCAGAATAGGAATTTCTTAGTGAAAAGCTTTTATTGCCTTTTTTTTTTTTTGACAAGGGACTATGTCTCATTGCAAATGATGTAATTTCTGCTTTTCATTATATATCTGTGTGGCTATAATTTTTTGAACAGTTTTATCTAGTCTTAATAATTCTTTTGTATGAGCTTTATGATATCTAAGCTCCCTCAGATGGATATCCAGTTCTTATCCTCCACTTCTTCTCTCTCCACTGGGCTTTGGTACCTTAAACTTTCTTCAGAAATTAGTGAATAGTGGTTTTTTTTTATTATTTTTTTTCTGCTATATCTAACTGCCAGCATGCCTAGTTTATACCATACTTATTCTACCAGCTCTAATTTAAGTGAAATTGTTCTATCCATGCTATCACCAAAAAACCTGCATTTATTGTTATCATACACCATGCATGCTTTTGAAATCAAATTTTAACTTTCTTTCAGCCATATGTTTAGAGTCAACCTCTTGTCATGCTTTCCCAATAATATTGTTGCTGCAATGCAATATCTTTCAGAACTGAAGACTAAATTATTTACTTTATCTAATATCTGTCAATGCATGAAAGCACACACCAAAGTCTGTAGTACCCCAAAAACATCTGTCTTCCATCTCAGTTAATTAGTTCTCATTTATCATTACACATCTTAGAACAAGTTAGGCAGATTTTCATTAATGTGACAGTGCTTTTTTTCTGAGCTAATATTGAATTAATTTCTTTCAAATAAATTTTTATGGGGCACCATATCAAATGTTTAGTAAAATCCAGAAATATTACCTTTGCTGTCTTCACTTTGTTGCTAATTATTTTACTGTCTCTCTTCACGTTATCTTCCTTTTCCAAGTTTGCCTCTAATATGTCATATCTTCTGCACAGTAGATAATGAGCTTGTTTCTTTAATGAAACATTTCAATTTTGAGAACAGGTGGTCAAGCATCTATTGCACTGACACAAAGAAAAAGCTGTCTTGACTAGAAAATAAGCCTGTGGTATGTAAAATACAATACCTGCCATCTCAAATTGAATGGAAAATGGTCCAAGCATGTCACTTTAACAGTGGTTCTATACCCAACTTGTATCCTGTGCAGAGCTGTTTTGTTTAGAGTTTTTCCTTTATATTGGCAGCTGCTAAATAAAAGTTGTTTCAATTTCATTTTTCTGCTGATTAATTGGTTAGCTCTAAGTCCAGTTTCTGAACAGCAACTGGCACTTTTTATGCGGTTATAAAATTTTTAAAAATAAGGCGAACCACTTTTGGCAAGCCTGTTACTTGAAGCCCAAAGGGAATTCCAGAGTCTATAGCAAGCTTTATTATCTCTCTGCCAATGCAGCACATCCAGTAATATAACACTCTCTACTGTGCTAATATCAAGCAGTCAGAGAGAAACAGATGACCCTTGCCACAGCATCCTGCCCTGACTTTGGCCTGACAGGTACTGAGGATTTCCTGATTAAGCAAAATTCTGAGCAATTACAGCTGAGATGGAGAGGGGCACTTCGTTGTGCTGTCATATTTTTGTGATGGATCAAAGTATGACAGATTGTATATGGGCTAGAAACTAAACTCCAGATAGAGGTTTGCCACCCTGAAAGCCAAAACACATCAGCTTGGTGATTTCTTGACAATCTGCTACTCAAAGGTGGAAATAGGAATTAATTTAATTTTCATTGCATTAATTTTAATGCTATTAAAAATTCCAAGCTCTTTAGTTGTTTACTGTTGGAAAGATGGTTAAGGCATACACCAGTGATGGAGGTAACGAAAATAACACACCAGAAAGTAGAGAAATACAAAGCATGAGGTGCTTGTTGCAGTGGCACCAGGTGCTTTGAGTGATGAGAGACCAGGGAGAGAAGATTCTCCTCTCAGGCAAAAAGTACCCAGGAAGTGTGTCTCTAAAATGCCTTATGCAGCATTAGCAGGGTGTTGCCTGCTGGGAAAGGTTTTTAGATGTAAAAGCACAGCAAGGAGAATGTTTGATTTAATAAAATGTTTATTTCTGTTTGCAAAGAGTGCAGGCCTGATGCTCAGCTGGAGTAGGCTGGCACAGCTCCATTGAACTAGAGCTGCCAGCTTTAGGAAGTTATCTATGCTTTCAATACTTTTGTGCTTTTGTAAGACATCCCTGTACATTTCTTTGTGCTATTCCAGCTTTTACCTTATGGTCTTGCAATTTTGCTTGTCTCAGAAGAGGTTGCCATGTCCCTTTTATCTCTGATGGGAAAGTGAGGCTAGCCTTCACAAAGATGGCAATTCTTAAGGCTTAAATATAGTTATCTGTCCCCTCTGTGATTCTTTCAGAGTCCCTGAACTGAGATAACTGTGGCACTGGCACAGAAAGGAGGTTGTAGCAATCCATATATGCTAGTGCCTGTGACACTCTCGAGGGGATGAGAGGATTTCAGATTAGTCAGATACATTGCTAGCCCGAAGCTGAAAGGAAAGGGTCCAGGGACAAGTATCCTGATGTGTATCACGTTCTCTATTGTATCCTCCGTGTTACAGCTTTTGAAAGCTTTGAGCATAGGTATTGCCCTTGGAAACTGTTATCTGCCACTGTGCTATAGACTTTATCTGTTGGCTGATAGGAATATGGTAAATTAGGTTTTAAGCTTTGCATGTAAAATATAATTTAAACTCCTTAAGACTCAGTTTTGAAGTCCATAGAGAAAAGGAAAAAATAATTTTAAGTCTGTAAATTGAAGATTCTTCTTTATTTTCCTAATATGCTCTCAGGTACACTCTAAGTGCTGGCTGGGGGCTTAGGACATCTATTCATTTCTCTCCAGTGTGTTTTCTAATGTCCCTCTTTACAGGAAAAATATGCAGCAGTGAAGTCATTATGTCACTTCACTGTAGACAAGGCAAGTGATTCTGAGGTTTATTAACCCCTCGAGTAACCTAATGGCATATTGTGTGTCCTGTAAAAATAGACATTTTGAAAAAGAAAAGGTGTTGGTTTCTCCACAAGAAACACACCTTCAGTATCACGCTGGCATGGAAATGTTCAAAACCACAATAACTGTAAAAAATGCATCATCATGGGGATAGCACTCAGCAATTCATTTACCACAGCTTTTGATTTAGAGTTACAAATAGTGGAAAAACAAATATTCAGCAGCTCTGCCATTCCTTTGTGTATGGGTGCACATATATCAGAGGGGTCCAAAAAGAGAAGACAGCACAGGCTGCTACCCAAGTAAGTATCATATCTCCTATTGAGGTGAGAAAATAGGACACAGGGTGAGTAATGAAGGAGCACCCAAGTGCATTTGTGTGTGCTATTTATGGGAATGCTTTGGGATTTTCATGTTTATGTTTTGAGGAAAAGAAAGAAAAGAAAGGAGAAAAAAGAAGGAAAGGCACATGGAAAAGTAAAGTTCTGCTGCTATAGCTGTAGTTTTAGAAATGTTTGTGATGCAGATACTTGATTTTGTGTTCTTAAGATCATGTATGAGTGAAGACAAAAAACCCTTTTTTTGTAGACGGCTGGCATAACAAAAAGGAAAAAAAGTGCTAGAAGCAAAATCTACCCCAACTCAATATCTGGTAATTCTGCCACCCTCCCTGGTGCCATGTCTTTTCCCATAGCTGGTGCACAGACAAATGTGCCTTCCTGCCCTCTCCTGCCTGCAGGTGACCTGCAGATACTTTGGACCACATGAGAAAAATTCTATTTCCATTCCAAAAATGTTTCAAGCCCTTAAATGTCAGCTTTGGTCTCGTCCTAGTGCAATCTATAGCAGCCTGCCTTCTGCTTGAACTGAGCATCTGCTCAGAAACAGTTTTAGAAGTGACTTCCAGTCCAGACTGGAGACTGAAATCCTGCTCCAGTGGCCTTTGAGAAGACTGTTTTCTGCACTGAAATAACTTTTTAGTGCAAAATAACAAAGTTTAAAAGCTTTTGACTGTCTCTACCAAAGACAACATGCAAAGAATATGTGGAAGATGCAGAGTTTCTGTATGTCTGCACATAAAAAATACTTCCAAGTGCATTATGAAACACTTCTAAGTGTGCATAAATAATCTATGTCTGTAAAATATCATATATGTATTTTATCTTTCTTTTGAGCTATACAAGTTCAAGTAAAAAAACTCACAACTAACATGATTTTTAAAACTTCTGATTTTTTTAATTTGCTTGTGTATGTTCAATATATGAAAAAAAAGTTTTGCTCTCTTGTCAGACAGAGAACCGTTGTCATACAGCAGTGAAATTTGCCCTATTTGTAAGTGATTTTGAAATGAGTGAAGGTAAATTACATTTGTTTACAGATGTTGAATCTTACCCTGCTCAAAATGCTTAAAAACCTGCTAAGACACTTTTCTTGTTGAACACTCTGAAGGAATATACATGTTGGAAAGGATTTTCAGTTTACTGAAGAAATTTCATGTACTATAGACTTTGGATATTATGCTATTGTAGGATTCTTTTAGAGGGCTATCTGATAAAACTGTGTCAGTAAATATTGTAGTTAGCACATTTTTATGTTTGAGATTTAAAAAGAAGAAGTCTTATATGTTTTCTACAAGTGTTTCAGACAAACCTTTATTTTTTTTCCAAGAGCCATCTGGGAGATGCATGCAGCTTATTCAAGTCTTTGAAATTATTCACAGAAGTAATTTGTTACTTCTTTTGCAGAGGAATACAAGAAATCTCCCCCTTTCTCATTTTGATTGCTTCTTTTCCTTTATTATTATTCCCTTGTTGCACAGTTTTTTGAACTGCTATGAAATATAAAACTATTTTTATCACAAAAGAATATGCATAATGATATAAAACATATTTCAATTTATTTAGCCTTTTCTGGGATAAAGTCCAATTACAATCTTTAAAGTATACCCTAGCTGATATTATTCTTCCATAGAACTTTCAAGATACATTTTTTGATAAAGACTCATTTAAATACTGTATCTTGGCTTTTTGCTGATTTAAATGTTCTGCAAAATAGATGCAGCATTGTCAGTTACTGCTGCATAGTTACCATATATATTTATGCTCAAGCTGTCTTTTCCATTTTTAATCATCCTATCTGTGCATTGAACATTTACATTTTCATGAAACTGAACTCTCTACAGAACTTCATATATATTTGTTTTTCATTCATGCTGTGTTTTCTAATGACTTGAAATACTTACAGTAAAAACAAAACTCGAACCTAGTCAAGTACTTAGCCAGGTGATTAATTTTCAGCACTCAAAGTTGAGATATTTTGATGGAACCGTTCACAGGAGTATTTTTCCAGGCCCAGGCAGAACTGAATGCTGTGAAACCCTGAGGCAAATGTAGGTGCTTTCTGAAGCTTGTAATATTGAAAAGCTCCCCAGACTGAGAGAGACAGAGATTGGTTCTTCTTGTAGTGAAGTAGATTTTACCATGAGATGTATCCTAGGAGAGATAGGTTTAAGCATGACTTAGGCACACACACCTACGACTAAGAATTAGGACAATAATCTTCACTTACCAAAAGTCATCTAAATTATTTTGTATTTAGGCTGACCCTAAAAACAGAATTTTCATCACGTTCATACTGAGTGGGTTAGTTCATTTGCCCTCTACCAAAGGTAAATATTTCTCTTCTGTTCATAAATTTCTTTTTCTTATTCATTTGTATGAAAAGACCATAGGTTCCCAACTGTTCTTTTGTCAAGCTGGAGTGCTTGATTTACTGTATACATTTCCTGCCACATATTAAGAGCTGGTCTCAGCAAATTCTATTCACTGTCACTGCAATAACTAAGCCTGCCAACGTTAAATTAGGGCTGTAACAGGTGTAAAATCAGTCAGTCCCCATACAGAAACGTAGCAATGTCTTCCTGTTTAATTTGTCATAGAAAAGAAGTGTGGTAGGTCAGTCCCATCCTCTTTCAGATTAGTGACTGTATATGGAAAAAATTACTAGGTACTTGTTGTTTCCACCTACAAAGAGCTGAACTCCAGAGTTTTACAGAACCAGGGATTCAGAACAATCCTTGGGAGCTTCTCATTTGTTCCCAATGCAATTATTTCTATAAGAATTGGGTTTCCTTCCTCTGAAGCATCAGGCACTGCCTAATGATGGAGGCAGGTTGTCACCCATGCCTTGTTTTTGTCTCACTTCTACCACCCTCACTTTCTGCTGAAGATCTGCATGAGGATGACAGTTTCACCTCCCACTATCCTTGTTTCTCTGCTTTGCTAGTCTGGTGGTCAGGAGGGTCCCTGGTATGTGGGATAGCTCGGTAAGGTCTGTGGGTCTGTCCACACCAGTCTGTCACCAGTGTTGCTGTGCATATACAAACTGCCTGTATTGAAAATGCACCTGCTGGGGTAGCACAACAGGAATGAACACTACAGGCATCATAATCTGTAGTGTTTGCAGCTGTCCCTCAGCTCCTCCTCTGCAGTGAAACTGTAGTAATTTGTGGCAAACTAAAGCAGACTCCTAAGTACAGAGTGGGTTTCAATTATTTAACAATATGAGTTTTTTAAGTTATGTCTGTCTATTGTTTTCATATTGGTTTGTATTTTTTCTGTCATCCTCATAAAATTCCTTTCTTCTTCGCTTGCTAGATGCATGGCATAGTCTCTGACCCACAGTAAACATGACTCATAGCAGTCACTCTGCATTTCTCTCTTCCCTTGTTTCCTGCCCAAATAACAGGAAGCACTTTGGGTCAAATTAAAGCTCTCACGTATTGTTTTCAAAACTTTCAACTATAGTTCTTTTTTACTATTAGTGAAGTTCCTTATTTAATGGTTTGGGGCTGTTTTTTAAGTGTGAAACTATTTTTCTAAACTTCATTAAATATGCAGCTAATTCATATACGTGCATAAAAAGACCTATTACTACAACCAACTTTTCAGAACAGTCCTTAACTAAAAATATAGACATTCTTAATCATATTTCTGCTTGAAATAGCAGGGTTTGATGTAAAACTGTTTTCTTGATCTAGAATGAGTTCCAGCAGCAGCAGCAGCAGTAATGTATCTGGAATTACAGATGTAAACCGGATATGAATATGCAGCATCTGTCAGGGTTTTTGCTGTTATAGCTATGGGTTTAAAACTATTTTTGTAGGGTTGCTGGTTGTTTTGGGGGTTTTATGTGCTAGTTCATTTGTTTGACCTTCATTTAAGGAATATGAAAGCAATATGGGAAGTTCTATAACATGGATCAGAATTTGTTTATTTCTTGGAATAATTAGAATTGATTTTACATTCCAGAAGCACATATTTCTGAAATACTAGGAGAAAAGGCTAAGGCAAAAAAAGAGGAGGGACAGGCTGGTCTATTAATCTTTATTTTGTTGCTTAGCTTGATAGATTGTTTTAGTGTTTCAGTCTGTTAATTGTAACTAATCAGGGGAAAGAAAGTCTATTAAAAAGACCAAAAATATCTACAGTGCTTTGCTCTGTGGTGGGCTATCAGCTAGTACTTGACAACAGCTAAGGTGACAGCTGCCAGTTCATTTTATAGCTCTTTGTTTTACCATTTCATACAACTGGCTGGAAATGTTCTAGATGTTTTTCCTTTGCTCATATGTAATTTCAAGTTGGTCTCTATTGCTTTGGTGTTGAGTTTTCTGCTAGGAAAAGAATCTTTTTTAACTAAGGGTATGTTTTTGCACACCTACAAAACTTCCCCACCCCTTCTCCTCCTCCTGTACCTGAATTTTTCTGTAATAGTGTGGAAAAAAAAGTGCCTAGTTTCTGGTATTTTGGATTGTCTTGGGGTCCTGTGGAGCAGATTCATAAAAGATGGATCCACTGCTCTTTCTGTGTTGTTTTCCTCTCTGCCCCTTTCGTCCCCCCACCCCAAATAATGTTTTTAAACTCAGCTGTTAATATGACCCAAATCTTGGTCTCTGAAGTCAAAAAAAGAAAGCTTCTCTGAGTTTGTGGACCTGGGTCAATTATAGAGCTAAGTAATTTTGCTAATATTAATATCCAGTGAGTTGACAATATTCTTTGAATGCTCAGGATTCATTCTTGTTAGGAAGCAGAAATAATCCCAAGTGACAGGCTGGGATTAGTCACGGCAATTACAAACAGTGCTAGGGATTAGCAAAGGTGAAGCATTTTAAAGCATTCAATTAGCTCCTGGATACATATTGATGCATTTCATAAAGTTATTCTTAAAGACAAACAGATCTATTTCCCAGAATGTAACAAAAAGATCACAAACAAATCCAAAACGAAAACAATCTTCTGGTTTTGCGTGTCTTTTTGGATGGGCTTTAGTTATCCTGTTCTAAAAATCAGAGTATTTAGTAATTAATGTACAGTTTGATGTACACCACTGGTACAAAACAGGCTTGTGTGCTATCTGTACTATTTAACATTTTCATGAAATATGAATGGTGATGTTTATGAAAATCACAGAAATATTCATCCAGAGAGGGGTAAATTCACTTACAGTCTTTCAAAAACTAAAATACTTTCAGGTCGCAGTGGTGCCAATAATAGCTTTACTGTAAATTACTCTGAATAATTCATAAGCAGGAGAATGACATTCTGACATTTACCTAAACTAGTTTAAAATATTAGGATCTAATAGGAAACCTGATAATATGCATTAGCTGTTAGTAACAGGACAGACTTGCAGACCCCTCCCAGGGACACAGGGCTTCTTTCTAGACCTTCTGTTCTCAGGTGCTTGACCTCTGCATGCAGATGCAAAGTAATTATCACTGAGTCACAGAACAAGGTGCTGTTGTTGACCCATTGAGGTCATAAAAAGGAAATGGAGGCTCTTGTGAGTGAAAGAAGGTTTTTGAAGTCAAGATCATGTGAGCACAGCTATGAGGTGATCCAAGTTGGGGAAAGAAGCTTGGAGTTTCCATTTAATGGCTGCAAAGGCTGCCTAAAATTTTAACTATGACCTTCAGGTGATGTGCTATAAATGTGATAGCTTGTGCCCATGATGGTCTGGGAAGAAATCTCCCTACAATAAGAAATATGTGAGTAATCTGAGGTCTTTTTTCTTCTACAGTCCAGAAGCTTGAAGGAAAAAGATAAGTATGACACAGAGAGAATGCACTTTTTTTTTTTTATGCATTCACTCATTTTGGTGTTTCTGTAATTACGGAAGATGATGAGTTTCATGGGATGTTTACAGAGCATCTTTGCTTTTACTAGTAACTTATAAGCTTCAAATATCCTAAAATATGTCTTTTGAATAAAGCTGTACAGTGAGTATGTTTGATAGCAGTGTCATAAATTATAATAGGCTACTTTTTACCCCCATTTTGCTACTCTGCAGCTGTGCAGGGTGTTTTTCCTACTACCTTTTCCTTTGTCACAGTGATCTTTACTGGCAGGTCACATAGTGTATCCTTGTCTGCATATCTTAAGTGCTGTATGATTTAATTTTATTTATGTGCCTTCCTCTATTGTTAATTAAACTAAAACTAACGTCTCAGTTTCACAACAGCTTTGCTGTTTTGATATCCAACTTTTCTTCTGTTCTGTCCCTAATCAGAACAACTGAATGCCCTAAGGAAAAATAAACACTCTCAGCCTTTATAGGATTGATTTTTATTTGAAAATTGTCAGAGTAAAAAATACTGCCTGTGCTGTTATAATAAGCCATACAGAAGGAGGCAGATCTTGGCTCCAGGGAAGACCAACCTATTTAATAGAAAGATTGGCTAGCCCAAGGAAGCCATTTTTTAAGCAGATTGAGGTCACTGTGATCTGTAGGGATATGTGTGTTAGAACTAATAAGTTATTGCTCTACCCCGATGCTTTCCTCCTGATTGTTTTGTTTTAATTCCAGCAAAACCATAGAATGTTCCCCAA
Organism: Climacteris rufus; assembly: GCA_013398175.1. Lineage (NCBI taxonomy): Eukaryota > Metazoa > Chordata > Aves > Passeriformes > Climacteridae > Climacteris > Climacteris rufus. The sequence continues at coordinate 275,592 of VZRZ01003269.1, forward strand.
CAGTTTCTTTTGCTGACCTGCTGGGTTTACGGCCCCAGGTAGCCAAACACTTCAAGCTATTCATTTTATAATATATCACTGACAGCTTGGAAGCAAGGACAAAACTCAAAAGTTGTGAAGCTTGAGAGATGAAAACAGAATGGCAAAGATGAAGAGCTAGTCAGAATTGACATATTTTTCTCCTCCACTCAGAGTAACTGAGTAGTTGCAACCCAGCCAAATCTATGCAATGAAAATAATTTGTCTCTACAGCAGACAGCTGCTGTCTTCATGCTCCTATGGTGGGACCATTTGTGTAACACGTGTCCACTCATGACATTCTTGGACTCCACCAAATCTGCCTTGCTTATCACTGAATACACCATTCCTCCTTGCTACCTGAGCTAGCCTATATTTTACTCCCTGCCTTTTAAATCAGCAGGAACTTTAAGGGCTCTAAACAAAACCAGGAATGTGGCCACCTGGTAGTGAAACAAACAATTGCTGATAAAACTCATCCCCTCAGGCAGCTGCCTGGAATCATGTACATTATTTCTGCTTCCTAGTTGAGAAGTACAGCATTACCATGATGAGTCCTAAATTATTTCATTAAGTTTTCTTCACTCTCTGTTCAATCTTTAAAAAATTAATTACCAATTCCTCATTCTGTCAATTAGTGAAAACCTACATAAATTATAAGAAAGAGCTACTTGAGTTGTGAGTATTTTTCCAAAGAGTTCTATTGCTATATGAAACTGCTCTACAAAAATTGCTGTGTTTAAGTCAATTATATGGCTTTTTCCCATGAAGTGTATAAAATAAAATTATTAAAAAAAACTCGTGTTTAAAAATAACAAAAGGCCTATCTACTTCATTTACTGGAGTGCCAGGAAATGGTGTTGGTTATAGAACAGTGTTACATGAACCACAGAAAACAATGAATGCTGTGGTGCTCTACCAAAACAGGATTGTCACTTAAAAGTATGTTGGTTTGTTCTTTTTTTATCCCTTTACTTTCATGTTAAAATGGAGTTCACATTTTAATAAAATTAGGAAATGAGGGATTTTGTCACCTCTGAGCAAGGAAATCTTTAAGCGTATGTGGACATATGGAACACTGACTAATAAAATAGGGAATGTGCCTTCTTAGTTTGGTATGGGATTCCCTTTCCTCCCCCAGAGCTTGTCCAAACTGTATGGGTTTTGGTGTTGTAGCAGAAGAAAGATGGATAGTCTCTAGTATAGTATTCAATACCAGATACTGGAGTGCCAGTGCCAGTTCAGCCATGTAAATTCCCCATGGATTAGATTTAACACAGTATTGATAATGGTAAAAATTAAGTAGTTAAGAAAAGACAGTGCTTAACTGCAGTCATTGACAACCCACCAAAGAATTTCAGCTTGTCAGTTTTCTTGTCTATTACAGCCATTTAAAGTCTATAAACACATAATCATATCCCTGTATGATGGGGGTTAAAAAGGTACTGTGTATGAGTTCAGCTAGGACTTCTGATCCAAAGATCATGGAAAACCAGGTATTAGACAGCATACCAGTAAAACCTGGTATGCAGTCTTTAAGTTCTCTATCCCTACAGGATTATTTTATAAAATTCCCAATTTTGACATGTTAAAGAAAATAAACATGAGGTTTTTTGTGATGTATCTGAGGCTTATTCTACAGTCTTAGAGGCAACTCAGATAATATAAATGTACCTCACTTACCCAGGGGTTTTGGTATTGTTAAGTATTTTTTACATGCTACTGAAGCATCACAATAACCACAACTCTTATCACATCTGTCTCAGCTTAGTTTTTCTGGCTTTTCTTAAGGAAACCAATATTCCTTCAGTTTCTGTTCAATGAAGTTTAAAATCCACCTTGGTCTTGGTAGGCCTGCAGTACACAGAATGTCTGTCCTGTAATACCCAAAATATTATACCATGAACTGGTACTAAGAGGTTTGTGTACATTTTGTGCATAACCTTTGTAATTCAAGTTCCTAGGCACTACAGCATTTCTATTATTTTTGATTTTATTTATGAAATATAGTCTGTGTTTTCAGAAAAGGCAAAATTCAGGTTTAAGTGACGATGTCTCTGGCTGAATGAATATTCTTTGAGGAATGGGGGAAAAGTAGGCCAAGTTAAATATGTGCCTGCTGCTATACAGATTCATCTGTTTTTCCTATTAAGCAGGCAAGGAGCTAATTTCCACTTATTACTGCCACAGAAATTTTTAAGTCCCTGCTATCTGATCCCTTTTCAGCTTTTTTAGTGGTTTGAAATGGATCTATAACTGGTGACAGCTTTCAGGGCTCCCTTTAAATTAGTAGAACCATGATTGCTCCTGTTAGATATGGATCTGCACTGTATGTAAAATTAGAACTGCATATGTACATCTCCAGCCTGATTGCATGCTTTGTTCAGGACTGTGGCATCTTCTCAGTCAGTCAGTGGCACTTATGTAACACCTCAAAGAGTTTTACAAATTAGGGCAAATTAAAGCAAAATTAAGATAAACAATCTTATTTAATCTGAATTGTATCAGGGAGCCCTGAGTCTAGCCCTGAGAGGAGTAGAATGGAATGGAATTATGAAAACATTGACCTCTCTTTGATTCTTCATTCATTTCTTTTAGATGAATGAAAAATCACAGGGGAGTGAAAGACTGCTCTTGCAGAAATGGTATGTTCTCATGCTGCAAAATGGGAGTGGATGTCACTTGGACTATACAAGATTTAATATTTATTCTTTTTTCAAATCAACCCAAAATGTTCATTATCTGACAGAAATTCCATATTTTATTTCTGTCTGTTTGGGAAAAATTAAAAAAAAAAGTTGAATAGGGATTAAGTAGAAAGTTTAAGAGTGTTGTAAGGTACAGTTGTAATTGCGTGCATCTAAATAATAGTTGGTTTGGCACTTGTATATGCCATCAAAGTACATAGTTGCCAAGTGTGCAAAAGTACTTAATTCTCAACAGTTTATCTAGATTCTGATTATCTCTGGTGTTTCCATGTAAACAGCATGGCTACACTGATGTAAACTTGGGTTACATGAAAAAAAACTGAGAAATAATGACCAGTGTAACCACATCTTGTATAATCATAAATTCAATATCTTGTTAAGTAAAGGCAACCAATTGTCTTGAACACACAAATTAGAAACCTCAAAGAAGTTAGTATGAGCTTTGAAAGATGATTTTTATATCAGAAAGACTGAGACATCAGAGTATGACTCTGTCTTAAGTTCCCCTTTCCATGAAAGCAAAAAGCCTGAATAAGTCTAAACTTTATTTTCTCCATTCTTCTGATTCAACTAAACTACATTAAAATATGTGTAGAAAGGGGCTGATTTTATGGGGCTCAGCAATCAGTCTAGCAGTGTGAGTTATTAAAAAATTGTACTGATCTTTTAAAAAAAATCTGTTGTTATAAGATGCTCAATAAGTACACTGCTATTCTAAGTGGTTATCTTACTGCATGTGTGTTTGATTTAAAAAAAAAAAAGCAAGTAAACAAACAATAAAAAAAAAACCCTTCATGGAAATTCCAAGGCATAATATTTCAAAAAGAGTTATTTAGCTTTTACATAATTGTGAGGTCTTAAAGATTTTCCACTTCTAATAATAATTAAAAAAAAAAGGTATATTAAAAACATCTTAAACCACTGCTCCTTTATAAATTTAAAATTGTAATTAATTGTTTGGATTCCTGTATCTGTTTGTGTTAAGAAAAAATAAAAGTATTAGATAACTGTTTAACTCTTTTCACTGCAGAATACCTTACAGGAATAACAGGAATATTCATGTATCATGCACTAAGAAAAAATCTCTTTCTTACTTTCATGCATTTTTATTCTATATTGGAAAAGAGAGCTTCTTTTGTCTTCTGGTAAAAACAGAGTATATTTTCCAAGGAAGGGATAGAGGATATTAGTCCGGAGTTCTAACTCTGTCTGAATCTGCTATGAGGTAAAAATCATAGACTTGGTTTCAAACCAAGGACTTTTCTAACACTGTGTTTTGTAGATGGTGATATGGATTGAAATTGTGGCTTAAAATTATATGCCATATGTGTGCGTTCAGATACAGGCTCTTTCTGTCCTACTTCCAGCATTCATGTCCTTCCTGTGGCTAACCCTTTCTGCCGTATGTCTCCTCATTTGTAGTCCCTGACTTGCCTTTTCCAATAGATATTCTGGGTGCTCACATAGGAATGGAGACTGCTCTGGGCTCCTGCTGACAGAGGGAAGAAGGGGACAGGCTAATAAGCTTGTGATCATGACCAAAATTGGAATACTCTTTCATGCATTTTGTAGTGTTTGAGAGTTCTGAACTATTTTGGAATGCTGTGAGCATAGGACAGAGGTTAAAGTGTGAACTAGGTGAAGTGAGCTCTGGAAGGATCTCCCAAGGTCCTTTAAATGGCTTAAATAAGGAAACCCACTAAACATGATCTCAAGAGGAACTGATAGACTTTGTTTAGTGCTTCTCATTAGTCTGTTTTATGATATTCTTGGAAACAAATATTCTGGTGCCATCATCCTGTGGAGCTTTTAAAGGGTAAAGTTAACTATGATTCTAGTAGAAGCATGTCTGGGATGATGATAGAAATGCAAATAAATAATTGAGCTTATTTATATTTGCTTTCTTAAAAATCAAGAATAAAAATAATACACAAGAAGATACTTGTCAGAGTCATCAGCAATGCAGAAAAAAGGGTGCCTCGTGAGGGGGATGGGACCACCCTAATCAGGTAAGAAACATGAGATACACAAACAAGGATATAAAGTCAGAGCTGGGAAGAATTCAAAATTTGGTAAAACTGATAAATGTTATGTACTTGGCTTTAGAGTAGTCTGTAAAATATATTCATTACTTCTGTCTCTGTGACCATAAGAAACGTTTTTTCTTATCAGCTGAACTGATATGTCACATAAAGCGTTTGCCCAAACCTGTGCAGGCAGTCAGTACAAATATCAGCCTTTCTTTAAGTCAATGTTTAGTTCAGAGGCTGTATTATGACAAAATGCCCATATTTTTTGGATGGAACTTGATAGACTGTTTCTAATTTACATTTTGGTAATAACTTTTCTGCTGTGTTTTCTCTAAGCTAATTTAAAAATGAGTCAAGGTTCTTTGTTTCAGGAAAGTTTTAATGAACGCAACGTGGTAATACTTTGCTTAGGGACTAATCAAGGAAAGCGGACAAAACAAAATATGAACATCTCTCCAGTGCAATCTAAAAATTTGAACAAAATTAAGCAGACCACAGAAGTCTTGAAGCAGTCTATATTTTATATGGTTAATGAAGAATATTTTTAAAGTCTAAGTGTTTAAATTAAACAAATTGTAAAGTGCATTTTAAAAGTGCACAAAAATTCCCACCTCTTGAATGTGTGTCTGTTCCAAGCCTCAAATGGAAGGTTAAAAGTGAGTGATTATGCTTCCCAGTGCTTTTTTTGAACATTAGAAGGTAAAAAATCTAGGGGAGGAATCCATTGTGTTGACAGAAAAAAATAAATACTTGATGAATGCTGACGAATAGATTCACAAAAAATACGTGAAAGTCATGAGAATTGTGTTGGTAGAATTGAGAATAGGGATGAGACAAATAATCACTAGAGAGCCTAGAATGCCAGATGGCAGTGGTTGGCTCATAACTGGATGACAATTCCTCTTGATGGGGACCCTCTTCTCAGTCTTGCTTCTCCTGTTTAGTAGACTCTGCTGCTTACTGTGTTACATGTGAAAGCTGGGAAGTAGCCCAGCTTTTCTTGTTTCAGTGTTGCCTGCTCGTGACACTGTGAGCTTTATATTTTTGTGGAGTCTGCTGTGGTTGCAAAGCTGGGAATTGAGATACTGCCCTTGGTGTTGGGGAGGTGATGGAGGAGTTTTCTCTGATTATTTAAAGATGTCTCTGTGGCAGAGTTTATTCTAAGTTCCATGTCCTGTCTGTGACGGGTGTGCTTCAGTTCTCCAGGCAGAGGCAAAGTGATGTCCTAGAGATAATGAAGTTCTAAATTGGGGCAAAAACCCCAGGAAGTCTAATCTGAATTACAATTAAACAAGAAAACCCAATGTCAATGAAACCTCTTTGAAAAAAACAAATATTCAGAACACTCTCACTCTTTCTTTTTAATGTCTCCAGAATAGTCTTGCTTGGGTTATTCCCGTTTTGTTGAATCCATCTATTTCATTGTGCTGCAAGACCCTGAAATTTGATTGCAGAATAGAGCAGAATTTTAAAAAAAGGTCCAGAAACAAACTTTTCTAGCTAAAACCAAAGTGCTGAGACCCTGTTGCAATTTGGAATAAAACTAGTCCAAAATATAAACGTTTAAAATTGCAAAAACAAGTAAAGGTAGATTACCTGGTGCTTCTAGGTGTAGGCAAAGCTGCATGTGTGTTTAGCTGGTTCTGTGCTTTTTGGCTACACATGGGGATGACCTGTGGAGACTGTTCAAAGCAAACCACATAAGTCTAAAACTTTGTTCTTTAAAGAAAATAATTATTCGTTATTTCAATCATTTAATGAATAACTAATCAGTCTTGCATTTTTTTAATAACTGAGCATTTTTCATCTACCAGAAAATCACACTGGAAAGTATCAGATAAGTGAGTGTCTCTTTTAACTGTTTATTGACAGAAGAAAGATATTTACAGGATACTTAACAGAGTATTATAATTGGATATGAAGTAACTAGAATCTAAGAGTTTTTCTTTAAATGGTATTTTATTCAGGAAGAAAAAGAAGATCAGTTTGTCTTTGCAGTAGAAATAATCAAAATGCTTTTCTGAAGTAGTGATGTTTCAGAATCTTTGCTGGAAAGCTGCTGCTAGTGGATCATTTTGCAGGAATATTTTTCCAACCAGATTATATACATTAATGTGTCTTTTGTTTTCTGAGAAAATCCATTTCTCCATTTTTGTTTAAAATATTTTCCTTACAAGTATCATCTTGAGGCTGTGTAGAGATTTTATTGTTTTAACAGAAATTTAGGTTTGATTTTGTTTTTATTCTGAAAGCTTTCATTCTGTAACTATTCCACGGGGTGGATCTGCCCTAAAAAGTCTTTTAAGATGGGTGTATGCGTTTGATGCATGTCTAGAATGAAACCAGATGTCAAAAACATGTTCTGGGGAAAAAAAAAGGGGGGCAAAATTTGGAGTATCTTAAAAGTGTCAAAATATAACTCTGATGGAATGACCTAATTATAGTATTTATTTTTAAATTGTAAATATGAGATACCTTCAGCAGGGGCAAGCATATGGATTTCTCTTGACTGCAAAAATTTCATCATTTCTCTCTGGCACTTCAGTTGTCTCAAAGATTTTCAGGAACCCATTTGTCACTACACTGGATGATGACAGACCAAACCTATTTGTCACTGTGAGTGACAAATAATGTGCACCACTAGGGACTTCTTGGCTGTATTTCATTTGTAAATCACAAAAGCAATAAGGTGTATTTGAAATTCCCCATGAAGAGTGAATGAACCACTTGCTACACATTTTATTTGTATAGTATGCTAATTCTGTATAATATGTAAGAACATTTGCAAAGAAAAAAAGTTTGTAACATTTTTTCTCAGAGTTTATGAACCATGCTCATAAACCTTTTGATGAAAATGTAGGCTTGAGTTTTCTCACTTGGAATTAAGACACTGAAAAAAAGAGAAAAAGCTTCAGTTTGCAGCCATTGACATTGCATTCACATAAAGTTACTCCTATTATTTATTGACCTGAAAAATCTGACCCCAAGAAGTAGTATTACAGTATCCATATTATACAAATACTTGTAAAACAGAAAGCTCACATAGGGCCAACATTAGTCTCAAAGCAGTAAGGGCTGCACTTGTTAAATCACAAAACTGATTTGGCTGCTTTGTGAAGTTTGAGGCTCTATCAGAAATCAGAGACATTGGTGATTTTATTCTGTTTATTTGTTTTTAAAATCATCTCACTCTCTGTACAAAGCCTTCCAGTGTCTTGACATTGAATTTGATTTTGAATGTATTTTCTTCGTGTGATGGATTTTTTAAATATTTGAAATATTTCTAAGTATAAAGACAAACTTTGAATGAATCTGAAGCATTGCTATCCTTTTTCCTAAATACTTTCTATTTAAGATGTTTTGAATACATGAAACTCTTGCACAGTGGGATTTAGTGGTATTATGACACTCTCACTACACAAAGAAGCAATGCTCTTGTCCTGCCACAACTGCTTGCACACTCATGCTAAGACATTGTCTGCCATATTGTTTTAATTGCATATATTTTAATTATATGAAGGTCTTAAACACTTTCCACACATAAGTTATAATCCGGACATATGTACATATTGGTTTAGATGCGAAAATTCAGCTTGCAAGTGGTGCACGGTAAAAATATTTCCATAATGAAAAGGTGGAAAGACTAGTCAAATAGTTTTCCTACAAGCTTGATAAATATTTCTCTCCTGATGAATATAATTCTGAAATCCAAATTCTTCAGCCAAAATAACAGAGATTGTCTGTTATTGAGATATATGATCAACTTTATGGTGATAACCTCAGATAATTAATATTGCTACAAGACCATAATTTTACCAGTGTCTTTTCCTTTTTTCTAAAGCATATTTACTGTTGTACATGTAACCATTTAGGCAAATTATTGTTAAGGTAAAAGGACTAGCTTTCAACTGAAGTGTTGTTATGCTCTATTCAAAAGGCAGTCTTCAGATATTTTTTGTCCATGACTGTTGAAAAGCATGATCTCCTTGGCTAGGCAAAAATTAGAAAGAAAAAAACCTTGCATTTCTAGAGAGAGACACTTTCATCTTGGTTAACAATAAATCTTTAAATCTAATATTTAGCAAATGACTTGTTTTATTTGCTTGTAGTACCTAAATTCATTTGATCCTGAACTACATTCACAGTAATTCTACTAGCACAGTTAAACTGACACACTAGAATTTCACCTTTTTCTCCTAGAATATGTTGCTACAATGCTACCTAAGGATGACATCATTTTTTCCCATTCCGATACAACAGTGTGTATGTCACTAGAATTTAATAGACTTGAATTTCCACAGAGGGATTTCATTACAATTGTTATTTACAATTTTAAATACAATTATTAATGGTTTGAAATACTTTTTTTTTTTTTTTTTTCAAAATGTAGATCAGTACAAGTAACAAGAGCCCTATTTTGGTAACTTTTAATGTATTTCCAATTTGCTTACACTACACTGAGGAAAACAACTCCTGGATAAAAATAGTATGTTTGTATAACAGGGTACCTTTGTGCGAACACATCCTGCATAGGAGCACTTATCTGCTTATCTGCTTCTGGCATTCCACACTCCTTGCAGCCTGGGCCTTACAGCTTTTGGAAGTCACAAGTAAGGAGAAAATAAGAAGAAAGGCGAGCCTTGATTATTCCAGCAATACTGGAATCAGAGCTGTGGGGAGTCAGTGCTGAGGTCCATAATTGTTCACTTATTCAAAAGGAGTCATGACTGAGAAAGGATTCCACAGAAAATCTAAGGATGGCAAACGATTTTTAGTAAAGAACTATTGATTCTGATGTTTAAATGATGTTATGGCGATATGTTGACCATGTTTTCAAGTATGATTTTTTTTTCTTTGATATTCAGAGAGTCAAAAGAAAAATTAATGTATGAGAAAGACAGATGAAATACTTGACAGTGTGTTTGGAGATAGGAATTTGAACCAATGTTAGAAATATTGGAGTAGTATGAAGATTCCATTAGGTTATAGCTGCATATTATAAGAAATAGGAATTGATTCTTAAAACTCAAGTTTTCTCTTTTTTTATTATCAGTTTGAACAGAGGTGGGTAGTTATTGCCTGAAGTTGATCTGTAGCCTAACCTAACTAACACTGCTCATTTTGCACTTAGAGCCCAAGCATTAATGCCAGGATAGAAACTGTCCTCTGGCCAGAGACAAAGAAAATAACTATTCCTTTTTCGGATATGTCCTACACTTAAATGGCAAACAAATAAAAAGGGAACATATTGAAGGCCAACGTTGTGAGAGAGAATTCAAAAATTGTTTGCACTGTTTAAATTAATCTCACCCTCTGTACAAAGCTCTTCAGTGTCTTGGCATTAAATTTGGCTCTGAATGTATTTTGTTCATGTGATGGATTTTTTTTTTCCTAACAGCCTTCCACAACATTCACTAGTGTTTATAGCATTATAATGGAAAAAAAAAAAAAAAAAAATTTAAAGTCTAGTTTTTTTGGTTTTTTTTTTTTTTTTTGAGACAACTACACGTTACAGCATATAAAACTAATGGAAAGTCAAATAACCTAGTAGTAAAAACAAAGCACATCTTCTAGGTCCACATAAAATGAAGGGTACATCTGTCTTAGAGTGATGAATTGCTTCATTTCTTTGTGAAATTTGTGTATTGCATTTAAATACTTCTATTAAATACTTTAAAAATAGTTTTTCATCAAATTGTAACTGCTCAAGTGATACTGAAATTAAAAGTACTGAAAAACTTGTAAGAGAAAACCAGAAATCTAAAACATAAAATAAGCTGTCAATAATGTTTCCATTCATCAAAAGTGACAAAGTCATGGTTGCAAATGCAATACATCAGAACTCAGATTTAGATGCTGCATAAGAGTTTCCCCATTGTTCCCAGAATTTAAAAGGCAAGTTGTGACAAAATTACTGATTAAAGGAATCAGTGGGTTTTCTCCAGCACTGAATTATGAGGTCATTACTACTTGTTAAAATACTTATCCCACTCAAATATTCATAATTATCTATTAGGTTTCTTGCAGACAGGGAGATTATGATAATACATCTAGCTTTTGTTATTAGTTGGTAGTTTTCATCAGTATTCCAGATTAGTCCACTACTCTGAGCCATAGCCACATCAACATAAATCACCAATGCAAATGCTAAACAAAAGTAAGTTCTCTGTGGGAAGGACACTGCTGGTTGCTTTACTTTCAACAGTTTTTTCTTCTGCATTACATGCAGCACTTTGAAACCTGAAAATGCAATTTCTCTTGCTATTGATTTTTGTTCTTTCCCATTTAGTAAGCACTGAGGTAGATGGAGATCTATTCATGTGCCTTTCCATGGGGTTAGCCCAGAATATGCTTTGTTGTTTCAACTTGTTGCTTCTGCAGCTTTGGACCCTGGTCTCACTGTGTGTGGAGCACTTCTGCAAAATCAGAATTATTATTTGTTTACAGAAAGTTCTGATGAACTCCCTCATTTTAGTGGACTTGCAGTGACCTTAGTCTGGTTAAGTCCATATTCTTTACACATACTTTAGATGTCTAAGTCTGATAGCCTCTCTGAGTATTTGATCACTTGAAGGAGTTTTAAGGTGCATAAGTTTATAACTTCAAAACTTCAGGTTTATGTTAAAATGCAACCTTAATATTCTTTCCATATAAACAAAATTTAATTCTATTTATTTATAGGTTTCTGTTAATTAAAAGATGTCTATCACCATAAAGAGTTTCCTATTAAAGCAGGTCAAGCAGTGGAACTGTAGGAAATACCATTGTGTTGACACTGCTCAAGTGTATGGTGGTTACTCTTTCATCCACCTAAACTACACAGTAAATAAAGATTTTTTCCAATACAGGACAAGGTGTTTTCATCTTGCTCAAGTTTGGGTCAAATGAGTGTATGATTTCTAGACTGACATTAAAAAGAATTGAGAATACAACTATAAAACAAGTACTTTAATATCATTGTTCCAAGATAGAATAATGTACTTACTGTAATACTCACATTTTTTCACTTGTTCAGAGAGACACAAAGGGCTCAGCAGTGCTTGGAGCCAACCTTAGCTTCTTTTCTTTTTTTCAGTCTGCCAACATTATCAATTGAACCTTTCTTAAAAAAAGCAGAAGTTACTTGTGCCATATGGTATGGACAGGAAAGAACCTGCTCTGTTAAGGATCAGGAATTGGAAAGAGGTTTGAAGCTGATAATCTGGTATCAGGGTAATGGCAATGTAATGTGACACTGCCCTGGGGATTTTCTCTGAGAAAAATAACTAATGGTCTAATAAGTAATAGTCTAGCAGGACTGTCACAACAGCAACCACAGCAAATATCATGGACTAGGAGAAGGAGGTTGAACAAGGGGAGCAGGGGAGATCATGACTTCTGCTTTACAGCTTTGATTGAAAACTGTAAAGCACTGTAGGTTATTGAAGGTCAGGTATTTTCAAAAAAAGTAGAAGTCCAGGGTGATTACTCCCTGCAGATGCAGATCCCAAACGTGATACCGCTCAAGAGAAAGTACAGGTTTTTAAACAAATTCAGTCTTGCGATATGCATTCCACAGAAGAGATATAAACCAGTTTGGAAATGTAGTTGCTGTGTGTGGATGTCTGGGTGTCTTGTTCTGGGCTTTTGGGGTTCTTTTTGAGCTTGATGAGGCTAAGTATTAAAATTGTCCTACTTTACTCTATCCAAGTGCAGTCAGAGAGAAAAAGTTCTGCTAGATGGGACTAATATATCCTCTGATGAGAGTTAGTCATCTGTAGGTGAGCTACACTGACAGTCCTTGTTTAGTCTCAACAGGAGGAAGAACTGTTTTAAGTAGAATGGCATAAAGGAATGGTATAAAACCACAAAAATATCTATTTTTTTCACCTGTACTGCTACTGTTCCAAGATATCAAAATATTAAAATGCCAGATGTACATTTGTCAGCCAGGTTAACTCTTACTCATGAGAAATAGTTACTGATTTCCTTCAGGTGAAGAGTTGTGGGTTCAATAAAAGGAACAAAGATTAAGCTCTACAGCCTTCATTTCTCAAATGGGAAAATTACTTCTGTTTCTAAGGGTTCATTGTGGAGTTTAATAAATAGAAAACATATTTACAAAAATGCTTCAACACAATAAGAATTGGAGATTGAATTATCCTCTTCTTCCTGGGTTAAACAGTGGTATAACAAGCTAAAGTCCTATGACCCTATGACATGAATTACAAAGACACACAATAAATATTCTGTTAGTTCCACGTGATTTGTCATGAATCTACTGTCTAACATCAACCAAATTCTAAGAAATATGTGTCTAGTTTTGACATTTGACTACACAGTGGGATGAGGATTCTTATTTTGATAAAGAGAAACGGCAGAGAATGAAAATCAACAAAATTTGTGTTAATGCCATTGTAGTGGTTTAGCTCTGGCCAACGGCTAAGGCCCCACTAAGACTGCTTTTTTTTCCCCTTCCGAATTGAACTGTGTTATTAAACCCATGATAAGAAATGCTGGTAAAAGAGCAAAATCAGGCTGAGACAAGGTCAGAGCTTCTAAGTGATAAAGTGAATTTATTACAGAGTAAAAGGAGCGAGCAAAAACAAAGGAACATCTCCCAAGCATTCTTTTTTCTGCTGTCCTCCCATTCCCCCCCGCCCCGCTATCCCAAAAGCTTCACAGCCCTCTCTCTCCTCCCAGATCATAAGGGGAACCCGGGGAGGGGGTTTTTCTTTAATGAGTTTAGTCCTCAGATGCTCAGTTGTTTCCTCTTTTTAGCAATTATACCTGGAGGGGTCTCTCTCTCTCTCTCCTTTGGCACCGTCTCACGGTTTGCAGAAGTTGGCACGCAGCCCGCCCGAAACTGCCACCGCTTTTTCCTCCCAAATCAGGCCGGTCCACACTTAGGGTGGGGGTGACCCAAAGCTTCTTTACCTCACCGACTCCTGCAGTTCAACTCTTTTAGGAGTAGAAGCCGTTACTGACTGTGTCCATTCCTCACCAGACCAAAGCCCCTTCTGTAGGAGATCACTCCTTTTTACATTGTCTCTGCTTCATCTTTTGCCATCGGGCTGGTCTTTCTCTTAGGATAGGAATAAAACCAGGCTTCTTTTAACATAATTGACTCCCTTATTGACTCAGGAGTAAAGTCCTTGGTCCCCACCAGACACAGCTACTCTTGTGGGAGTTCACTCCCTCCTGCACCGTCTCCGCTCCAAGTTTGATTAAAGTCTCTCACCACAGGCTTTGAAGATGTATCAGTTCCGATGCTGCAGGAACCTCCTCCTCCATTGCTTCTCTTCTTTGGCAGACTGGCATCATTTGCTGGCTTTCATATCTGATGTTTCACTTGTTTTCCCTAGTTATTTGCTGTACTCCTTCTCCCCTGCCTAATCTACTAACTACATGACTACAGGGTTACATGGCGCGCGCATGCGTACTACAGAGATTGCTTTTTAAATATACTGTCGCAGAGGCGTTTCTGTCCTTCCTAATTGGTCCAGCTGTGGAAAACAGCACATCAATCTTCCAGGAGCCATCAGAGATAGGCCCTGACTGGACAGCTGTGGGAGCTTCTGGAAGCTCCTTACAAGAGCCATCTTTTGGCCCCTACCAGACCCAAAAAGCTAGACCCCCCAAACTTCTCAAACCACGACAGCCATGGAGAACAAAATTTCTTCATGGATGCTGGTTAGTATCTCTTGGTCTAATCCAATCATTTGTTTTTCTCTAGAAACAACAATTACACCATCTCAAGGCTGCATGCTGCCAAAACTAAAGGTACTGTCTGCAGTGATTTGCATGGCAAGCCCCAGTGTCTCTGAGGTAAGACTTTATGGCATGGGAAAAGGCTTTTCACTCATAGCAGTTGGTTATAAAACCTCTGTACATGATCTCTCACCTTCAATGTTATTACAAGTAGCTAAGTACCATTTTAGAATGCAAAGAGGTATAAAATGGAATTGGGAACTCAAGCAGATATCAAAGTATTCTAACCTGTCAAAATTAAAACCTGAAGTAATCAGGTTCACATGCATGTGCATGGATTTTATGAGTACTGTACAACATCCAAAAGCACCTTAAGTGCACACACACACACTCTTTTTTAAGACACAGCTGAAGTGTAAACTGCTAAACAAAGTGATGGCCCCTGTCCAACATTTTTAAACCTGCTGCCTAGGGCTGGTAAAAGTCAAGGTCTTCAGAATCAATTTTCATGTTATAAATATATATTCTAATTAGAATTAGCTGTTCTGGCACTGACCTTCCTGCTACAGGTGTTACAAATGAGGAAGTGTTTCCTGGGCTTTCATTTTCTGCAATTAAACCTTTGTTGCTTTTTGTCTGGGGTTATTTTTTGTGGGTTTTTGATTGGTTGGTTTGTTGGTTTATTTTTGTTTTTTTTTTTTTTGCTGTTGTTGTTGGGGTCTTTTGTCTAAAAGAAAGGAAATTGCCAGTGAATGCTAGTGTCATTTCTGTGTCATTTCTCACTTTTGGTCCAAATAATTAAAGGAGAAATCTGAAGGTAGAATGAAGACCCAAGATTGTTTAAGTCTCTTTCTTTTTTTTTTTTTTTTTTTAAGTTCTGGTTTAAAGTTACTAGTATAAGATAATCACTTTTATGAAATAACTTACTTGAATGATGTTTAAACAAACTTTAGGAAAAAAATAAAGAAGATACTCTAAGATCACAGTTTCTGTGAATTACAGTATTGTTACTCTTGGTTTTATAAAGCCAAGTTAAAAGACTTCAAAATGCATTTAAGATGCAAATTAGTTTCTTCAGAATATTTTTAAAGCATTGTTCTTTGACTTTTAACAACTTGGTTTTAACTAGGACTTCTTTTGGTTTTTCACACTGTGTGACATAAATGAAGAAAAATACTGTTTATAAAACTGAACTCATATATGTGAAAATTTTTGATGTTTCAGGTCTAAAAGTAAAGATGTGAGGGAAACAAGTATAAATCGGACATCAACATGGACTTTACTGAACTTGTAATTTTTTTTTTTTACCAAGTGCTTTCTGTGTTAGATTCTAATAATTGATGGATACTGCTCTATGGTATTTCTAAAAAAATGCATACAAGCAATTGGGTTTGCCTTTATTTGCAGTAAGTTGGGTTTGCATACAGATTCAAAGCCAATACATTCAAAGTAGCGTTAACGGTATTTAAAATATCACATTTTTGTTATTGTCAATCATTAGCTTCACCACAATCAGCTCTCCTGTTTCCATAAGACATCTAATAATACAAATACGTAGAAATAGCATTGGTCTATTCATGTAGCTTGGTCATTGAGCAGGAGAGAAACTGAGCTGCAATTGTACTTGCAATCAAAACCAGACAGGTGGATAATCTTTGTGATTCAGATGCAACTATGCGTAGATTTTGCTGTTCAACTTCCCTCTGATTCATTGCTTATCAAAAAACCTTTAAGAAGACTGGAAGTTACAGATAATTCAAAATGAGATATGGAATTATAAGAGCTGTGGTTAAAATGTAGACATTTTCTGATTCCTGATCAGCTTGAATCATAATGCAGAGATTTTTCACTTGAAGAAGTGGGGTGGGGCAGGAACAGGGAACAGGACTGTGGTTTACTAAATCTGCTGCACAATAGTGAGAGAACTACTAAACAGTATTCAGAGAATTTTTTCTGGGTTCTTGGAAAGCTTGTGGAGTGTGATTTCTGGTGGGTGGTGTTCATAGTTATGAAAGCAGTTATGAAAGCTATTAAACTGTTTGCTTATGATGCACATATACATCTGTGGTTTTTGTGAAATTCCCCTCTGCTGTAATGAATCCTTTCTGGATGGCCTCTCTCTGTAATCAACATCTTCTGTTGCTATACCTTACATTGTAACCCTCAGACCAGCTGAAGGTTTGGCCTTAGGGCATATAGGATGTTCAGGTTCTAAGTACTGAAATTTAGGGGTTGTGACCCGATCATGTGTAAGCCTGGGATTTTGGACTTTTTTCAATTATGTTGTAAACTACAATAACTCTAATTCTCATTGTGAAGAAATGTATCAAATAACTCAGCTACTTGGACAGCACACAGTTTAGAATTTATTATCTGCTGCTCTGCTCTTAATTTAGTGGCATAGTCTCATCTTACTGAAAGTATAATTGCCATTAATGAGTAATCATTTTTGATAGGTTATTCCATTTTCTGCCCTGTTTATCTTCTGTTCTTAAGTGTCTTGCTTTCCTCTTTCAACATTGCCATCTCAGTCTGAGCTCCTGACTAATTCTCAATATTTTCCAGCTTTTTTTTTAATGGCACAATCAGTGCTTGATAGCATCTCTATGTCTTCTGCAATTCTGTCAAATTGCCTGCTATGAAGAGACTTCAGTATTGCAATTTCCCTTCTGAGCTCCTGCTGTTGCATCATTCTGACACATGGACATCTATGTCTTCCACCCTATTTTTCAGTTTGGTCCTATACAACAAAATTTCTTTTATATTTAAATCAATTGTCCATTGAAAATAACTAGCTTTCTGCAAAAATCTCCTGTGCACAGAGTACCTTCGATATCTTCTAGGGTATGTACATGAAATTATATATTTTCTGACTTACAATCATGGTCCACAGTGGGTATTTAGAAGGTAAAACTGTATCTTTTATACTGGATATTTTGTCTGTTTTAATGAACTGGAAAGTGCTTCTGCCCTCTCATTATGCATATCATGTTTTAATGTTTCTTGTAGAAGTTAGCAAAAGGAAGTGAAGATAACCTAGGGCCTCAAAAACAATCTGATTTTCATTTCATGAGTTACACTAATTTTGTCACTACAGTGTCTTATGTGTCCTTTGATGCATCCTTTGGTAGCTCACACATGCACACATATGCATGTGAATGCACATACATGCAAAAACTCCACTCAATGGCAAAAAGATCCCTGCAAGGGAAATGAGATGTGATATGCAGCTATGGATTGTTATTTGAGTCTTTGGAGAGAATGCTAAAGATGAGCAGTAATAAAAATTTCTTTACATTTTCTGCCTTATTTGATGCTTCTTACTTATTCCCCTTCCCAGATGAGTGTTATAACCACTAAGTTATTACTAACCACAAAAAAAATTTGTATTTTCAGAAGTTCATTGTTTGGCTGTCAAAAAATTCTGAAGCTATCAATACCTCACAGAACACAGTGTTTGATATAATAAGCCCTGATGGGGGGCTTAAATCATTGCCTTATGGTTCAAATAACTTAAGTTGAAGATTAGGCTTTTTTTTTGAGGGGGAGGGGGTGAGAGTATTAGTATTATTGACCTCAGGCTCTATTTATTTTAAAGATTTAATTACTGATATTTTTGAAGTATGAAATAACATCCAAGGTCTTTTTCTTTGCTGGTGGATATTTTAATGACTGTGATATGTTAAAAATTGCTGGGCATTTAATGGATGCTTTAATTCCACCAAAAATCAGTATGCAGTAAAAGTGCTTTGCATGACTTGTCCTGAAATGCAGGGACCCTGCAGACTTGTGAAGAGAGAAGCCCACGTTGGAGCAGGTTTGCTGGCAGGACTTGTAACTCCATGGGGGATCTACGCTGGAGCTGTAGAAGTTCATTGAGGACTGTCTCCCCTGGGAGGGAGCCCACACTGGAGCAGGGAATGGTGTGAGGAGTTCTGCCCCTGAGGGGAAAGGAGAAGCAGAGACAACATGTGGTGAACTGACTTCAGCTTCCACTCCCTCTCCCCCTGCACCACCGTGGGGGTGCAAAAGTCAGGAGTGAAGCTGAGTCTGGGAAGAAGGGAGAAGAGGGGGGAAGGTGCTTTAAAATTTGGTTTCATTTCTCATTACTATGTTCTAATTTTGATGTGTAATAAATTAAACTAATTTCCCCAAGTAAAGTCTGCTTTGCCCATGACAGCGACAGGTGAAGGATCTCTCCCTGCCTGCATCTCGACCCACGAGCCTTTAGTTATACTTTGTCTCCCTTTTCCAGCTGAGAAGGGGAGTGACCAAGTGCCTTTGGGGGGCACCTGGCATCCAGACAGGATCAACCCGCAGCAGGATGGAAACAACAGAGAAGGCACCAGACTGCTGAATGGACCTGGTAAGAATTTGGAGATTATGAGCTTTAAAAAACAAAAAGCTAATATAAAAGAAAATACTTCTCTCAACAGGCCTCTATTCAATGCCCCAAAATGGTTAAGGATGACATATATGACTAGACAGAAGTTGTACTTCTTTTTGTATAGTACGGCCTACTCTAAAGTACTTCCTTTTTCCAGGTGATTCTGCCTAGCTGGTTTGCTTCATCTGCTTGTAGTTCTTCAAGAAATGGTGAGTTGGAATGGAAGCACTGAGTGGCTAGTTTAGGAATGTCTGATTAGATGGAATTAATTAAACAGGATTATTGATTTGATTCCAATGCTTTTATTACTGTTGTAAAAATGTATTTTTTATATGATTTTTAAACTCATGTCCATTGTTCCTTCATAGTAGCTGCAAGATATTGCAGTCACGTCATTTCTATGATGCCACTTTTTTGCCTCCTGGTTTGCTTATTTGAGAACTTGTTTCCTCTATGTCACAGTTCTTTTAATCTTGTGGAGATGAATAGTAACTTACAGCCAGTCAAAGATAATTTCTATTTGGCTACAATACTTCTACTTTCAAGTTTACTCAAGGTATTTATGTAATGCAAATCTCTGTTCCAGGAACAACACATAATTTTTGTGCCCTATTTTGAATCTGAGTTGTCCATTCTGTTAAGAAGAGGGAAAAACAACAACAAAAATAGATCAAAGAGGAAACCTAATTGTTTGCATGAATGGCAAGAGGATTTTAAAAGCCCTTTTTAAGCTGTCAGCACTGTATCTCTCATTATGTACAAGCTTAGGATGACTATAAAGAACTGTAGGGGGTTTTTTGTTTTAAATTTATTCTCTCTCTCTCTCTCTTTCTATCTCCATATATATATATATATATATATGCACTGATGTTTTAACCCTGTACACTGTGCTAGTCACAGGCTCTACCCTTTAGACTTGTTCGTCTCCTCTGGAGAGTGAAAAGACCCTCTGAGAAATTCTAGTCCTGTATCTGTTGCAGATTTCAATTTGCCCTTCCACCATTAGGGACTGCAAAGGTTTGAAAGTGTGACAAGTCTCCTGGCTGTTAATACCTTTTCCATTCTGCCAGCCTGGAACTTAACCAGATACAATTTTATTGTGCATATTTAAATCAGAATAATTTCTCACAGATGCTCATGTATCTCAATTCCCATGTATGTATCATTTTTACTACCATCTGATATTGTGACCCACAGTTCGTATTTATGGCCATTAACCAAGCCATCCAGTCGTCTTTAATAATACTAAACAAAAAGTGTGAACAATTATATGGATTCTTAGAGAAAATGCACAAAAACTGAACTGGCTATGCACAGCTGTTAACATTTAAATCCCATCTGTAAGTGGAAATAATTATCTTTAAATTCTATGTGTAATAAAAACCCAGAATACTTCTGGCCTTTTCTGAAATTTCTCTCTAGAAATTAAAACTGAAAATGGCTATTTTCTTCATTACTGTTTTCCTAATACAAACTTCGGGGTGAAATGTACTTTTAGTGTAGGACTGAAATCCTAGGCCTGAATCCCTGTCATTCAGAAAGCCAGAGTTTATCCTGAATTTGAAACAAACAAAAAATTCAGATTTGTGGGAAGAGACTCCTGACCTAATTCTAAGTACATCCCTTTGGTATAGAATGCCACAGCCCCAGGTTGGCAACTTTTAATAATTATGGATGTGCCAGGAAATGTTTTTCATGGGGCCTGTTTGGTGTTCAATCAGAAGATCTGTGATGCACTTTGGTGTATGTACAAAATGCCTTAAGTTCTGCATCTGAAGTTTTATTTTACCATTCTAACTTGTCTTTTCAAAAACTCTTCCCTTTTCCCTCCCTTTCTGTTGCTAACGGTGGATGGCAGCTGTCACGAGACCTCGGCACTCCATCCTTCTCTTGTCAATGAAAGTATTTTCATGCTGGCATTGACAGACAGACAGAAATATTTTCATGCCATTTTTAGGAGTACTTGATGAGTGAAGTTTCCTCTGATAGACTGGGTGAATTCAACTCTTAGCTCTCTTAACTGATCCCACTCTTATTTTTAATTTGTGACTTTACAGCTCAAGAATAGATTTTCACATTTATCGGACAGCTTATAATTAGGTCTAATTAAAGGATGTCCAGCAAGAAAATGCATTATGGTTGCACTAAATCAGCATGACATCCTTCCAGAACCTTGCATCTAGCATGTTATCATAAGGACAAACAAAGATACATGTAACATTCTGGATAAAAATCTAGCAAGGAACCTAAAGATCAGCAGCTCAATCACCCAATACAGGGCCAAGTTCATATATCTGAGACTAATTGGTCTTTTTTTAATACTTTCAAGTAGGATGTATTTATTTTCTAGCTGAATTAGTTGAGTCAAGGTTGAAACCTAGTCATGCCTGTGTTATTCTTGCTCTGAAGAAGTAGCATTAAAATGTGTATAACTGACTTCAAAAGTGCAGGCATATGTTTGTGTTCCCTGAAAGCATCTGAACTAAAATGAAAAAGAATGAAAATTTATTGTTGGAGGAATCTTAGGATATCTGAGATTGATATTGACATTTTGAGGTACAGACTGCTGAATTACAACACTGTTATATTTAGTAATCTCAAGTACAGTATCCAGGATACTCTCTCTGAGGGTGATGAGGTACCTCCAGAGTGCAATGAATATTGGTTCTACCTTGCTCTAAAAACTGGAAGGGAACAGTGTGTGTGCTGGGTGATCTGCAATAGGAAAATTGTCAGTCCATTCACTGTGACACTGAATATTTTGCTGTGTTCTATTTTGTGAGTCCAAACTTGTTCAACTCCTTACTAGAGTTGCAGGGCTGTAGATATTTTTCTATGGCATTGGCTGGAAGAGTATGTGGCAAACAGGCAACTTCTGTGCTAGTGACCAACAAGTACAGCTCATGAAAACTCTGATTGTTGTAGAAAGACTTAAAACAATTCTGACCGTACTGTAGCCAAGATGTATTGCTGCCCATCTCTGAAAAAGAGGGGAACATTTCTTTTTGTCCTGCAATTAATTTTTCTGATTTAGTTGATGCCTAAGTGTGCAATCAATGAAGATCATAGAATCATAGAGTAGTTTGGTTTGAACAGGACCTTTACAGGTTATCCAGTCCAACCCCCAAGATTCTTCTCTCAACAGAAGATGCTTCTCTGGATTGTTTTCCTTGCAGTTAGGAAGTGGGAGAAATTTCAGCAATGTTAAAAATTGGGGCTTTCTTTATCTATTCAACTCCCTCACTTAAAGGCAAAAAACCCTCAGAAAATGAGAAATTTGAGAAAAATACAAGACAAAATTCTTGTTCTTTGAAGTGTACTGGAAAGAACATAATGCTTCAGAGAGAATCAATATATCATCTGCAAACTAAATGTGCCCATTTCAATATTTGCACTCTTTCAATGTGTGTTCATTTTAAAAGAGTCTTTAGATGCACTGCTGCCGCGGGTAGAAAGCGCGAATAACTCGGAGTCTTTTGCGTTGGTCCCGTTTGCCTAAATAACGCAATTTCGGCGTTATCTAGTCTCCAATCAGAGGCGAGCCGAGCATCAGAATTCCCGCAGAATCTTGGCTTAGCTCATGCACAGCGGTTTAATTTATGCAGGGAAATAAAGAGAACGAGAAAGGGTTCTTTCCGCTTATCGCAGTAGGTTTTATTCCTGCAATATGCTGCGGAGAAGACAAGGCAAAATGGCGACTGGGGCATGTTATAAAACCAGGGCGAGGGGAAGGCAGTCGGGAGAGCCAATCACTGCAGAGGACCACAATGATTGACAGGGTCACCGGCCAGTGAGCCAGCCGTCCGTAGCCGGCATGGGAACCAATGATCTGTTCCCCTGGGCGGGGACAGCCCCTGCCGCCCTGGGCCGGGACGGCCCCTGCCGAGCCAGGGCTGCACCACTCCAGCTGCTGTGCGGGGGGTGGGGAAAGGACCAACACCGCACAGGGATGAAAGGACCCGACGGTCCTGGCC
>VZRZ01003270.1:748-87224 GCA_013398175.1 Climacteris rufus
CCCGGCGGGGCGCGGGCAGCGGGACAGCCGGACAGCGGGACAGCCGGGACAGCGGCGCGGGGCACAAACCCCGCAGGCACCGAGGGGCCGCCCCGCCGCAAGCCGTGATGCTCGGTGACCGGGAACGAGGAACAACCCCTGTGCGAGGCGCAGGCCAAGGCTCGCTTGGCCCCGGGCAGCGGGAACGGAGCAGGCACGGGAGTTCAGACAGCGTTCGCACTGACGCTGTGCAGGGAGGGATTCGCCCTGATATCCTCGGGGCTCGTGCCTGGTCCGGATGCTTGGTGCTTTTCTAGGGGCAGGCTGCTTTTCCGCTGGTTCCTCTGGAGGAATTACCAAATCCTCCAGAGCTTTCATCTTTCCTGCCCCATATCCTTTGGAGATGCCCCAGTGCCTGTCCAGTCTGTGGCCTCACGGGTCGCACAGCGGTGAGAACGCTGCGAGCACCGGGGGCACGCTGCGATGCTGGATGACGGCAGGAAGGCAGCGGGTACCAGTACTTGGGCTTGCACCCAGCACCAGCGCCGCTTGGATAGGGCAAACCCAGCAGAACAGCTCAGGAGGGCTGCAAACTGCAGCCCTTTTGGCCACTAAAGTCTTGTCACTTTGTGTGAATGGGGAGCTGTTTGGCAGGGGCTGGGTAGGTGTGGGAGGTGATGCAAGTGAGACCCACATCTTGACACATCCCCACAAAACAGGGAGTGCTGCTGCATTTCACCCCCAGTGAACTCCTGGTCAGAATAACACACACTTCTTCAGCAATTCACCTTTGTTTTCACTGACCTTGGCATGTTTAATCAGGGTTATATTCTCACACAGATAAAACCGTCCTCAAACGATTGTAACAATATATTGGGCACAAACAGGTTTTTATTTGTTTATTCGTTTTTGTTATCTCAGGCAGGTAGGGCTGCTCCTTTCCCACAATATATAATCCAGTAGCAAAGACAATTTCCCATCTCTGTTTGTGCCCAAATCCTTTTGTTTCTACCACAGCAGCTGGGCCCTGAGCTCCTCCTCACTACATGGGACATCACTCATAGCTCTGATGGTTGCAGAACCCCACCAAGCATCCCTCCAAGCCATGGTGTTACAACCACTGTCAAGAAGGTGGTGAGGCAGGGTAACCAGGCACAGGCATGCTGCGGTCCTCTCAGCAGAGGGATGGTGATCCGTGCACCACGCTGGGAGATGGGTTATGCAGGATGATTCAAGTCACTACTCCATGCACTGAGCTCCTGCAGGACCCCATTAACCTTCAGCTGTAGAGGAGCTCAGTGTCAGTGGGGCAGGAGAAGGGGCACAGCATGAGCAAAAGGAGGGTTCATCCTTCATCTCCATGGCTCCAGTCCCCAGCCCTTCATCTGGTGCTGCTGGTTGCATCAGCATCCTGCTTAAATTTCTAATGTTGGTAGCATTTGGAATGGGATAGCAACAGAGGCTGTGGCAGTGCAGAAGAGTACATATTCCCAGCACTGAGGGTATGCATACTCATCATTGCTCTGACATCAACTGTATAGCAGCCTTCCCCCCTGAAGAACTCTTTATACTTCAAAATAATAAATAAATACAGAGCCTGTTTATAGCAGAAATTGAAATTCCACATATTATCAAAAAGTTGGATTTTGTCCTGCAGGCACTGAATAAGTTTCTTCATATGAATATTTTGTAACTTTCTCTGGCCAAAAGAAATGTGCAAAATGTTGTAATGTTTCTGTGCTTTCCTTTGGACATTCCAGGCTTTTGCTTAAGCTTCTCATAAAAGGCTATTTTCAGTGGAGAGGGAAAAAAAAAAAGGCAGCCTACAGTACACCGAGTCAATAAAGTAATGCAAAACCATAAAACACAGCAATGATAACAACAGAAGATCAGTAGATTACAAAGGAAATAAGATGGGGATCAAACAGAGTGGTAGCTGGAAATGACTGCATAGAAACCAAAATAAGACTAGTCCTAATAAACAGCCAAAGTTGAACCAAAAAGCATTCGAAGCGTTAATTTATTAAATAACTTCATTTTCATGCCTTACAATTAAAAATAGTTGTGGTCGGGCATGTTGGGAGACAGGAAGCAATGGGAGTCTTCAAGCCTGGCTTTGTGCTTGGAAGGGAACGCAGCCTGACCCACGCTGCGAGGGGCTGTGCCTGCACGGGGGGGCAGCAGTGCCTGGGACTGCTCTCACTCAGCGATTTGCTGCTTGGAGCTTTTCCCTCCCAGGCTTTTAAGCCACGGAGGAGTTTTACGGGGAGTACCCAGGGTGGGAGATGGAGTCACGGCGCGGCTGTGAGGGCGATGCCAGCGCCTGCTCCTGCGCAGCACAGGGGATGGGACGCAAAGCCCTGTGAGGTTGCCGTGAGGCCCCATGTTCACTTCAGCAGGTTTGGGGATCAGTCTCTCACTTCAGGAGCCCTTTAGATCAGATGTTCGAATCACCAGCTCAAAGTGTACCAGGAGTCAGAGCCTTCATCTTCCCTTCAGAAGATCCACCAGCCCAATAAGTGACCAAACCGAGCAGAAAACCCTACACAAGATCAGCTTTCAAAACTCGGTCTTCAATTCATATGTGCATTTGGAGTTATTTTTATTTACCTTGCATTTCTTTTTGTTGCCCTGGCATCATGTTTTTAATTTCCCCATAGCACTGCTAGCAACTTGCCTGGAATGAGCACCCCACTGCCCCAGGGCTCCCAGACCAGGCTGCTTAAGGAAAATAATCATCACCGAGTATGAAGAGATCCATTGACAAAACAGTGGCTGGTGGGACAGATGACCTGCATGTGCTGAAAGGATGAGGGTGTCCAGATGGTTGCAGAGTATTATGAGACCCATAACAAGGGGTGCAGCCATGGGACAGGAAGAACCAGCAGTTGAGTAGCACCCAAAATATTTGCTTTACTCTCACAGTACCAGTGAGCTGTGGCGGCTGCTGCCTGGAAAGCTGGCTCCATGTAGTGGCACAGGGTGATAGGTCAGCTACAACAGAGCCCACACTATTTCTGCCTGATTGGTTGCTAACCAAGATACACTTTTCAGATGCTGTTAATTGAGTCTGATGAATTTTGCTCCAGTGGGACCTATTATGGGCAAAAATACAAGTGACATCAGAGCCATAACTCATAAAAATCAAGTCCCTGAATTACATCTGAGAGCAATATGAAAATGCAAGTGGGATTTCAAATGGTATCAAATAACTTTCTGTCATACCTTATTAATACCACAGAGCTAATAGAAACAGCTATATTATCATTCTAATGTCATTATATATATATAATACACATGCACACATACACACAAACACTCTGTGTAATTATAACAACATTATTTTGTTCACACAGCCTGAAAAATGTGATTAGATGGTGGCTCTGAAATGGCAATATTCAATCAGGTACGTCTTGGATATTGGCTCAGAGCACAATCTTCTACTTATGTAAAATTATGTCTGGTTACGTGCAGTGGTAGCGTGGATGGCTGGGGAAGGAAGAGGGAGCTGAGGCCACGGAGACCATTTCATCTCACATCAGAAGGGCTGAATTGTCATCTCAAAGCTGAAACATTGCCACTGTCCAGCGAGCAATCCCCAGCTATCCTTTCCTGCCCGGATCACGTCAGAAAACACACTAATTTATCTGCTAAAAATAGCTGCCTTTTCACCAAATCCTGAATAAAATTTATCGACTGAAAATGTTCCTAAATGTGATCAAATATTTCCTTTATAATCATAAAGCTTAGAAGGGGATATCACTGGTAGGACTTCAGGTGGGCTTCACTTTCGGAACGACGCACAGCGAACATGCACACCAGCCATTTCATGTCCAGCTCCTGTCAAATAATTTACCTCAACTGTTTTTAGTGAAAATATACATGTCACTGTATATAGATATATGTATCCCTGCATGATGGGGAGAGCTGGGACTGGAAATATCACTGTAAGAATGCCAGGCCATATTTACCCAAGTCAGTGGTCAAAGCAAGTTGCTATTCTCGGTGTGCTGGATTTAAATTGGTTTAAGTAAACAAGCTGACCTCTTTCCCCTTAGCAGGTCTGAGCTGTTGTGGCTTTTTTTTTTCTGAGAAAATTCCTTTTTTTAAATAAATTTGTTGGGCCCCAAAGGAGTGTAAGCAGCTATCTCAGAGGGAGCAGTCAGTGCTGCTGGGGAGCTAGCCAGGGCAAGGTGGGCTTCCCAGGCAGGGGATTCCAGGGAACGTGGGCTTCCCAGGCAAACTCAAATTTTGTCTTTTTCTGCCCTGCCCTCATGTGAAAGCAGAGGACTTCACCTCTTCATTGACTTTGACTGCCTTCCTAATGCCTAAGTGCTTACAACAACTCTTGCTCGCCTGTTTTGGGATTGAATTTTTCTGCTTTCCCTCGTTTGGTTTGTGCAAGGACATTTGACCTCTCAGTCATTGAGATCTTTCTTGTCAGCACTAGGACAAGATGCAGTAACACAGAGAAAGGGCTCCTGAGGTCCCCTGACTACCTGCAGGGCTGGTGTGTCCACCACCATGACCTCGCTCTCCCTTTGCATGCAGAATTTTCCCTGGTAAGCAGTAGCAGTCTTCTGCAGTTACTGCCATGCCTTCATCCTTTACCTGAGCTACAAATGTCACCAAACTGATGAGTCAATCATCTGGCACAGTTTAGCAACATTTAACCTTTGGCTAAGCTGTCTTTGAGCCATTCCTACCTAAGCAAGGCAGCTCAGCAGAGAAGCTGCTGGGGACTGCCCTGCACTTTGCCTCCTCCCCAGTTTTGCCTGAAAACAGCTTTTGGCATCTGGTTCCAAGTGGCAGCAGAGGGGAGAAACAAATCAGAATAGCTCTTGGTACCTCAGCTCTGTGGCCTGAAGGCTGCTTCCTGCCTTGCAGGACGAGTGGCCCAATAAGCAAGTGTTCCTCTGTCCCAGGTCGCTGTGGTCCCTGGCACTGGCGTTGCGGGGAATGGACATTTCTGCACCTCCTGCTGAGCCAGCTCCACCGTCAATAGCTACAGATTATAAACACAAGATGTGTATGGTAAACACTGGAGAGGATGCAGAAATCATTCCTCCTCCTCTCCATCCAGGTACACACGTCAAACTAAAACACCAGAAGGGAAATGGAATTAATCTGCAAGTCCAGCTTTGCCAAACACAAGGGGTTATCCAGCCACTGTTTCCAGAGAGCAGGAATAGCTGCCATTCCAGAGAGTTTTCACTTCCTTTGCAGCTCCTCCTTTTCTTATCCAAGTGAGCATTGGACACATTTCTGAAAGTAAAGAATCTCTGAGGTCTAACCATCATGGATCCACCCCCCTGGGGATGATAGTGTTGGTGGGGTTTTTTTAAATCCTCTTGAGAAACAGATGCTTTGGCTCATCTTCATTATACCTAGCCTGATTTATTTTAATTACTCTGGGTATCCGGAATACTACGATTGCATAATCTCATGCACATGCCTTTAAAAGGAAGCCTTGGCTGCAAAGCCAGGAAGGCAATGTTAAATACGGAAAAAGTACTATGCAAAGTCTAATTTATTTTGGAAATCACTGGAAAGAGTTCTACTGAAAATTCACAGCAAAACATATGCCACATTTGAATAATGACTTTGAGAGGTGCTTTACCTAGCTTAGCAATAAAAAGGGATCTAAAAATTGCAGTCCTTCAAAAAGATTTCACTCCCAACCTCTGAATTTTGGTGAAACCAGAGGACAGTGCGGTCCTTGGCGGCAGCCACAGGGAGGCCAGAGCTGGCTGCTGGGCACCACGGCTGGAGGCAGCGCTTCCACCCCTACCAAAACTACCAGACAACAGCAACCTAAGGGAAAACCCATTCTGAGCAGAGTTGGCAGCAACTACAGGCTCAGGACAGCAAGAAAGGAGAAGGCCTGATGAGATCTGCCCTTCCCAGGTTTAGGAATCCAGAGCTTCATCTCAATAAAACAAAGCAGGAATAACAGGACTGCAGAGAAATACCTGAATATCATCCACTTGTCTTATCTGATGCAGTGCACAAGATGCCAAATATTGTTGGCTTGGGAAGAAAAGGTCTGCAGAAACCTTATTCCAGTTAGGAAAAAGTAGTATTTAAGGTACTTTACAACTGGACCTAGAATAAGTCTTTATTTTGCAGTCATGTCAATGTATGTTACTAAGATGCTGCTTTTCTGGAGAGAGACCTGTATCTTATCAAAAGCTTATTCTTTGTCTGCAATTTTAAAATTTTTTTCACTGAACAAATTAGTATTTGCCATAACTAACTGTTCTGAAGAAGCTGGGGGGTATTTAACGAAAGAATTTGACAAAGAACTAAAAAAGAAGCCCAAACCCTGCCCCTACCTGTGGCTTATTGATATGCTTTCCTGTCTTCTAGGGAAAAAAAAGCAATGAATTTGATAGGCTACCTACAGTGTACTAATTATTTAAAAACATGCAATTGAGATTTTATTTTGCAAAGAACACAATCAATTTGTCCTCACCAGCGCCTTGGTGTCCACAGAGAAATGTACATTTGTGCTCTGTGCCTCTGGAAACACTCCACATGTCCGCCACAGGGAGGGAGAAGACCCGTAATAATACCTGCTGATCTTGAAAGGGAATTGTGAGCAGTTTTCACTTGGCACTGTTTGTCTGGGACCTAACCAGACTTGTGCAGATTTGGCAGTACCCATTAGCCATGCCAGACTGTGGAAGCGCAGTCGGCTCTACGGTACCTGGCTGGCAGGCGCTCTGAGGGGCTGTGAGCAGGCAGCAACCCCACAATTTACAGGATACACCTTTAAACGCCCACAGATTTACTTTGGGTTTGCAGATGTTAATGGGATTCACGTTTGGGAGAAGGAGCCCACAGAGACTATCAGGAATATTAATGTTAACACAGAAGTTTATTAGTGCCTGCATGTTGAGAAGCGGGTAAGGAAACCCTCTGGGGTTTGTTGCGCTATCAGCAATTATCATGCAAGATTTCTGTTCCTGGTTTTCCCACTGATAAGGCTTGGAGAAAAAAAGGCTTCAAGATCAGTCTTTGGGCAGTGTTTGGGTTTTTAAGCCATGAGGGTGTTTCCCCCATTGCCTTCTGCAAACCTCTATTTCTCAAACAAAAGCCGAGGGCATTCCCTACCCATCCCTCTCTGGAGATTTGCCATTTCTAGCTCAACAAACCCATGTGCCTTATGCTTGGAAAATTCCTGTGTGCATCTGCTATCTCACAGAATTAAAGTAACCCTTCACGTGTGGGTCTGCACATCTGTTTTCTTCACATCAAGTCAAGCTACAGCCCTTCACTTCGCTCCCTTCTCGTGCTCCTGGCTCCACTGGTGGAGAGGCACCCCCATCACTGGATTCAGGGTGGAAGCAATGGGGTGCTCTTGCTTAATCAGATGCCAAGAAGTCTTCAACAATTCATTTTATGAGGAACAAACCATCAAGACGTGAGCACGGGCTCTAGAAACCTGTCCCTGACACGCCAGAAACCCTTCCTGTCCCTTCTCCTCTTTCTTTTTTAATGGCGTAA
This sequence comes from Climacteris rufus, assembly GCA_013398175.1. Taxonomy (NCBI): domain Eukaryota; kingdom Metazoa; phylum Chordata; class Aves; order Passeriformes; family Climacteridae; genus Climacteris; species Climacteris rufus. The sequence continues at coordinate 8,237 of VZRZ01003270.1, forward strand.
GGTCTGTAAAACCTTCTGCCTTTTATCTAAGTTGGGATCTGCTGCCATGATCAGCCTTTCTAACGGTTTACATTCTTTTAAAGCTCTTTATACGTTAAAGAAGAGGAAAAAACAAAAAGGAAAGCAAGAAGCTCCGGCTGGCCAAGCGCAGTGTAACCTCTCAGCACAATTCAGGGATTCTGCCCAAGCAGGCAGCAGTGCCACAGAATTCAGTGGGTTGGTGATAGGAGCACTTGGGAGCAGGGATATGCTTGGGAGAAGATCCATTTCTCCTGGAAGGTTTGGTAACGGTCCTCTTCCAGGAGGTACGGATAAAGATGAACCAGACTTTGCTGATGTTGTCATGAACTTGCCCACAGCAGGTTCCAGAGGAGCCACAGCACGGGTGGGAAATTTCAGCCATATTTACATTTTGAAACAAAGTACAGAATAGGCGCTTGCTCCAAGAGCTGCCCAGACCAGGATGAGGCCCTGCGGGCTCCAGCTGCAGGCTGGGCAGGTGTGTCCTGCTGCCACCTGCTGCCACCTTGCTGGAGGCAGAGCCAGAAGCTCCAGCTCGCTTTTCCCAGGAGTACAAGCCAGGCACTGCTGGCTGGGAGGGTCACCAAACCCTGCCAAAGAACCCTCGGCCCAACAGCACCTTCGCTGATGGAGGTGGTACCACACTGGCATCCCCCAACACAGATGTACCAAGAAACATCCCCAACTACAATTTCTTAAATGGGTTATGGCTAAACTCTAGCTGCTTGGTGGCCTTTGAGAAGTGCAGCATTGCTGCTGGAGTAGCTCTCAGCTGTTACATTTAATTAAAGATCCTGCTGAAAGTTCTGCTTAAAATCACAATGCTTGCTGCTTAGAAAAGCGTAGGTGATTCCCCCAGAGGCCTGGCCAGCATTCCTGCTCCTATTGTACAACATTATTGATTAATCAAAACTAATGCTCACAGCTGTTGCCTGATGGATAATGTCTTTGGTGTTTGCCTGCATATAATTATTTACTACTTTATTGATGTTATTTATTTCTTCATTAAGTATTGTTGGCTGTTTAATTATGTGAAACACAACTGCAAGTGTCGCTGCTAAAAGCCATGGGAAGGGCTGCTCAGAACTGAAATCTTTCAACCATAAACTCCAAAAATAAATCTAAATATAAAAATACTGTAGCCAGCCTTCTGAGTGACGACCATCAAACCACAAACATGTTACATGTCATCTGGAGGCTGAAGCCGGAGCACCATGTTCGGATAGATTTGCAATGCTGATTTAACTGCGCATGGCAAAGGACTTTTGCAAGCTTGTAAATACATTTTATTAGCTCTCCAAAACACATAGGAGAGGTCCTTATTTTATTCTTGGTAGCTGAATGTTTGAAATAAATCAAAGTGAAACTCTGATGTCCTAAAACTTATAGTCAGGAGTGCCTAATGAAGGTCCTTTCAACAACCAGTTCCTGGCTGAGATCTGAGGACTTCCCAGGCTGGCTCCTGGCCCCATCCAGTGCCCCAGTGACAAACTGGGAGTTTCTCCAGGCTCTTCCCTCTGCCCCCCAGCTCTCTGCAAGAGACAAGGACTCAAGGGCCCCAGCTCCCTCCCTGTTTCAGCACCTTGCTGCCCTCATCCTCCTCAGAAGCACCAGGCACAGACACTGCAGCAGGTCTGTGCCCACTCTCACTGAATTAGGGAGCAGACATCTAATCCTTGGATCAACATGGGATGCAAAGGGATATGCTGAGGTTTACTTAACTCGTGATGGAAGACAAATTTTAACAGAAGCACTTTTCTGTGCAACACCAAGCCATGGGAGTTTGGGGCAAAATCAACATCTTAAATTGTATCTGGAAACCAATAAGCATTAAGGAGAAACTAGCCCTCATCAGAAGCTTTCCTCAGGGCAGGAGAACAAATTGCTCTAGCAGTCCTCGCCTGGACATCAGTGCATTTGTTATTTGGGAGCTACTGGCCTGCACGTCTCTACGCAGCTCCCTGTAGATGTCCCGCTTCCTCCTGAGGCAGTGTGTTACCATCAGGGAGGACTTAGCCACTGCTTCATGAAAAGTACACAAGACAACGAGCTGCAAACCTCTAACTTCCCTATGGCTCTGTCCTAGGGCACAGCCTCTGCTCTTCCTACAGGAGCCCCGAGGGGGACCAGACTAATGCCTGGTGCTGTCAGGTCACCCACATCTGGTCCAGTGTGTCTCAAGCCCAGAGCACGAGCAGAGTTGGTTGCAGGGCCCGAGTTCTGCGCATGCTCTCAGTACACGCTCACCTCTTGTTTTAACTAAAACATGTCAGGGAAAACTTGAGAGAAATAATAAGGAAGAGAGAAAGAATTTAAAAAAAGATGATGGGTCTAGGGAATTTGGTCTTCATTTCCCTCTTTGTTTCCTCCCCAACCTCCACATTTTCATGCATTTCCTCTGTCTCAAGCCAGTTCTTCCTCCGCCTGTTTTGTTAAATGTCACAATCTTTCCTGTATCCCTCATACCCACATTGTGAGGGTACCATGGGCATCTTTCCAGCAGGGACGCACAGAGCAATGGGGAGCACGGCTAGGATTTTCAAAGGAAGCTAAGGAAATCTTTATGGAGAACTTGGTGAGAATTTGGCACTTGGCACCCTTTTGCTCTTTTAAAAGTCCCACCCTACAGGAACAATCTAAGCAAATGTATGCCCCAATGCTGATAAATCCCTCTGGAAAGGTATCAAAGAAAATCTTGCTGGGTTTGGAGACCTTTGAAGAAAGGGAAATATCCTGCCAACCTGACGCTGAGATCTATCTAGTTCCACCATGTGGCCCAAATCATCTGAGTCCTCCACGGCTCTCCTTCCTCCTTGGGGTGTGGAGAGCAGCACTGCCTCGCTGAAGAAAGGGATTTGCAGGCCAAGAGGACAGCATAATTTGAGAAAAATTCAAATGAAAAATTGCTTAACAATGGAAGTTGTTACTGTGTCTAAAAATATCTCAGTGAGTCAGATTACTGAAAACAGCAAAGCTACGGAGCAAACCCCACAGCCTCTTCTCAGCAGTCAGCTGGCTTCATTCACTAGCTTGGCATCTCCTTCCCCTTATGTTTTTAATATTATGAGTGGATTTTTTTTTAAGTCGACAATAAGTTAATGTTTAATGGGCTGCCCTGTACAGTTCTGGGTGTTTACATGTTCTCCAACTAGCCAAATTTGTAGAGCAAATTAAAAGTCTGTAAGACCAGGATAGGCGAATTACAGGTATTTGTTGCTTGGAAGCTATTGCCTCATTCTGTCCTGCATGTCCCCCAAAATAAACGGTTTCAATTATGTTTCCACCTTCAGCAGCAATATTAACACCTCTTGCCACTGCCAGCCAGGGCCATTGGTCCTTAGCCTGCATCTGTTACAGCTTCGTGCACAGACACTTCCTGGGAATGTGCAACCTTGCGTGGCACCACGATCCCAGTGTTTGCAGGGTAACCTATTAAACCCCCTGGCACAGGACCAGGCATGCTGGAGAAGCATGGGAGAAGGGAAGGTGGAGACTGGTGTTGTTGATGGTTTTTTATACTAATGAGATGGATGGGTGTGACCCTTTCTTCTGCTGACCAAAATATAAATAGTGAGCATTTTCCACTCCCCAATGCTGAGCAAGCCACTCCCCACTCCATGCCAGAGGGGTCTCAAGTGGCTGCCCCAGTTTCACACATTTCACAACTTTGGTTTGCTGGTCTAAAGGTCCCAAGACCCCTCCCTCATTCAGAGCTGGCCCAGGTGGGCGCTAGGTTCTGCTCCTGTGCCTGCTCTGCAGGCAGCTGCAAGGGAAGCCACCAAATCCCCTCCTCTGACACTGAGGGAGAGCAGGGCAGCTCAGAGATGCCGCCTGCCCCACACACATGCTGTAAATTTGGATATTACCCTCTCTCTGTGATCTACTGGGTTCCTTTACCACATTGCCAAGGTCTCCCTGGTGATGTGACCCGAGGCAGCCGATGTCCCTGAGAAGGGCTGGGCACGTGCTGTTGCTGAGCCCACTGGGAAATGGTGAGCGAATCCCCTCGTCCCACCTTGTGCAGGGCAGCCAGCAGCCATGGCAAGCTGGCATAGCTGGACCTAAGGAAACAAAATTCAATTTTTAGAAAAAGGCAATGTGTCTCATTTTGTCAATAGTGAAGTTCCCACTGGTACTTGTGGGAACAGGATTGGGCTGAGGCTGCCCCCCTGTTCTTTCCCAGGTTCACGAGGATTTAAAATTCTGGATTTCAAATGGTAGTTTATTTCTGGCTGACCCGTTTGGCTTGAACTGTTACATGTTTTCAGCTTATTTTTATGCTACTGTGTTAGTACATAAACCTAACCAAGACCATTACCAACACTGTTCAGCCTCCATTGGCTGAACAGGCTGAAGTCCCCCAAAGCCACGGCAATCCCCCTGTCCAGCTCCTCTCGGACCATGAGCACGTGAATTCATCAAGAGGAGGGAAGGGGAGAAGGAGAGGGCTCATGGGCACATCCCTTCCCAGCAACACCCCCCTGCAGACCTGACACCCCACACTCCACCATGGGTGACAGGGATTGGCCTGGATGGGGCATTTTGGTCAAAGAAACCCCTCACATAAACAGGTTTGGATCAGCTCATGTCACTTGATGTCAATGGCAGGCTGTGACATTCCTCTGTGTTAATTTTTTTCCCTTCCCTGCTATTTGAAAGAGGAGATTTTATCTTCCCTTCCCACACCCCTCCCTTCACCCCATGCCTGTTTCACTAAAACCTGCCTTTCGGGTCAGCGTGCTGGTAAGAGATTAATTTTACACTGCAAGGAACACCAAGCAGAGTATTTCAGCTTTGACATATGAGACGTCTGTTACAATATTGCAGTTTTTCTAAATTAAATATTAGGAAAAATTAAACCCAATTGTGGTCTGTATTCCTATGGAAAATATTTCTCTTCCAAACAGTCCCTCCATGCTAAATGACTTAAGTAACTAAAAACATAATAAATATGCAGCAAGTTAAAAATCTATATTATTCAGGTTTTAAGGCTTATAACTAAAAGTGGTTTAATGTTTCGTACCTAATAACAGATTACTCCTATCACATTTCTAACCTTTATTTCTACCAGCTTTGAAGTCCAGCCATATAAAGGCTGTTTGTAGAACCACACGAAAGTTAAAGCAAATATTACTCAGAGTGATTCATATGAACAAGAATTTGCAATGAAGGCAGAGGGTTTTTTGTGTCTGTATCAAAGGAAATGAAATGTTTGCAATATTTTCAGTTGATAAATGCATTAAAACATTTTAGTTGTGTAGTATGAACATTGCTGACATAAACAGACTTTGACCTGAAACAGATTGCATTAAGCTCTGTGGGGGAGGCAGCATTAGAAGAAATAAAAATAAAATAAAATAAAAAATAGACATTCCTAGATTTCAGAATCTGCCACAAGGTCACCGCAGTCCTTAATTAGCTGAATACATTAAGAGAAGGCTGGAACACAGACTCCGTAAAGAGAGCAAATGTATGTTTAATCCTCTGTTCTTTGCTTACAGATTACCCTTTCAGAACGAGTAACCTTATTTTCTTTTTAAATATCTATTTACCTTTTTGAGCTTTGCATAGCAAAGCAGGGTTTCTTTTTTTTGTATTTCCTTCCCACTGTTGCAAAAGAAATTAATTTGTTGCTAGTTGCTATGCATTGGCAGGATTTCTGCATAAAGAATGTAAGCCATCTATCTTTGTATTCAAGATATAGTTAATCTGGCAGTTAAAATACTTTGGAAACATTTTGATGACTTATCTGGAAAAGTAGCTTTGCATTTTCAAAGAAAACTCAGAACTGCATTGCAAGAGGAAGATAAAAGATATATGAAGTGTTTGTTCCAAGCGATACTATTCATTTAAAGATCAGAATGTAACCCCACCCAAGCAATTATTGTGGAAAAACAAGACAAAAATCCTTATACAGCTTTCTGACACAGTCTCTATTTGGGAAACAAAATAACTATATTACAGTTATAGCCTAATGGATTGCAAGCTGTTTTATTAGAGTCAGCTGAATCCTGTTTAGCATAAAAAAGAACTCTGTTTGCTATCAAGAACACATTTACATTAATATGACTTTGACAAAGTAAAATAAAATCGCATTAAGATGATGTAAGTAGATAAGACAATGAAATCTCTGTGAGATAGTTTTGGCACACCAATTAGAGTCAAGTCCCTACAGGAAAGAAACATATTTTTACACCAAGTATCCATGTGTTTTTAAGTTGCAGAGTGGCCAAAATTAATCCCATGCTTAAAATATTTCCAGCCAGGGAAAAACGAAAGTTTATTATTATTATTTTATTTTTCCCTTGAAAGGTAAAATTTCTGATAAACTACATTTTTATTTGCAATAATACAAACAAGTTTTGTTCTCTGCACTAGTCTGTAATCATCCTGATTATTGCAAGGGACTTTCCAATATAGAGCAGCTGAAAACAAGGTTTTAGATTACATGGTAATTTAGGAATGCATGAAAAGCCAAGCAGTCACCATAATAGAGCGCTGCACAAACTTCATGGCTTTTACAGCAAAACATAACATATGTTTTGTGATTCATTCAAATGATTTTTCAAGTTTTTTGGTCAAGAAATATGTCAAGCTCTAGTATTGGTCCTATATTTAGGGAATCTTACTCTTGAAAAACGACGACGACACCACCCCCCCACTTTGATGTCTCTCCTTTTAGTCTGGCCATTAAAAGCTTGGCAGTGATGGATGGTGATAATGCTGTGGGGTTTATGAGTAATCAGGCTTTGGCAGCCACGATATTTCTTTTGTAGTGAAACTTTAATATTCCTTTGGCCGTGCATAAACTTTTTCTGCTTTTGGAACTACGCTGCACAAGCTACTCACTAAGCATTACAAAACAGATATTGCCCAAAAGCTGGTGTTTTATTTAACACCTGACAGGGTGAAGCTTTCCCCTGGAACACTCAGACTTGGGGTGTAGCAGGCCTTCTGTGCTCAGGGCAGGGATATATTCGCCCTGGAGGAGTCCCTGCCAGGGGAAAGGAATTTTTTGGCTGCACCCCAGGCAGGGCATCCTGGACACCCCCACTCTTCTCTCCCCCTTCCACATATTTTTAGTGAACTTGCTGCAGCAAACACCAGGTGTCTCCACTTAGCTGGGCTACAGCTTAAAAAAAGGGGCCTGCTACCAAAATTAAGAAAAAAAAATAAAAAAGGGGGGAAAAAATTAGGGTTGTTCTTTCCACAGCTTCTATTCTGCTTGTTGCAATGCTGAGGATGAGGACATACAGATGCAAGATATTCATATTTTATTTTGTCACTCAAGACACCTCTGTCAGGCAAGGCAGGACTTTCCAGAGTTTGAAATAATCCAAATTCAATCACTTTAAAGCTGCTACAATATGCAAGTCCTGGCAGCCGTTTTAAATTAATGGAACATCAGATGTGCTCTGATCCTCTCAATTTCCTTAGGCAAGGGAAATTCTGCTGTGGTGGTAGCAGGAGGGGAAATATAGGGCTATCAGTAAAATAAATGTCAGCTTTTGTCTGCTGATAGAAAAATGCATGCAGCAAAAAAAAAAAGATACAGTATTTATTGCTCTGTAATTAAAATCTATTTCTGTATGTGGTAAGGATTATCTTAGTGGTTTGGACAAGTGAACACTGAGCAGTCTGATCCACAGGAATGGACATTAAATTAAGCCAAAATACAAAACTGCTTTTTATTTGGCATTTTACAAATACAGCTCAATATTTTGTTTGCATGTGGATATTTATTTATTGTGTCTGCTCATGTGTTTATCAATAAAAATATTCAAATGCTCACCTTGAAAGTCTAGTTCCAGAAGACGGATTAGATTTTAACAACAACTAGGGGGGTGCAGAGGGAGAGAAAATCTGAAAAAAACTCCACAGAAGGATGTCAGCCCATGGTTTGGAGTTTACTCAGAAAGTGTAAACAGTCATTGGGTTTGTCAAAAGGTTTGCAGACTTGAGAACCTTTTGATCAAACCTGGGCTGTGTTTTGAGGTTACCTGCCCTGAAATATGGTTTTCAAGATGCAATTCTGTAGATTTGCTTTTGAAATACAAACAAGTCCCAAAATTCAAATCAAGGCTCTGAACCTTGCATAAAAGAACAAGCTTTTATGGTGCATGGTTTTTGCTGATCTATAGGGCTTATCACCCAGGGCTATGTCCTGGCTACAAGGGCCCACATTTCATAAAACCTTTTTCCTGAAACAAAAATACAATACAAGCTGTCAAAGTTAAATTAAGGACAAGGTATTTCTTTAATTCTGATTTTTCAGTTATTTGCTTTATATGAGGAGAGCCTGGCTTCTCCTGCGCTAACTGGGACTCACATTGCCAGACAGTATGCTTAAAAGTTATTTTTTAAAATGCTAGGGTTTGAAGGCTCTTAAATCCTTTGATGTAAATGAAAATAAAATCATAGTCTGGAACCTAACAGAGACTTTTTAATCTTGATCTTAAAAGCATGAATCATACTACAGCATAGAGTAAAATTATTTTCTGTCCTCTGCACTCACCCTCTCTACACATACTGATATTTGATATTTATAGGTGGCAATTACAGCTCTCAGGTAGTCCCAGTGCCTCCCTGCCAAGCTCTGTATGCAGTTACAGCCTTGCAGTTTGGCTGAGATTTCTACAGCCTTGCTGCTTTTCTCATTTCATTATGATATTTCAAGCAAGCCTGATTAAAACAAAGCAAAGCAGAAGCAAAGTGTCTCAAATTCCAGGTGTCTAATGTTGTGGCAATAAAATTTAGATCGATTATTGTCTCAGAGTAGGAAAACTAGTGGCAAAGTAGAGGTGTTGCGATAAAACTACAGAAAAACTGTGATAGCCACTCTGGAAAATTCAGCCATTGTTTCTGCCAGATCTGGGGCAGAGCCCCAGTCCAGCCCCAATCCATCCCCAAAAGCTGCTCCACTGGGTCTCAGAAGTGCAGCCAGCACACGGATGCCGGGTTTCAAATACTAGATGAAGAAAGACCAGCTATAATATGGGGATTTTTATCAGATTTTCATATTATAAAATTCCAACTTGATGCTAATGGAGAGCACCCCCTCCCAGATCTGCCAGCAGAGACATCCCTTCTCTATTGCCTGCTTTGGGCAGGGTTTAGTGGCTACCAGGAGACTCCCTCAGGATGGGCACTAAGCAGGTACAGCAGGCATAGAACCCCAGGGGCTCTTTCAGTGCTCCCTTATCAAAGGCAGCAGTGAACTCGGCTGAGGATGCTCTCCTCAGCCCAAAGGGCTCCCCGAGATCCTCTGCCAAGCCAACTGCCTGGCAGCTGCAAGGTTGTGGCAGCTGGATACATTGGGGCCTTCATCCATCCCAGTGGTCATCCCAAGGGAGACCTGTGGGAAGTGGGACACAGCCTGTCAGTGCTCCTGTTGGTGAACAGACATGTGCCGTGTTGAGGAGGAGTACAAGGGCTCTGAGGGGTGCCATGGATGTTGGCAGATCAGGCTTCTGTTCTCCAAGATCCTGCCATGCTTTTTGTCCCAGAAAAGGCTGTGACCAGCAAGAAATGAATTTCAGTATTTGTTTACACTTTCTACAGTCTCCTCCTAGTGAGTCTGAAGGCAACGCAGGATGCTTTCCACAGTTACACCCACCACCAAATCATGACAGCAGAAACAATCAAGATGGAAATTCATCCTACCTTAACAAAACAGGTGTTGAATCCCCAGGTCTCAATATTTCTGTATTTGAAACTCTCCACAGCTGCCAACAGAGTTTTAAGGCAAAGAATTTGAAGATTTTTCCCTAAATAAAAAGTAACAAATTAATATAGCAAGCACAGTGGAGTTTCCATGTACTGCACACAACAGTCAAGATATTCAGACTTATGGCTCCCATTGCAATTGTAATTCAGTTTCCTTGCTCATACATAATGCTTTTATCTACTCTGAATGAGGTTATCTTTAGTTTCTTAACAAGCCCATATAATTCAGCTGTCACAGCTTCCATAAGAACAATACCTAGGAATTTCCTGCCTTTAATTTGGGCCAACTCCTGTCTACAAGCATCACATTAACAATGTCTCCAACTTGTGTGGTGACTATGAAATCAATCACTACATACACATTACATATATGTATTTATAATGCTCCAGTACCATTTGCAGAGCTAACATCTCAAAGTAATGTTAGGCTGTCCTCTGGATAAATGCAACAACCCCAGCTGGGCTGCCCCCTCTCTGTTCCAGGCTTTGCAGCTGGGCTGTGCACTGTGAAGGAAATTCTGCCCATGCAGGGAGAGACAACAGATATGAACCTGCCTCAAATCCTTCCCTACCTTTTCTGCCATGAGGACTTCTGTTGCCTGACCACAGGAAGATGGTGATACTCAGGAGAGAGTGCCTCTGGCATCCACAGCAGCACCCCACCTGCTGCAGAGTCGTGGGGGAGCTCACCCAGATGCCCCATCACACCGAGCTGTGCCCAGCCCATGACGAGAGATTTGTGAGGAAACCAGGCAGGACATTCAGCAGTCGAGCACTGAGGCTTCCCAATCAGCCATCCTGGAGTGCACTGACAGATGGCTGGTTCTATTTTTGCCTCCCCTACTCCAGGCCCATTCATTCAGTGCACTCCTTTTGATTACACAGACCCATGTGCCCAAAACCTCGTCCCCTTTCTCCACAGCGTGTCAGGTAGTCTGACAGGAGATGTTACCTTTCTCTAAACCACCACTCTAGAGTTTCACCATTTGTTTTGTGGCATGGAAGAACAACTGCTGTTTCACTGTGCTTATCTTTGGCAGTTCCTGTGAGCTTGTGAGCTTCAGACCAATCCTGCTTCACAGAAGTGCAAATTTTGTCTCTCCCTTGCCCCTCCTACAGAACTGCAAGTCAAGCTGGCAAGGAAGGGCATCAGGACACAGCAAAAGGCAAGAAAGATTTAGCACAAAAAAAACCTGATAAACGTCCCATTCTAGGTTTCCTCCCTCAAAAGCACAGGTCCCCAGAGTTCAGCATATAGCAAGGCCAAAAATATATGCATAGGCTGAGCAACCCAAGACAGATATGTTATTACGTCCCTTCTCAATTGGCTTCACATTTTTCTTCTCATCCCAAGAGTTTTCTCAAACTTTGCCTGTATTTTCAAACTAAGAATGTCCTCTTTTGCAGAATAAAGAGAACTGGGGATCAAAAGTAAGACCAGCATAAGGCTGGGTTAGGTTATCACCAGCATAGCTCTGGGGGGACCAAGCTGGAAGCTGCATTCCATGGGAAAGCAGAGCCTGGCAGAAACCCAGCTGAGGGATCGGGGCTACCCAAGCAAACCCAGCACCACAAATAACCATTTCCAGAAGGATCTCAGCCTAGAACCCACTGTTCTTATGCTGCTTACTGGGAACAGCTCTCACATATTTATCTGCTGTTCACTTGTGAGCAATGATCCTTTGGAAAAAACAGCATCAATAATGAATAAATAGCAAAATACAAGCTCTACCTTTCCAGCCAAGGCCATAACAGAGACCATCAGGTGGTCCAAAATTACTTCACCTTGGTCATGTTGATTTTTACCAGATGGGAATCTGGCCCAGGTTTCCTCTGGTTCATGAGGGAAATAAACCATATAGTATCATGGCTAAGCTGATGACACAGGTAGACCACAATTTCCACAAAATGTGGCTGGAAAGAGGATAAGGCTATTTGCATTGACCAGATGGCATAAATGCAGTTCACCAAGTGAGGAAAAATTATCCAGCCACAGAGAGGCTGCTGCTGGCTTGGCTGGGGCTCTGGCACCAACTCTCTGCACGAACCCAAGCTTTCTAAAGAGTCTGTGAGAAGATGCGGTCCAAGGCTGAGCAGGCAGTGCCAGTGACATGGTGCATGCATATGTTCCCAGGAATACTGAGGGGCAGCCTGGCACTCTGGCAAGGGCTGGAAGCTTCATGGCACATGCACATGCAGCCACAGCTATCATTAGGGCTTTGCTGCTTTGGCACCTCTTCCTAATTTATTTAATTTCTATTTAAAGCATTCTGTTTCTGTTCTGAGCCTTTATCAGATGCTGGCATGTTTTGTGCAGAGCCAAACTTTGGAAGGAGGCTTTGGAAAGAAGTCATTTTAAGGGGGGGGATAAAAAATGTCAGAGCACTGGGAAGGGCCGTTCCCGAGTGAGGGGTGACCACTGTAATGGTCAATGTAAATGCAAAAAGGGAACTGGACCAGTCCCTAGGCCAGTGGTCTGCCTGGAGATGCAGGTCCCTGAGGGTCTGTGGGATATACCTGGAGAGTCTGTGAAACCTAATGGGGAAAAAAACAACCTTTTTGACAGCAGTTTTCCACACCTGGGTCTGAACCTCTACTGGAAAATGGAGGGAGAGGTGTGGATATTAAGAGAGGTCAGAACCTGCAGCATAAGCATGTCCCAGCTCTGTCTCTGAGGTAGCCAGCAATTGTGTCCAACTGATGAGTACTTCTGAAATAAACCAGTTAGTTACTGCAATCATTCTGCAAAGCACAGGCAGAGGGTGGGGGTAATGCTTTCTTTTCCTTGCCTCCATCTGTGACCCAGGGATGTGCTTGTCATGGCTTGGCTGGAGGTCATATGGAGGGAGCTCTGAGAAGCACTTTCTAGGGAAGAGTTATACACGCTGTGTCCAAACAGCGCCAATCAACAGCGTTGGTGGTTAAACTCAGAGAGCTCCAATACAAGTAGCAGATGAGAGGAACACAGCTGTTGATGTTGACATGTTGCTGGCCTTATGGAATGATGATAAACAGCTGGAAATGCACATAAATGCACTGGGGAGTAAGGATAGAGTGAAGAATTTCAGGCTCACTGGAACATCACAAATGAAAGGGCAATCAACTGAGGATGCTGAATTCTTCCTTTACAAATCATTTGTAGATCATTTCACTGCTTCATACTACCATGGACATCAATCCCCTGAATTTGGGAGGACACACATGCAAGGGTGCAAGCTTCCAGGCTGACCCTGTTTCTCTTAGTGGATGACTGAGGCGAGGATGCAGAATAGATCCACAGATCTTCCTTCTTGAAGGAGCTAGCTTTCTTTCTTTCTTTCTTTCTTTCTTGTTTTCTTTCTTCCCCCTGGCCCTCCCGAATAATTATATGGTTAGTGAGTGCTCTGGACAGGGCAGCCCCAGGCTTTAGAGCACACTGCTCTCTCCACGTTTCCAAGGCCAGGTGAGCACTGATGGCTGTAGGACATCACTTCAAGTCATTTCCAGCTATTGAATGACTGAAAGCCCTGTCTAGAGCTACTTTAAAAGAGGGGAGCTTATTTCTGTATTTCCATGGCTCCGGTGTTGTACTCTGCCATCAGCTTTAATTGTTGCTGCTCTGAAGAAAGCCTTTGTTCAGTACAACTGCCTACTTCACAGTGACATCATCCAAGGCTGTGTAAAAAAAGCACAGCCTGGAGTAGTCAGCCATGTGATGATGTATAAATAGCTCTGACAGAACAATATTATAAACTCTATTGGTACAGCTGAGATAAAGCTCGCAAGTTGCTGATTCATCTAAGATATTGGCTTGAGGGATGGCATGAGGTTCAGCTACAATAAATGTTCTCAGCTAAAAGCATATTACTTCACCATGAATCAGCTGCTCAGATCTTTCATTCTTTTCAGAAAAGCACCTGTCTCTTCCTGCTTCAGTCCTCCATTACCGAACACATGAATTATAGGGCCTGATTTAATTTCTGCTTCCTTTATGCTGAAATATGTCGCAATCAGAGAGTTCTCTAAGGCTTTATATACACATAAGAAAAGTAAAGCATTCCTAAAACTGCTTGCCAAGTGCTTGGTAACAGCAAGGTTTATGTTATTGTTCACAGCTCTGTTTCTACTTTGCCTGCCACTAGAAAAACAAACAAGGGGCCATTATTTCAATAAACCTGGAAATACTGAACCATACTTCCAACATATCTGAGTCATATGTAATGACTAAGTCATTTGATGGCTTTCAATACGATACATGAAAAGTCAAGTACATGTCCACGTACAATGTGGTTTTGAAACGGACAAAACGAAACCTCACAGCTTCATGCTGGATCTCCATGGACTGCAGGTGACACATGAGCTCTAGTAAATGCAATTGCTTTGCAATTTAGCACCCATGACTGCTCTTACTGGTAACCTACTGAATTCCTGTGTGCCAGCAACTCAAGTCCACCCCGTGTTCCTCCAGAGCACGATCCTACACTGTGCTCATCATCCACAGGAGCACCAACTACACAGACATCCTGCCCCATTAGAGCAGCTTGCTTGGTACAAGCAGAGCACTTCATCTGCTGGCAGCATCTCGTTTGCATCAAAGCTGCTCGTTCAGGACCATTAAAACGAGCAAGGCTTATACAATTACGGAACTTTATATTAATTTTTAAAACTTGCAGATGTTGCAATCTGTACATATGGGAATAGTGCCAAATGTTATGATGACAGAAAAGAGTTATATTGGCCGGGGTTTAAAAGCAAGGAAACAGGAAAAGAAAAATCTCACCCTATTACTATCAAGGCACTACACATATCTGGTTTTGCACACAGCTTCTGGTTAGCAGCTTTGCCTTTCTGATAGTGAGTTAATCAGCTGATGTTTTTATGAGCACAGAAACAATAAAATGGTGTGGGAGAAAATGACAATAAATGACAATAAGAATCCTTTATTTGTTTCTGATGTACTTTTATATTCACTAAATCCTTTTTTCTCTGCCCAGAGAAGGCCTTTGCTGCACTGAGTTTCAGACAGCAATGCCAGCATATGATCCTACAGACCTGCTGCTTGTGTCAACATCCTTCTCCAGGGTGTGCATCCTTTGGGATGCCACTGTGCAGCGGCTCAAAAAACGTGCAGCTCTTGGGTTATTTTGGCTGAGGTTGCTGGTGGATCAACAGGCTGAGGTGCTTTGCAGAGAGCACTGAAGCAACGCTCAATGATTTGCATAAGCAGCATATGTTTTATATTATCAACATCCCCTCTGTATTCCAATTGCATGTCAGTACTGGTAGAGCCTACTGATGCAAAGAGCAGCTCCAGCTTTGAAGCTCGGGACAATAACAAAATAACCTGCTATTTGTTTATGTTAGTAATAAAATCTACCATCAACTACTACTTGGTCGTGGCCTTAACAAGAAGACTGGCCAAAGGAAACCTCCTCAGTGAATAGGAGATGAAGGAAACGGATGGGTTGACTGTGGATTTTCTAAATCGAGTCCAAAAAGTTGATGGTTATGCTCAAAGTTTTCAATTATTTTAGAACCCAACTTTCCAAAAGACTGCTTGGAGGACAAAGAGAGATTGTAGCATTCACTTCTTCCCTGGATAAAGGCTTTGAGAGATGGAGCAGAGCCAAACACTACAATTACTGTTTTCCTGAATCCATCAGAAGCAGCCAAGGAGGAAGGGCACATGCACTGCCTCAGCACGCCAGGTTCTTCCAATGTGCCTTCCCAAGGCATCCCTCCCTGCTTCTCCTGTGTCCCTGCTTCTACTCCTCCTGCCACATGGTCAGCCGTGTGCATTATCCTGTGCCTGGGGGCTGGAAGAAGTCTGCCCTTGTTCTGTACTATGAAGCCATCTGGGGGACTGCAGCTGCCTGTGCACAGTCACCACATAGCTCTGAACTGAGTTTTTTGCCACTGCAACCACAGGCATAGCACATGGGAAGAGATCAAAGGTACCTTTTGCACATAATCGGTTCTTATGCATTAGTGTTACATTTCTGAGGTAGAAAAAAACTGGCTTATAGAGCACACCTAAGCAGACCATTTCAACTTCTGGCATCTCTTCCCCAAGATCTCCACCACTGGCAAACATGCAAAGGTAATACTGCCTCACCACAGCCATGGATTTTACAACAGAGCATTCTGATAACACCATAGACTCACATGTAAGACTTCCAATATACCAGTACAATTAATTCCCATTCTCAGTTTATTGGAACCTTTCTGATTATTTTCACAGCATTCTGCAAGGGTTGTTTTTTTTTTCCTGCTGCACAAAAGGGAAAAGCTCCTAATGTGTTCCTGAAATGCCTTGTGAAGTTAACGTGACTTATTCTCTGTCATCAAGAGAATGATACTGGAATGAATGAAAGTATTTTTTTTTATTCAAAGTTTCATAATATTCAGTCCTCATATAGCATAAGGGAGTAAACTCTCAATTACACAAAGGCAAATACCAAGAAATCTGTCAAAGCCAATAAAGTTATTCTGGACACCTGAGTAATTTGTCCCTTGGTATGATTCAGTCTCCAAAATCCACGCTGAATATCCGTAATGACTGTTTGCTACTCACCTACATTTTTAGCTCTCTTATAATTCTGATTTTTTTCCATGTTTCACAAATAACCAGAGTCAGTTTCTTTCAGATGATGCTGTTTCCCCAACTTGGCTTCCCTATGAATAACCTCCATCATCACTGTGCTACTTTTGCTCGAATGTTTCATTTTTAACAATAAACATCTATCCCAGATGCCTTATTTTCAGCTTCATTAAACGTTTTACTAGTTCATCCTGAGTCACGTCAATATTTACCTTGGACGTGGTTCCATATCCTGTAGTTTCTAAGACCAGAATTCTCCAGACAAGCTTATTGTTCCTGGCTTGACTTCTACAAGTCACAGCTTAAAACTTTTTTTTGATGTATTAAACAAGATGCAAATTCACCCAGCCATTTGCTTTGCTGTGTGCTGCCAGCTATGCCTATTCCAAACACCTCTGAGCTGATTCACTTCAATTTCTGTGTACACCCAGGCCCCAAACCTGTGCTCAGTTACTGTGAGGTAATTTCAAAGCCATTTAATAACAGCAATTAGCAGAAGAGAAAGCAGAGACCAGGTATCAACCTTTTGGGCACAGTACCAAAACAGACCATTTCCACTGACCTTTTGCATTGTTGAAAAAGGGTGTCAGGAAACAGAAGGGGCTGCCAGGCCCTGCAGGGTTGTGTTGGTCCTCACTGCGCAAACCTGGACGCTCTTTTGGGAGATGGGACTGCACTTCCTCACTCCAGCTCTCCCCCTTGCTCCTGATCAGCAGGGCTGACTTGTGATGAGCCATGCAAGGGATGCCTGAGGCATCTCAGGGTGTTCAACCCCAAGCAGTCCTGAGCTGCTGCCCACAGAGCCATTTGCACCCAGGCTGCTCCTCTCTGCTATCAGTATTCCTCATGCTTGCTTCAGGGAAGTTCTTCTAAACATGAACAAGAAAACTGGGAACAAAAAGTTTGAGAAGTGAAATTTCTTGATAATTTTCTGGATCTTTACGCTGAGTTTACTTCATGTCCTTTTTCAAAGCAGTAGCACAAAAAAGATAGTTTGAAGTTTGATATATTTATGTTTTATATCCATGTACTGTCCTGGAATAAAACATTTTGAATTTTACATTGGATATAAAAAAGCAAAAGTGTCAAGCTGGGAAAGTGCTTTGAAAATAACAAAGGACTTATGTGGGATTGTTTGAGGTCAATCTATCTGTTTTTCCTGACTGCATTTAAAATACCTCCTTTCAGTTTGAAATGCCTTTGTCACCCATTGAATTTAGCAGTGCAGACTAGCAGGACAGCTGGGCAGGCACCACAAGGGGATACACAGAGAAAAAAGCACTCAGAGTTTTGGACACTTCCAAAGAGAATATTATACTTGTGCCATCGACCCACATTTGTCAAGAGGTGTCAATATGGCCCAGAGAAGCAGTGAGCCACGTTCTTGGGATAGGGGAGGCAATTTCACATCACGCCAACCTCCCTGAGCAAGGTACTTTATGAGCAGGTCAAGGAGATGGCTTTAGATGTTACCCTATGTGTGCAACAGTTTTCAGCAGAAATCCAGGATATTAAGCTGAGTTCACAGTGCAACCATGTCTGCCACATCACTGTGTGGCAGATCCACGGGGCTAGTTTAGAAATCCCTTGCTTGGGCATTTTGGCAATAGCAGCACAAGTAAACAATTGCTGTAGTGAGTCCACATGCTGTTGCCAACATCCCAGAAAGAGCACATCCACACAGCGAAATGAAGGTAATATTTCTGTGCACCCCTGACCCCGCTCCAGCTCACACACTGCTCCCCTGTGCTTTGACCCAAAGGGCTGTGCTGCTGACAGGGCAGCTGAGGGTTGATTTGGTTTGGAAAGAATTTGCTCAACTCTAAAGCAGAGATGGTTATTTTCCTCTTTTGGTCTAAGCTAGAATCAGAGAGATGAGCTTGAAGCAGGGCTATTCAAATTCCCTTCTCTTTCCTATGTGCCCTGCACATAATACCCCAGTGAAAAAAAAGCAGCTTGAGGGACCACTGTTTCCCATAAACATATGGAGCCAGAAGATAAAAGGGAATGGTTGAATACTAGATTAAATGCAAGTTTCATGTAAATGATCACTTACAGAGACCTAATAAATGATTCTGTGCAAGGCATTGTCAGAGGTTTTGCTCCGCCATTTTTGTTTTGCATGTGTATTTAGGAGCTTTTCCCCCTTAGAGGATAATATTCAGGTTTTAAAATTTATATTAATCTGTCACTACATTCATCTGTCACTCTTTGAAAGCGCTTTTTTAAATAAAGTGTCTTTTTTTCTTTTTTAATGTGCTGCTGTATCAGAATTGAGTATTTAGGATAAGCTCTTTCAACAGCAGTACTGCACAGGATGAGATGACACCTAGGAAGGCAGCTTTTTATAGAGTATGATCTCTTTTGACCCAAACAACTTATCAGAGTTTTAGAGGTTTTGTATTTACCCTGGTTGGGGACTGTCAAAGGGTCTTCACTGCAAATCTCTCTGCTCCTAAGCAGAGTTTTCATTTCCAGAGCAAAAGAGGAATCCATAAGGGACAGAGGTTTTGCTGACAGATCCCCCCAAAAGCTCCCAGGGGTTTTTTTGTTGGTTTGGGTTTTCCCCCCTCCCCTCTATTAGGACAGGGGTGCTACTCTAAAAAACACCTACTAATTGCTCCCTTCAGAGCAAAGGTCTTTGACAGGCTGTGCTGGGCACCATCAAGTGTTCTCCTCTCCCTGCTCTCCATCCCACCTTCCAGCTGGAGGGTACCCCGGGCTGCAGGTACCCAACTCCACCTCCCTGTCATGTGTGGCTGTGAAAATTCCCCTGAGGGGCAGCCCATGTGCTGAGGCACAGCCATCAGCTCCATCCTCCCACCTCTGCTTGGAATGTGGACAGGGAGGGAACAATACAGGAAGGCACTGAAAAAACCAATAAAAACTGCTGTCTCTTGTGTTTCTCATGCTGAGGGTACTCTACCTTGTGGCCTCACTAAAATGACACCACGTTTCTGTGCCCTGATCAATCAGTGTGTTTGCTTCCTCTCATTCACTCTTTGCCTGTATACCTTCAATTATTATTATTACGCTCAATTGTTCTTTTTCTTCACATCAAAATACTGGAAAAATTCCAATGACTTTTTCCTGCTGCTAAATACGAGCATTTTATTTTCTAACACCCACTGATCTTGAGCAGCACGATGTCTTTACACACAGTATTTCACACAGGGCCCATGATTTCAGTGCTGATTGCAGGACAGAACCATGCCATCCCACCTGTTTGAGTTCTGTTTTCCCCACAGCTCTGGGAATTTCCATTTCACTCATCTTCATTCCCACCAGCCATCCTGCATTTGGCCATATGATTGCTTTCCTCCTAGAACAGAGGGGACGCTCATTCAGCCTGCAGGTCATACCTAGATTATCTTTAATCACTGTGCAGCTTTGCTGACTGCAATCTCATTTCTTCTTTCAGGATGAGGGAAAAACCCTCCATGAAAAGACAGGGAGTGCAAAGATGCTTCTGAATTAGTCATAGAAAAAAGGTTCAAGGCTCAATTCTTATTACCACTCTCCAGTGGAAACACAGGGTGACTCCAGTAAAATCAGTGGGACTGCAATGGTGTAGTCAAGATCCACATCAAGATAGAGGTTTGGGAATATGCTGCTCTGAGCATTTCTTTTTTATTAGACATCTCATCTCCTGCTTTATGAGTTATTTTGAAGGTTTACTTTATCCAAGTAGGAGCAGTAGAGTAGGAGTCCAGATTATGAACTTTGATCGCTCATGCTTTATTCAGTATTTTTAATAAAGTTTCAAAAGGTTCCCTTCCATCAAAGAATGTCCCCTTTGATTAATCAATTGAATTTCATTTTTTCTTCATGGAGAATGCAAACCAGTGTACTCCTTTATCAGTTGTTTACAGGCAGCTTCACAGCATACAACAGAAAAATTATTTTCTAAGTAAAACAGCTGTGATCAGAAATGCTAATAAACTACTCAACAGTGCAGAGTCTTTTGCTTCCTTTAAAAAAAAAATCCACACAATAAGGACATATCAAACCATATTAAATATAATCTACATACTTTCCAAATAACATATTCACTGAAACAGAGTCATCCTAAATGGCCTTCTTCACATTTACAGCTGTAACAGCTGTAGTAGCAGCTCTGTCGGTCTTGATTTTATTCAGTGTGCAGGATCAACATAAAATCTAGGCTGAAAATTAAAGGGAGTAAACGTCCCCTGACAGTCAAGAGAATGATTTTGGTCCAAGAGTATTTCTGGCCACAACTCACTTTCAAAAGCAGCTTTGTCATTTGTGCCTGGCCTAGTCCCAATAAGTACTATTATGATTTGTTACATTTTCTATAGAACCAGGAGACCATTTATTAGCCCCAAGGTATTGTATTGAGCTTCAATTATGTAATAGGCATTATTCCACTGAATATCCAAAGCTTTGTAAGAAAGTTTTAGTTCTGGAAAGAAACGTACAAGGTTCTCAAATGATTTTGAGGAAGATCAAACTCCCTCTTTTTTTTTGCTAGTTGAAAGAGGAAAGGTCCCTTCTTGATATAAATCATGAATAATTTGAATAGACTTTTTTCTAAAGAAAAAACTCCTTTTGCTTTGAAAGCCATTGATAGCTTGGGATTCAAGCAGAAAAGAATAAAAGAAGAAATAATAGTTTCTTGCTAGGAGAGAACGTGATAGGTATGCTGCCAAATTAGTGAGATTTTAATTTAATTCTAACCAAGGAGAGCATGTGTGATTTGCCTGGTTATGTGTGGGGAATGGGGATCTCTCCCACATGTGGCAGAGGAGGGGCAGGTCCTCAGCCCTGCTAAGGCCCCCTTGGGGCTGGGATTGAGCCGGTGCACGATGCCCCACAGCCCGACTGCCTGCTGAGTGCCCTTCATGGTCCAACAACACAAACCACTGATAACCTCATCAGATCCCAACAGCCTTCCATTCCGGACTGCTCTGAGCCACTTGCAACTCCCAGACTTGCCAACAGATTAACTACCTTCAAGTAACTGGTTAACTAGTTACCTGATTGACAGAAAATAAGTTACTGGATTGCCATAAAATAACTAATAACCAGTCATCTGGTATCACCCTCCTTCTATTGTCCCTTAGGGTTTGTTTAAAAAAAACCCATAGATTTTAAAAAGCACTGACATCTAAATAAAAATTGATCAGCTCCAAGCAATTTCACCCTTCACAAGCCATTTTACATGATTGAAGGCTTCAGCTCCCAGTTCTCAAAGGCTTCTCCAGCTCTCAATCACGTGTGAATTTTCCCTTGCTCTTTGTCAACAGCCAAATGCTACAGTTCCCGTAACCACCAGGTAAAAGTCAGTCCAGCTGTTGCCTCTGATTTTTAATTTTTTTAAACTAATAAGAAATACCCTCCCACAGACAATGCAAATACAACACATACACACAACAGCTGCTCTGCTTCGGAGTAGCAAACCCAGTTATTCCAAGGTATTCTCAGGAAATGGAAAAGCAATGTTCTCAAGGCTGACAGATTTCTGAAATGATCTTTCTTTAAACGTATGCTCAGTTTAACTGGTATTTTAGTAAAATGACTCTAGCTTTATGCCAGCTGAATAGAAAGTAGAAAGTAAATCAACAAGGCTTTTTCAGATAGACTTCAGTATCTCAAAAATTCACAATCAATGGGAATGTGCTGCCAAGGTTGCCCCCCCTATTATGAACCAAACCAATTCAAACACCACTGCTATGACTCGGTGAGACTACAGCCATTGCATAGGTGTGCTTGCACCTGTATTTTGCTCTCTGTGAGAGCAAAGAAGAAGAAAAAAGATGATAGATAATGCATTTTAACTATAACCATACGATCTCCTGATTATTTTTGCAGTAAAATTGAGTTATGTATGGATGAGATGCATTTGCATTTCATTCACCAATTTCAATCAGAGAAGCAGTTAAGCACTCTTATTTTTCACAGTAAGAAGAAAGAAGTTGGATTCACAGTATTTCTTAAAAAATGTGAACTGAAGTAAAATACACGTGCAAGTAGCACGTTTATTGCATCAAGGGAAATAAGGCATCAAGCCAGAACCCGATCTTGTTTGCCACTATGTAAACGATGAGTAAGTCTGGTAGGGTCAGCAGAGCAGCAGTGGAGTCACATGAGTCACAGCACACTGCTCTTTGGAAAGATTGCTCCATGGCTAAATATACCACTACAGTCGCTTCAAGAAAAGCTCTGCGTCAACTTCTAATAAATGCTGGCAGTGACGCTGAGCTCTGAGCAGTCATAAAGACAGAAGAATGAACAGGAATTAACAAGTGGCCTTAAAAACATATTGAAGAGAATAGAAATTTTGTCTGCACAGGAACTGAAGAATCAGACCTTTGGTAGTAAAAATCATGACCTAATTTTTCCACCACACGCCACCTTTCAAGCCACCTTTCAAGAGGGTCTGGGGGAAAAAAAAGTAGAAAAGGAAACAGAATTTTCTTCAGGATCAAAGTGCAGAAAATACTAAACTCAACAGACCAAGTTCATGCAAGTTACCACTCAACTACGTGAAAACACGGAATTTGTTTCACTGTAATTTTTACCAGGCTTGTCCCAGTAAATCATGACTTGCTCCTCCCAGGGGAATGCAATAACGAACCTGCTGTTATCAGTGAACAGGGACAGCCACACCAACAGAAGCCAATCCAACACCCTATCCCTGTGATTAAGCAAAACAGTCATTCCAGTGACTACTCTTTATATCTCCATCTGATACACACAGTGCTGAATCTGGAAAAATGAGAGCTCAATAAACCATAAAAGAAATGCCCTTTGATCTTTTCTTTTTTCAGTGGGATCATAATTTAGTGTTATTACCACAGTAGTTTCAAGTAACTAAAATTGCTTATCAAATGTATGTTTGCATTCTCTATCAACAAAGTCCCGAATTAGAAGAGATTTCATAATTCCTTATGAATTGCTCTCCTACCCAGTCTTTCCACTGGAAGCCTGATTAAATGAGTATTATTTCTTCTTAAGTGGTTTTACAGGTCGTTTATCTTAGATTTATGAGTATCAACCTACTTTAGAAGGTATTAGATAGCTTTAACGTTTGACACGTATTCTCTAAATCATTTACAGTGCTCTCCATTTGCACTAGACGATCAGTAATCTTCTCAATATTAGGTTTTATTGACAATGCACCATATAGAGTCCTTATTATATGGTAATGATTTAAGATAGGTGCAGGATTGGGAACTAATAAATCCAAAAGCTCATTTTTGATTGTTGACACAGAGCTGAGGAATAATACGCATCCATCTAAATCACTCTGTTCCTCAATAACGTCACACATATACACGTGTTTAACCTGCTCGGAACGCAACGCAGGGATGTGCAAACAGATCCTAATTCTTGCTTTGCGCTTTGAGCTCTGTCTATACTCAGAGAAAACCCCCAGCAGATGTGAGGCTCCCCCATGGTGTGGAAGCACCTGCACTCACCTTTCAGCGTGTGGGAGGAGCAGGGGCTTGTCCCAGGTGTCCTGGCTCCTGCCCAGCTCATCACAGGCTGCTGCTGCTGCCCCAGCCCAAGCTCTGTTACACCTGAGTCATGCCACGGTAAATATGCCTAGTGAGATCAAGAAGCATTTTGTCTGAGTAGGCAGTTAGTAAAACTGAGATTAAGGGCTTAAAAATCATCCCCATAATTTGTATTTGGGAGACAGTATCGAAAGCTGACATATATAACAAAGACGTACCTTCATGTAGCCCTACATATTAATAATTTCACAGAAATATTGGCATTGATAGTGACAGAATTCACTTGAATAATTGATTCCACTACTTCAATAGAAGATCAGCCCCCATATCTATATTACTCACAGAACATTAGAGTAGAAGATAAAAAAATTAAAGTGAGAGCCTTTGGTAGCAAATGAACATCTCTCCACTGAGTTCTACAGAATTAAAGTCTCATCTGCAAACCTGTAATGCAGAGGTATGTCTTTGAAATGCAGTCGAGAGATCTGTATCAGTCCTGCTTTTGTAGCATGTCACTGGAAATGGTTTCTGGGGCATTGGAGCTGCATGATCTGGTGATTTATTAAGTTGAAATGTGACATTCAAAAAAAGGCTTGAATAATCTCAGAGCAAAACCAACACAAAAATCTGCATCCCCCTTTTATCCAAACAGATGTCTGGTAAGAAAACTCCGGTGAAAAACTGGTGTTAGTGGCAAAACTGCCCTGTGACAATTGTACACAACTGCAGCTGTGAACAGTGGGGAAGCCAGTAAAGAGGTGTCTTTCTCTCACCTTGCTCAGTCAGAAAAACACCCCAAAAACCTAACTCAGGCTAGAGGGCTGTCAGGCTCATTCAGCTATTTACAAACGAGCCAGTAACAGAGGAACTGGTGCTACTAAACACTGAGCAC
Organism: Climacteris rufus; assembly: GCA_013398175.1. Lineage (NCBI taxonomy): Eukaryota > Metazoa > Chordata > Aves > Passeriformes > Climacteridae > Climacteris > Climacteris rufus. The sequence continues at coordinate 32,940 of VZRZ01003270.1, forward strand.
CCCAAGCTCCACTCAATATTAAACACCTCATTCAAAGCAAAGCATTGCTGTTACCGTGTCTTACTTCGTCAAGAGCAGGCACAGATTTACTGGGCAAAAGGAGGAGAAGAATAAACCAAACCAAAACCAATATCCTCCCAAATTAGGGCTCCCCAGAGCCATACACACACTTCTCCCCTCATCACGACGGAGCACGTGCAGCCTCCCCACCTACTAAGCCATTAGCAGGCAATTTTCTAACATGCTGTCAAACAGCAGAAATATCACAAGTTCCATTTTTCTTACTAGTGGAGCTAACTACATTCTGCAATGTGCTATCTACATACTTTTAAGCTTGTTTCATTCACTCAATTCCTAAATCAGCAAAATTTAGCAATCTTCAACATCTCTCTGCCATGAGTGAAATTTCTTTTACTACTGGGAAGGAGGGAGGAGGTCAAGAAGGCTTGGGAAAATTTGTTAGCATGATCTGTAATACGAATTTGGCAGAAAAGAAATTGAGAACATTTCTCTGGAAAACAATCAAAGGGCAAAGTTTTCCTTTCGGAGCTGCATGGTAATTCATGACTTACATGCTCCAAAGAAACTCGCTGCTCTGATGATTAGAATAGCAAACTATTTGCTGTCTGCCTAACAGACCAAAGATGGTCATTTTTCCTCCCTTTGTTAGTGTCTTTGTGTTCAGACAGGACCATGTGTGTGTCCCTTGGCACACAGATAAAGACTGAAGGATGCATCTCTGCTCCGGAGTATTACTCCAAGTGAGATATGGCAGAAAAGAAGTGACAAACAGTAACAGGGTAGGTGGCAGAAATTCTGGCTGAGTCTTGCAGAGACTGACATGTGCTTTCTCTTACCTGGATCTCAGCTGCTCCTGCTGTACATGAAAAGTCAGTGTCCTCCTGGTTATCCACTCACACCAGCTCGACATACACATGCCATCAGTACAGCTGAGGATCTTGAAAGCCTCTGAGCTGAGGAAACTTGAGCCTCCAGAATCCACTGCAGCTGGGGTTCATCAACAACACAAAATACTGTGGAACTTACTGCCACTGAAGAGTGTGGCGAGCAGGAGCATAAATGAGGCCAAAAAAGGACTAGACAAACTCACACAGATGATGTTGTCCAATTTCAATCGATGGGTGCTTGGCCCCACAAGTTTCTAAAGCACCAATCCATGCATGGGTACACCCTTAGGATGACCTGATCCTATGCTCTTCCCTGGCCATCTCCCACAGCCAATGCCAAAGGAAGGACCCTGGTATAGTTGGATTCTGCTCTGTCCAGATATGACATTTCTTATGCTACAATCATTGCAATAATAAAAATAGACAATACAATTGTCTTGGCTGGAGTTTAAAAGATGAAAGATTCAAATGTCAAGAAAATCTTGTTCAAAAAAGGAAACATCTTCAGAAATGGCTAAAAAGAGAGAAATGAAAACTCTGAGATATTCATGTAGACCAGCCTCAATGAAGGGAGGCAAAATCCTGAGGCCACCTTTGCAGTCACTAGAGGAACAGGCTCACCTAAAAGGTGCTTTGACCAGCCTCCAGCGGCTCCCACTATGAACAACCATCCACATTGGATCCCAAACTGATACAGCTCCACCAGCTTTTCTCCAATAACACACAATTACCATACTCATTTAGGTGAGTAACTTTTTTAGACCATTCTTCCTCACAGTCTCCTCATGTCAAGGCCACAGGTCTCCCCTCTTGTTCCCTCTACTCCATCTGGCTGGTGTCCTTGTAGCAACTCACCTTTTCCTTTCCTGTTCTTTGAATCAGCTGCAGAAACTTTTACAAACACATTCAGAATACACACAGCTCCCAGCAGGCCTAGGCAACTCTGTGAGTGAAGAATTCTGCATGAACAAGCCTCCTGTTTAATGCACTCTCTGTTGAGTCAGTGACAGCACAGGCTTTAAAGCAGCACTACTGTGCTTTAAAGCAGTCCACTATGTAACATGTCAGGTTGTTTCTACCCTGGAAATATTTTACATTCCGTTCTTTCTGCAGCATTACTAATTCCATGTCCTGTTTAAGGCTCTGCATCTGAATGGGACTCTCAATTACATGAGTCACTGCAACTATCCTTTGATTTGGATTTTTTTTTTGGTACATGTGATCTGAATCCACAACTGCTGGAGCCCAGTACTGAGTTGCTCCGCACACTCAAAGTGCCACAACAAAATGGGCTGAAATGCTACATTCTGTTTTGGGCTGCTCATGGCAAGCAGTGCAGTGTTTTGTCACTGCTGTCACTTCCTTGTGAAGGGTGGTGGAGAAGCAGAGGAGATTTCACCTTGAACACAGCCTCTCCCCAGACTGCCAGCTGACTGAACTTTGTGGTTCTCTTCTACACCCTTCTGGGTCAGTCCAGGGCCAAACCTGTGCTCCAGAGGCTTTTCAGGTAAGTATAACACACCAATCTGGATGAAGGTGTTCGAGTGGTCAGTTGGATCATGTGCTGAAGAGCCTGATTTAAATGGGCCAATGCTGACTTCGCCCACATTTTGTGGTCAGGTTGGCAGTGTAGGTTATTGAAGAAAATGTCTTTTTTCTCACTTGCGAAAAGCTGAATTTGAAGCCTACGCACAGTGGCTTTTCTGGGAAAACAATTTTTCTAGGAATGCCAGTTACAATTTTAGGAAGGAAACAGTGTGGCAATTTTCAAATTCAAATCAAATTTTGGTGCAAAAGATGAGAAGCAAGGCTTGAGAAGAAAAGGTCATGACAAAACACTATAAAACAGGTAAAAAACTGTCTTCTCTTTTTGTCTCCTTTCCCATCACTTTCAAGCCAGCTTCTTACTAGAAAAGCTTTCCATCTAAACTTCCATCATGCTGTCAGTATAATGCAGAAAAGCACTGCCTGAAAATAGAGCTTTTATTTTACTAAAGGATAATTACTAGTTGTTCACTGTCTCATTATAAAATATTAGCAAAGACCAAGATTTTGCCACAAAGATGCTAAAAAGCATCAATATTGTACCTTATACAGGAGACACTATACTGTTTCATCTGTCCTCTGTCCCCTGGAAAACCACCACTTCTCTGGCAGACAAGGTAGAGCACACCACCTCTTCATTTCTACAAGATCTATCTGCTTTAAATTGAGAGCTCTGTAGGGTGGGAACCCGTTAGGAACTATGCTATGTATGTGCATTGTAAAGAACTTTGTTACATCAATGGTGTGGAAAAAAAAAATCAAATATAGTTATACCAAAGCCTCAACTAGGAATGACAGCATAATTATTTTTAGAGATGACTATAGCAGTAACTCAAGATGACATGAGAGACTGGAGAAACAGCAAGCCTGATTTAAACCAATGGGAAAGCCAGGAATGCAGAATGGAGACTGTTCCTAATGCACCATATTGCATCTGAACATTTTGTTCCTACCCATCTATCCAAAGCATGACGTTTTGCATTTCATATTAACATTCTGAAGACATTAAAGGATTCTTCAATTCAATGTTCATATGCTGTGTCAGAGCTCACACTCTGACTGTTTAGAGAGATGCTATGTCTACATTTTACTCATTGTCCCTCCTTCAGCCTCCTAACCATCCTCCTTCCCACTCCCAAAAAATCCCAGGGTCTATTTTTTATTGGTAGCATTATTTAGTTCAGCATAAAGTTGGTTACAAGTACAGTTTGTGGGATTTGGACTTCACTCTGGATTTCTGCACTACCTCAGCTGTTATGCATATGTACTAAGACTGACTGCTAACAAATCATCACAGTAATACTCGAGGTTCATACACTATTTCTCATCTTCAAAGCACTTTAAAATTTCCCAGAGGTTCTACAAAATCTGGGAGAGGGAGAAAGAGCTATGGGCAAAAGCCTTTGTTTAGCATTGGTCTTAATATAAACCACAGTTAGTCCCTTTCTGCTTAGTGCTACAGCAAGAATGTTACAGCCCTCAGATTTAGGTCTGAAGTGCTAAACAATGCTAAATTGCCAAGAACACATTTTCACTAAAAAGTATTTAAAATACTCTTTGTCATATGGACAGCTCTCTTCAAAAGTTCTGTTCTCACCTTTGAGTTCAAAACCAGGGAAATGGTGACATTAACATAATGTGTTGGGAGATGGATTTATGTACCAAAATAAAGGACATTTTGATTTCAGGAAGTTTTGTTAAGTAAAAAGTCATATTTCATAGGAAAAAAACAACAAAGAACATAACCAGGAATCAAAATATTTTTTTAAAGGTAAAACTAATAATGCTTCATGAATTCCTTCAGTGTTCAAAGCGGAACAGTCAGCTTTTAACAGAGAGAGCTGAAAGGAAGCTCTCACTAATTTGCTGGCCAGCACTGGAAAGAGCAATCAAGACAACCTGGAAGTGAATCATTGCAGACCTGACTTCTCCTGATCACAGACCAGGGGAAGAATTTTTCTCAGTGTGTGAGACCAAGTAAAATACTCTGTCCCCTTCAAACACTGAACCATTGGTTTACAGGAGCTGTGTACCACACCGGACACACACTCTGCAGAACACAGCCAGGCTCCTGGTGTCCAGGCACAGCTACTGGATGTTGTCTGTAACTGTGGGACCATTTCCTGCTGACCAGCATGTGGGAATGACCCTTCTGGCTGCATGCTCAGCCCTGTGCCCACCTGAGAGCCAGGCAGCACCAAACCAGGCCTTTTAGGAGAAATGCAACAAGCTATTTTCTTCTTTTGACTGGGCTGAGCCAGGCTTGCGAATTTTTTTCATTTACCACCATCAAAAAATGAGGATGAAATGAAACAAATCTAACTTTTTACTTAGTGGGAAAGAAGTAAGAAAATGTAATGAATAAAACACTCTATTTCTCATGTATTCCACTAAACATGTAATCCAATCCAGCCTTTATGCTTCAAAGCATGACTTGTATTTCACATGCTTTCTAGGGCACAGAGTTCTGTGACACAATAAATACAGGCTGTGAGTTTGAAACATAGATGTTAAACCAGTTCTTCTGAGGTCATTTATTTGGTTGGATTCCTTTTGAGTATGAAACATTTCTATAATGTCTGACAAAATATGGAAACATTCTCAGATGAAAGGATACATGCATTCCAGAAAAAAATTCCACTGAAATCTAAAGGAACTCTACTTCTTGGGAACACTGAAGTGCAAACTCTTCAGTTATGCAATTTTAATATGGTGGAAAGAAAGCAGTGTAAGCTATTAGATTTGTTTTAAAGCTTAAGAAGCAAATTAAAACGAAATAACATACATATTATTAATGAATAGCTACAGTGAAAAGTGTGTAATTACATGTTAATTAAATTCTCTCCTTGTTATATCTGCAGTGCCACAAAATGATGTTTTCTCTCTATGTATTCTCCTTGTAGCAACATTTCCTGAAAAAACCATAGGTGTAAAGCAGAAACTGTTAAATATTTCACAACTAGGAGAATGAAACTACAGCTTTTTTTTTTTAAGTTAGGATTTCTATTCAGAAATAAACTGAACTTTAACATGTTTTAATTATGTAACCTTCTGTTTATAATCTTCAACTTAAGTCTAAACTAAACAACAATGCCGGCAGAACACTGTAAATTTGAGGACTGGGATGAACCACTTCTAGGTAAATGCTAACAGAGCCATTTTCCTTTATACAGAAATAATTTCATTCAGGCAAGGAGCCAGCCTCTGTGTGTGCCATCCCCTACTGCCCAATTCCTGCAAAATCCAGCATCACCTTTCTTATCTGCCTATTTAGGACTTTTCAGTTTTTCTCTTCTCCAAGTCTAAGCTTCTTCCTTCATTTGCAGCTTTTCATTTATGTCTGCCTGTAAAGAAAATCAGAAGAAAGAGGTGGTTATGATGGAGCTATCTTAGGCTGCACATTGTCTTTGTGGTTTTGACACAGTGTAGTGTAGCAAGGCAGACATTATCCTACACACCTTCCTGTTTTGCAGACAGAACGGTGTTCCAGCCTGTCCTCATGTGATAACACGTTATCATATTGCCGTGCACAACTCCCATGGATGGCATGGCTGCCACGAGCAGGAAGTGATCTGGGACACCCATTCCTCACATAACCTTGTCTTAGGAGATAGGATAATTTGCCTGTATTCTCAGACAGCCTTTACCAATGGACACCAAATCAGAAAAATTGCTTTGGGATCTGGTTGTTGCCACTGCTTTTCTTTGCTGCAGATATTTGTTCTCTAGTGTAATGTGTTTTATTGAAACAGTACTGGAATTAGAGAGTATTACTGAAAATGAACAATAAAAAAACTGTATTTCTGTGATGCTGCTTGTCCATCTTAATTACAAACACAATTATGAATTTGTATCTCATTCTGGAAATCCAAACTGCTGTAGACATTGAGTGTTTAATTTGCAATGTAACATTTGTGGGGAAGGTACAGGGGTTGTGACATATTCTAATGAAATCTTTGGCAGTGATAGCACACAGTAATCTCTGGTTCTCTGGCATTTGGAAATGTGGGATCACTGGAAAAAGGGCCGTGAACATTGGTGGTTTATGGGTAATTTATGTGTATTTCTCAGTATCAGCATTCATTACTGTGATAATGCAAAACAAACAGAAGGACTGCAATGACAGCATTTCTAAGAGTCACAAAGTTTTGTTCAAACAATTGGGACCCTACATAAACTGTTCCAACACTCAGAGTTACATTCTTAATGGAATTTAGGTAATTTTGATAAAGCAAATGGACTTGTCCCAGAAATGCTTGCAGTAACTTGACCTTTTAGTAACTTTGTGGCTTGCCAGTCCTAGAAATCCCTCCTAGTGCTATTCTGCAATCTATCAATGGCTAGCCACAGCTAAAATGTTTTCAAAATTCTCAGCAGCTCAGATTAGAACCAAAAGACTGGAATTTCTCTCTCAACTTTGTATCTCTGGAGATGGCCTTCACCATATTCAATCCATCCCCAAGTACCAACAAAGATGTCCTCATCCCTTTACATTTTGTGTGTACTTGGTTGCTGGAACACTGATCCTCTGGGCTACACCTCTCCCAGCCACTCCAGATGCCTTTTCTTCTCTTATTTTCACATCCCTCTGTCTCTGATCCTATCTCCAGTGAAAATCATCTGCCACTACTCTTCACTATGGCTGCTGCTGAGACCACTGAGTGTCAGCACTGTGACATCAGACTAAAAGTTATTTTCTAGACTCAATTAGAGCAGCAGGTACCTTCTAAATGCATATTTTAAGACATAATGCAGACTATGAAATCACATTTCACATATAACCAAAAAATGGTATGAGTTTGATTATGAATCATGTAAAAATCTAATTATAAGATTACTTCAGAGGTTAAGGAACTGAGAAAACAGGTGCAAATGATGCACTGGTGAAAGAATTAAAACCTGAAGGGAAATTATTTTCTTTGTATACAACTGGAGTTACAAAAGAAGAAAAAAATAAATAATTTTCCTCATCTCTGCAGATTTTGTAAAGAAAAAAACTCTTAGCACTGATACTAATGGCATGAAGGTCAAGTGAAAACCAAGGAATTTAGTTTTTCTATTGGTAGGGACAGGAATAAGACAACATAGATGAGAGATTTCCTCCCAGTTCTAAAGATGTGTTGAAATGGAACATGAAATCAAATAGGTAGATCTAATGATGGTATCATTATTCTAATTCATATTCCCATTGATGCATAGTCCATGTAAAGCAATTTATTGATACCACACTATTTTCGGATAATATTAGGTATTTATTAAACTACTGCTTAGTCAATAATGTCTAAAGTGCTGTACCTAAAGTTCAAAGTGCCTAATGACACCTGGCTGTTGCAAATAAGACCAAATTCCAGCAGTTCTTGGTCCAACTCTGCTCTAGCAGGTTTGCTTTCAATCATTTTCTATTTACGTCCAGTGACAACAGCTTCCTTCCCTTCCATGAAGCCCACAGAAAGAAATCATGGACCCCTCAGAGCCTGCAGATCACATACAGACAACTGATCTGTTCCATTAAAGCAGCTCTTCTGCAGTCACACACCTACTAAACAAAGCCTAGAATTGGCATAAACGTGTCATTTCTTACACGAATCAAAGGATGTGTAACACAGATGCATTGAACAATTTATATTGAGCACACACTGCATATACTCCAGCACAGCAGCTGGTCCTGAACCCTTGAGAAGGAATTTTATCACTGACATCACTGAGAGCAGGATTTGGCCCGTATTTTTGACACATAGTAAGGCTGAAGATATATGTTGTCATATTACTGAATATTTTTTATCTTATCATATGTAAGCTGACTAAACTAGGAGTTATTTATAGAGGCTAATTCACATTTTTACAGCATATGGATGTGCTTTTTGCCAGCTTTAGCACAAATACAGTTTATATTCATTAAGACTGAGCTAGCTAATTAACCATAGACAGAATTAGTGAATAGCTTTCTAGTAATAGTACCTCGAGGTTGCCAATAATTTCATTTGGGATTTCACACACTGCAGACTTATCTTCAGCAGTGACTCCAGCCACAGCAGCTGCCTCGGAGGGCTCTGCCTCTGGACAGGGCTCTGCCAGGTAACACCCATGGTCCGACCCCTAGGAGCAACCAGCCACAGGAAACACCAAGTCAGAACATTCTTGGGCCCTCTCTGAAACCCAACAGAGCCAGCACAAGGACAGGCAAGAGCACATGGAGCTGCTCTTGGGAACTGCTGCCCTGACAGAGACCTTCATTTCTGTCTTGCACTGCCCAGGCTAGGCAGACACATCCTTGCATGGGGTGAGAGCCCAGAGGGGCTCACTCAAATAAATGTCCTCTGACTAATTTATGCATTAGAAGTCATTTAATTCAATCTTAGAAGAGAATGCATGCTATGTTCTGGAAAATAAATGTCATCAGTGACTGGAATCCAATGGAAATTCATACAAAATAGCTTAACACTCATTCCTCCCAAAATAAATTAAAAGGAACAAAACGCCATACCTGAGATTCTGTTGCTTCTGAGGGGAAATTTGCAGCTTGGTCAAGTTCAATCTCATCCTGGTAGTATGAAAAAAGAAAAAGGAAGAGAAAAAAAGAAAAAAGTCATTCAGATTTAATTATGGCTCAGAGATTTTCTAAAACGGAAATGAAATGGCTGGCAAACAACAAAAAACAATACCTTTTCTGTTACTATCCAGGTGCTCAGAACTGGAAAGCATTCTTAAAATGGTTATATATCAGCTTTCATTTCTAGCTGCATCTCAAGGGGTCCTCTTTATAATACTTGGAAAGAACAGATGATTTTCATAATTTCACAACAGTACAGCTTCTTACTCGTGTGGATAATTATGTTTGGAAAACGTGGTGCTGAGGTAACAGTCTATCCTCCCAATGCAAATTTGTCACTTCTGAACAGGGACTTTGTTGCAGTTTGGAATTGCAGGGCCGTATCAAAGGAGTCAGTTGGAGTGAAGTTGTAGTGACACTAAATTGAATAAGGCCCTAAGAACAATATTTTATTTAATATGTGGCTATAATTTAAGAGTTGCTAATAGCCCAAGTTTTGCTGCTTCATCTTGTTCCTCTGCTGTGAACATGGGAACCTCACTGGTGTTCTGCTGGTGTGTGACCTGCAGCTCCAGGAATGCTCTGACAGGGGAATGGATTTCCCCCCTTGGAGCAGCTGGATGAAGCACCAAGTCCGTGCTCAGGGTCTCAGGAATGATGCAGAAGGCAGTCCTGTGTCCTCTAAAGGGACAAGGTTTTGTGTCCTATTTAAAAAAAATGGATGTCAAGAGAACATATGTGGCAAACAGGGAGAAAAAGGGCATTTGTGAACGAGCAAGGAGCAGGGTATTGCACTGAAATGGTGTCTGTGGGGCCTCTACCAGGGAAGCGCCCATGGAGAATACGAGGCAGATGTTCCAGTTCTGAGTCAGCGATTCCAAACAGGATTTTGCTTGGATGGTGTAAGTAAACGACATTAATTCACATCAGGGTAATTGCAGCTCCATAAATTAATTTCCTCATACTTTTGAAATTGTAGCTAAGTTGATATTTGGGTTATTTAGTTACTTGCTACAGTAAATCATGCTGAAAATATTCTATATTTCTATAGGTTCTATGCATCTGCAGAAGTGATAGCAACAACTGGAAATAAAAGTTAGACCTAGCTACTTCATTACACTAAAAATCTCTTTTGTAGTCCTACAAGCTTTTCAGAACTTCTCTTTGGACTCTGTCACTACCTTCAAGATCCCCTGTCTTGTGTGAGCTCAGTCAAGAAGGCAGACAGTGTTAGCCCATGTCTATAAGAACCCAAAAGGCTGACAGAAAGATTCGCAGATTGTGAGGAGAAAAACAGATTTATAGAAACATTTTCCTCTATCACTTGTAATTCAAATTTTCAGCACTTCTTCAGTGCCTCCATACGCACAAAAGAAATAGTCAGAAAGTTTGGGTTTTGCATCAAAATGAAAAAACTGAACTAAACTGTGTTTTTTCTGAAATACAAAGACACTTTGTTTTCAAATTCCTTTTTTTTTTTTTAAACTAGAGCTCTTTTGATTTAGCAACTATTTCCATTTTCTCTGATTTCTCACTTTGTATTTTCTTATTAAAAATATTAGCTGAAGTGGATGAGAATTCAAAGTTACTCTCTGCTTCCTTAAAATAATATTTTTTGGTTAGTTAGTTACCTAGTTACCTATGCACTCAATTTTTTTTTCTTTTAGATTAAATCATTATTCCATTTATTTTCTCTGGTCCCAAAAAAAAAAAAAAAAAAAAAGGGCAAAAAAATAGACCTGTTTTTTAGAATCAGTTCCAAGCTGATGAAGTAGATTTTTGTAGCATGGATAAGATTTTCAGAGGTTCTGTATTTTTAGAATAATATTTTTACTTCACTGCATCTTTTTACAGAGAGCCATTCTTTACTCATCTGTTCCATGTCTAATAATAACCCTTGGATCATTAAGAAATAACTAAATTACAGCAGAACTAGTCTCTTTAATGAGCCATAATAGTCTCAACATTCAGCCAAAAGTTTTTTTTAAAAGACTGTGAAACTTCAATGTAGAATATGAAGCATTTTGTTTAGTAATAACAAGTTTATGAGCAGGACTACAGTTTACAGCCAAAATATAGTGACCTAAAAATGCCATTCTGCATTGCTCCTTCCTATACATTGTGTCCTTAACAAGTCCAGGGGAAAATTAGAACGAATGAATTGTGGTGAGAGCCCGAAGCCAACAAACGTATTTAAATGAATCCTTCTGATGCAATACTTTCCTTTAAAAAATACAATTAAGTCTTTGTGTTTCCTTTGAACAAAACCTCATGTTTAATAGCACCAATGGCTCTGTAGTAAAATCTATTTAAAAACAGAAAAGGAGACACAGTAAGTTTTATACAGTTACAGTGGCTTAGAAAAATGTTGCTAGTTTCTGAAGTCTGAGTAAATTTATGGTGAATTACTTCCACTGACCTACATTAAAAACTTCATCCTCCTTTTTTTAATTCCTGAAGATTTGTCATTATGTGAGCATTATTCACTATGACAAAGATGTATTACTCAAAGTGTCCTCTCGAATCAATATAACTATCGAAATGTGAGAAACAGTTTGGCAAGATGATAATGCCTTAAAATTAATTGGCAATATTTTCCTGCACATTGCGGTCCAGTGGGTCCACGGGAATTCAAACACAAAGAAATTGGGAGGCAGTTGCACAAACGTAGCTGGCACAGCAGTGTCAGCTGCTCTGAAAGACACTGGAGGGATGATTAAGGGCAATATTCTTACTAATTCCGAGGGGTGCCAAAGGCCACTTGACCTGGACAAGTCAGCTCAGGTTGATGTGGGACTGATGGGCCAGCACCAGTTTCCCACCCCAGCTGAGAGCTGCAGCTGGTGTGCAGACACTGCTCTGTGGGCAGCCCTGTTCTTTCTAGTACAAGTGTGCATAAAGACAGGTATGTATAAAAAGTGCTGTGTTGTTCTGTACATAAACTCACATGCTTTGCTTGTTGTTGAGAGGTAGCAAATTACCTTTTTACAAACGTAGGCAGAGAAAAGACAGTAAAATAGTACACAGGGAAATTTCTACAACAGAGTAATGGCAGGAAAGAAGATTGGTAAAGCATTCTAATAGATGAGTTCCACAGATGTGGTAGTTATTATAAAATTAGCTTTGCATAACTTACCAATATACCATTACATTTTCCCCCAGATGTTATCTGTTACTTAAATTAATTTTGCTTAAGTTACTATTATTGCAGATTTTATCCAAGCTGCATTTTATTATTTAAGTTTCTGTGGCATAAAACAAGCCCTGGCTGATAGCGTTACTTTTAATAATATATATAAGAGGTTTTAGTATTATAGAAATGGCTTCTGGGTATATCTTAATAGTCATAGCACAGAACGTCTACTCTCAAAATATTATGTAGATTAAAACCAGCTATTTACTTACACTCTAATTCAAGGCATTGGAAAGGTTTGCAGTATTTATGTATATGGTATGAAGGGAAACAATCTACTCCAGGAATAAATATCAGAGTTTGGAAATTAGCAAAGCTAAGGTCAAGGTCAGTTTGGATTTACTAACATACTTCCAGAAAATGAGAATTCAGAGTTTGTTTACTTATTTCATAAATGAGAAAAGAGACTGAGGGGGTGGTGCATTTGACTCTTTGATACAAGGCTTTTGTATCACAGAAACATTTGAAACCCACTTTTTCAGCTTAATATTATCTGAAATTCTATACTCCTTTCCACACAGTCTTAACATAAATTCTCTGCAGCTAATCTTACCAAACACAGGAAAATAATTATTTATAAGGATTGGAAAAAAAGATTCCACGTTCAACATGGACCATTTCTAAAGCCTTGTAGCATCTTTCAAAGCCTTTCGATGGATATGGATTTGATTTTATATGAATGACAGATGAGTTTTAAAAAGGGAGTTCTTTGTGTGTTATTCCCTGTAACCTGTCATATCACCTGTACAGTGTGCAGTTGTATGCCATGGGACCTTATGCTACCAGAGACCTGCACAGATATCTCTCATAGATGTGTGAGATTTGCTATCAAATAAACTCTGTAATACAGGATTTACATTAGTTTGCTATTCAAGCTAAGCATGCCCGGCCGCACACCTACAAATGTGCTGAATTTCAGCTGCTGGAATAAAAGGCATTTACAAGAGATGGTTTGTTAGCTGCCTGTATTTCATGTGGTTGAATTTGAATGAATACCTAATGGACAGAGATGCACTGACTCAAACCAGCCTGCTTTTTTTATCCCTCCCCTTTAACCTGCCAGCGTATGCAAACACAACACATCCACCACACCTGCCTGCAGAGACATCACCCACCAGCAATCCTTCAGGAGGTTCCTGGGAGGCTGCTGGGAGCTTTACAAACACATTTGCCATCCTATTTTGCAGCAATTCCATACACTAGGTCCCAAGGACTGAAGGATTTTTGTGAAGCACTCAGAAACTTAATCCAGACATCTGATCTCTGCGGTGTGACTGGGGTGGCAGAGCTTCCTCCTGAACGCCCTCGCTATGTGCATTTGTATTAATATTAAAAGCAGAATTAAGATCAATGAAGGCCTAAAACTCTGCCTCTGAAAGATGTTCCCAGTTGCTAATGATACACATGGAAATTCTGTGTGTGTGTCGCTGGGCAGGAGTTTGCAAACCACTATTCCTAAAAGCGACAGAAGTTCAGTGAGTCAAAGGTAGGCTTTATGCTCTTTTCCCTGCATTTCAAAATCTAAGTCAACACGTTCTAAAGAGAGTTTTCCATGTTTCTGAGATGCAATGTGAATTGACTTTGTTGACAATACATTAGTAATTAATCTAGTCCAAAATAGCTATTTGAAGCAATTTGGTGCCTACATTGACAAAACAGGATCTCCTCCTCCCCCCAGGAAGCTGTAAATCAGTCAGTGACATCTGGCCTCAAGGACATCAGAGTCATCTGAAATGTGGTAATTTATATTAATGAACATCAATATTAATTTTTAAATAAAAAGAATTTGCCACTGCCATTATGTTTACATAAGAAATATTATTTATAGCTTGTGTTCCTCCTTTCCTACATTTTGCTCATAAATTACTGTAAGGAAACACAATGTCATAGTTATAAATATTTTTCCTTGGAGTTAGAGCTTTTACATATCCTCTTACTGTTTTCAGTAACTGTATGAGGACAACAACCAGGATTTTCTTGCTACTCCAGAAACTGCTGCCAATTTTAATGCTTGACTGAGTAGAAAAGGGTGCTTCTACAAAAACAACCAAAGCCTTCCTCTCTAGAGATATCTTAATGCAGAATGCCCTTAATACCTAGATTCTGTAAGAATCTCTCTATCCTGACATACCAGAAAAAAAACCAAACTAACAACAAAACCTGATTTTACTTGGCTGCAGTTATCTTCTACTGCTTTTACCAAGCTTCCAATTATTACTGCCAATTTGCAGATTATTTAGAAAGACAAAATAAGACATTAAAAAAAAATCCCCAGTTGGCTTTAATGCTGAGGACACATTGCTAAATGATTCACCTTGGAATGGTCACTCTAAATTCACAGTGTACTTAGCATTGCCAAATCTCCTAGAGTTATGGGATTACAAGAGAATCTCAGCTTTCATTTAAAAATAAAGTTAGCTCTTATGGTTGCAGAGGAAAGATTGAAAACATAAATCTTGAAAGCTCAAAAACTAGACTGCAAGAAAAAGGAACCAAACAACAATTATCTTTAAGCAACTCATGATTTTTTGGGATATGTCTCATCATTTAGATGCTCAAGGCTAACGTAACCCTTTCAAAAATAATACATACAGATTTTGGGGAGGGGTGAAGGATTTTTTTTTTTTTTACTTCTTGAAAGTGCAACTCTTGCATGTCTGGACTCTTCAAAGTACCAAACCTCCTCTCCACTTCAAGGGCACCCATCAAACAAGCAAAGAGCAGCCAGCTCCTATTCTGATTGTACAGTCATAATCAACAAGGATCTAAAGTCACTTAAAAAAAACCAAAAAAACACAAGCACCTCTCCCATAGTAACTATCTATCTAGAGCTACAAATGTTTTAAAACCATGAAGGCCCTTTTTATTATTCACGTGATCACATCTGAAAACCATAAAAGTAAGTTGTGTTGAACCCAACAGACAGCCTAATATTTTGGTGGGATCCACCTTTATCAGGTTGGAGCTTTACATTTCCCTGTTGTGCATTTCTTTTTCCACATTATTTAACCAGCAAAGATCCAATATGAATGCTGAAAGCGTTATGATGAAAATGTGAAACCACACTTGGCCAGGTGCATCTTGGTACCTCTTTGCGGGACCAGGTTTCAAACAGTTTATAAATACTTGCTGCAATTTCATACTCTCAGAAAACCAATTTGCATGAGAGCATGTGCCTTTGGCAACAAAATGGCCTATAAGAATTAAATTGCTTAGGGGGCTGGTATTCATCACACCTGCTTCAGGGGCTCTGTCAACCCCCCAAACCCCTCCTTGCAGGAGGTGCAAAGACGATTGCCTCTCCTGAGAGACAGTCAGAGCAACTAAGATGAATTAAGAACCTAAAAATTGCTTAATGTACCTGCCCTGGACCGCAGCAGCACAGCCTGCTCCCTCACCTTTTCCCTAGAGGAACTCAGGAAAGCTGGCTTCCTCACTCAGGCCCCCTGGTTTGCCTGATGCTGAGTAATATGAAATATTCCCTTTTTTATTCAAATGGTCACTGTAGGAACTCAGAGATGATTACCAGCACCACGTATTCCCCCTGCACCCCTGAGTGTGTGGGTAAGAGTCCGACAGCTGTTGGCAGTATCCTAAACTGTTTTTTCCAGGTGTTACATCCGAGATGCAGCAATATCTCACCAGCTGTTACTGATCCACAGGGCTTTAGGTCAGCCCTAAGACTTCCAAAAAAAGCCTGCTAATGTAGACATGCCTGTTTCCAGCACGTGTGAATCTCCAATGTCTCAAGCTCTGCACACACCAGTTCAGAGCAGCCTATACCTCTGCCAGCTGAGCCCCACCAAATCTATCTTAGTTCAGCAAGCATGGACTCCAGGCTTTACCTAAACAGGAGTCCCATGCACAGGAAAGAAAGGCACCAAGAAAATTCCAAAAACCTAGGAAAACTTAAAAACTCCCCACCTTCAAGGGTTCAAGAAAAGCCTGAGGGGTCCTGCTGAGGAAGTCTGACAGCAGAAAAATAGCATTTTGCTGTTGATATAGTAATGTGCAGTCGCTGCCTGGCGCTGGAAAGAGGTCCCACCCCCTGCCTTTGTGTGCCACTGCTCTTGGACAGCCTTCCTTTCCTACCCACTTCCTCAGAAAGCAGCCTTTTCTCCATGCAAGACTGGTCATGGACAAGCCCCTCACACAACTGCCTCATGCTCTGCACATTCAGCACCAAACACCAGAGGAACAAGCTCTCTCCAAACTCCTCTCAGTCATTAGGTGCGTTAGATGTGGATAGGCTTGTCTGTATTGATTCACCCACAGCTGATGCTACAGAAAATAGCTGCACTAACATTTAAAAGCTTGCATTAAAAAAACCCCAAACCAACACAACCTAAGGAATATTGATCCAGAGCTAAGAGGGGAAAAAAACTGCTCACACAATTTAAAAAATACAATATAGATTTTTTAAAAAAAAATATGCCACATTAGAAAACTTTCCAGAATATATGGCCACATAAAAGTGGGGAGCTTGTGGTCTTTGTTATTAGACCTAAAACATAAGGTCTTTGCCTGAGTGTGTAAGTTTCTGTTAAAACAACAATTTGTCCTGTGGACTGTAAATTCAATTACTGTTTTTATTGGAATCACATTTTGCTTTGGAAACAATCATGCAGAAAAACAACCAGTAACTCAGACATCTTAAAAACATCTCAGAACAGACATGGCTCTGAGAACAGATCAGTTATGGTAATTCTTCCACTGTGAACTGCAAGGTTTTTTAAATCCATTTCCATATTTTTAATTAACACCTAGTTAAAAAAAAAAAATCTTACTGTAGGTCATTTTAATCACAAATGGGAAAACAAATTTGTTTTATCAGAAAATTGATTCGACACTATTTTAGGGACTTATTTTTCATGTTTTTATCATAAAAATTAAGCTATTAGCATACATTTCCCAATTTGGGAATGCAAAAGCAAGCCAGTTCTTCTCTGAAATTTCAGAGTTACAGTTTTCAGTCACCTCTCTATGAGAAACTAGTCTATTTTAACACCAGAATATTTGATCAGCACACACAAAGCCCCCACATAAGTCTAAGATATCGGTACTTCTTTACAACTCCATTTCTATATAACTTGAAACTGCAGGATTCTAACCATAGCCTGTTAGTCAAAAGAAGCCACCCCTTCCTTACGTGACTCTTGGATTTCGTGCCCCATTGTGAACAGGCTCTCCTTATTACGCACATATTCATAACTCTGTTTATGCTGCATCTCAGCCCGAGTGCCGGTGTTTGTTTCAACTCTCTCTCATAATCCTGTCATTCACATTAGATAAAAATGCAGCTGTGGGCAGGGGCAGGGGTAGTCTGGTGCATGCAGGAGTTAAACAAAGCCTTGCCTCAGCACAGCTTGGCTAGGTGGGTGATTGGAAATCTAGTAAAGTTTCCCTTTGGTGAACTGCCAAAGCCAACCACACCTTGGATGATGTGAGGTTGTTTTTGAGAAGGTAACATCTCCTCACAGATATCTCCTCCCACTTCGACTTGGAAGGTTTCTGAGAACAGTCATTTCCATTTCTGTTGGGGCATGAAATGGTTTCTGCTGAAAAAGAGAATAAATCTCATTCTGCTTTGACTTGTTAGGAAGCTCATGACAAATCGTATAATCCAATGTGGATTTTTAGAATTTGTTTAAACAATGCATGAGAAGAAACAAACATTTCTAGTGAATAATTTCTCTCCCATTAAAAAGAACAAACAAACAATAGTCACTTAACTCCTTATCCCTTATAACTCTGTTAATCACATCTTCTAGAAAATTACCATACACACAAGTAACAGAACCAACAAAAATCTGACATTTGTTCAAAGGTTTCTACAGTCCCACAGAATTCTATCACAAGTCATAATTGAGTGCTTCCAACTTTGAAGTGAAAATCTTGACTTGGCCATAGAATATTTGAAGCTAAATTGTACTGGATTTAGTTGTACACTGCAGCCTTTCCTCTCCTCCCCTTAGGCTTGGTCTTTCTGATAAACTGTTCTACAAAAATAGGCAAAGAACATGCGATCATAAAGTTTGCACACAGTTTGCCTGATGAGATAGAGACAATGTGTCAGCTTTTGATGGGGAAAAAATGAAGCAATGATGCCAAAGGGTTTTATTTGTTCCTTTCAGCAGCACCTTTTCCTTGGCAGCTTTCCTAAACAGCAATGTCATAAGTACCTAGAGGCAGCAAGCACCCAATGGCAGCATCTTCTCATGAGAACACAGAGCCATACCCAGAAACATGACATTGCCTACTCTGAAGCTGCTGTCTTTTGATCTAACCCACTGAAGAAAGTGCTCAGCAGGAACATCTAATGTGTCTGGATTGCCAAGCAGAGAAGTTGAGGAGAGGGCAGGAAAATCACTGATGTGTGGGAAATTCGGCTGGCAACAGAGAGAAAGGCAGACTGGATGAGGACACAGGACTTCATTTGGTCCTGTGGAAGGACAGAGCAGGAGCGATGGGAAGCAGCAACCACAACGCCTCATGGGCGGAGGAGAGGCAGCGAGGCTGAGCGTAACCCGGAGAGCAGATCAAAGATCACACTCTAAAGACTCCTGGAGGTGGGCCCTATGCACTTTCTTACCTACATCAAGCTGTTTTCCTCCAATAGTCCCTTGCTCCATCTAGACAAAATGTCACATATCCCAGGTCCTTCTATCATGTGATTCTTCATTTTGGTTTTAACAATGAGTAGAATGTGAAGCAATTCTCACCACCGTCACCAGTAGTGTTTGTGTTTTTATGTTGGTCAAAAATATTGACCTATGCACTGAGACACAGTCTTACTCCAGCTGACACAGTCCATACATACACACACACGCACATATATAACTACTAACTGTTGTTTAAGCCTGAAAGGACTGTAAAATAAAATAAAGAAGGTTTTCAAAAACAGAGTCAATACCAAGAGCTGAGAAACAGAAATTACTCTACCAGAGACCCTAAAGAGAAAAGACCTTACCAAGTATGATAGACAAATTTTCAGCGAAGTCCCTCTGCACACAGTATCTTCACATTTTTAAGACCGACCGGTTTAGGTGTTCTTTGCAGGTGTTCATTGTATAAAGTATACACCCTAATAAATCATATCAGATGCACAGCTCCATGTGGAAGAAACAGAGCTGATAGGAAGTACCTTTGAAAAACTTGGCCCCAGAACCAGACAGGTTATTTTTCCATGACAACAAGTAATAGATATATTTCTCTCTCAGTGGTAAATTAGTCACAAAGCAACACCCTCCATCAGAGAAAGACCTTAAGGCACTCTTATAATAGAAGCGAAAGCCAAATTGAGCACTTTAACAGGATTTTTTTTACAGCCCTAAAATTATTAAAATCATGAACTTTAAATAATTATATTTCAACCAGTGTTTTACTAGTTCTCTCCCTACCTTCTCTGATTTTAATTTTCTCACTTGTCAGCATGTCTTGGCAGTGAGAACAAGAAAGACCTCAAACCTTTGCTGATTGCTTTCCACGCAATCTGATTTCTATAAATTAGAAGTTGCTGATGGGAAAGCAGACAGCAGTACCCTTTGATCAAGATACACATCTTGATCTCTTTTATCATTTTTTAAAAAAACAATAATATTACAACAAAAAAAAAATCATCATACAAGCTTTTCGATCAAAGTGTGTCACTGTCTGCTTCCCAGTCAACATACTGCCAGTAAGTTGGCGAGGTGCCCAGAGCGCGCAGGCAGCAGCTGGTGGGTTTGATTACCATCTGTATAGCCACTGATGTATAAAATATTGTGTCTCCATCTAGCGGGCATCTGCAGTTTACAGGAAATTTGAAAAAAGGGTTGGAGCCGACTTCCGTGGGTGGCAGAAGGAGCTTCACTCGACTCCCCACCAGCAGAACTGGGCTGTCTGAAACAAGAAAGCCTTTGGAGCCCCGCCCCTACTTCCATGCCTGCACTGGCACTTGTCCTTGAAATCATGTTTTCTGCAGAAGCATTCATAGAACAACTATTTCTGTTCTCTCCCAACAAACCACCTCTTTCCAGCACTCTGCAGCACCCTGGAAGTCTTGGTGGCCAAAATTTGAAAATGTAAAAAAGAGGTAACAAGAAAAGAAAGGTGAATGTGAGGATGCCATTAACGTCCAGAACTCCTGAAATAAACAATAAGGAATTAAATAAATATGCCAAGACAATGTCTTCCATTATATTAAAGTATTACAAATTGTCCCCCCAACTACTTAACGGCAGGACATGCAAAGTACCTGTTGACTCATATGGTTTCTGATAACATCCTTGACAGCAAAGCAACAGGGGTAACACAAGATACACAAACCTGTTTTTCAGGAGTGTGCCACGGAAACAGTCCTTGGGACACAGATTTTAGAATCCATGTGGCACAAGCCAGCACTGTGACAGCTCTCTCACAACAGACACAGGACTAGAACAAACAGTTAATAAAGATGAATTCTACCACAGTCGTTACACCACCCTCCTTTTCATCGATTACCATCCTTTTTGACAACTACTCCAGTAGCAATATACTGACGGGGCATATTTTATGCACAGCCATCTAGTGTGAAAACTGCATCCTAATGAAGAATATCAGAACAGCAAAATGAAATAAAAACCTACAAGATCATACTATTGATTTTTTTCATCCACACGGACTAGACCCAAATTTCCTTAGCTTGAGAAATCTGTTGAGATAACTCTCCAACACAGCATGATTACATTTCATTTAATGACTTCTCTGGATGCAAGATAGGTCCTAAAACAGCTCCTCTTTTTTTCTGAGTATCTTTTAATGAAGTTGTTCGAGATGTCTTTTGATTTGACACCTAAACTGGTTACAGTAAAGCATTTTTTATTTTTATCATGTATTCCATTGCATTAGAGGTAAGTTTATTACTCTATAAATAATTCATTCCAAAGAACTTCAGTTTAACAGCACCTAATAGACACAATCACTTAAGGTAGCACGCTGGCAAATTTCAGCTTTGCATCAGAAGCTGATCTGTCTTCACATTAAAAAAAGTCAACTTCTCAGAAGAAAGCATCAGTTTTAAGAAAGTCAAGCATGAGCGCTTAAAAATGAAGTCAATACATGCCAACAACTTTTATACTGATTTATTATATTGCTTGTTTGTGCAGGACGGGGATGAGATTTATTTAAATCTAATCTAATACCCTTTATTTCAACAGAAACTAGAAGAATTAGAAATTACTGTTGTTCCCTCAATAATTTGCTGTGATAGAAGCTTTATTTTTCAGGTCAGCACTCTCTGTTTTTGATTGCTCAATGGGAGCACCACAATGGCTAAAAAAAGAAGGCTCTGAAACCTGAGGAAATAGAAACTGCTGACTACCTGGTGAAGGAATAATGATTTATAATATATGAATAGGGGCAATAATTGGATAGCAGGCTGTACTCAAAAAAGCCTTAATTCACAGATCTGACATCAGAAAGTCATAATCCATCGATCTAGCATCAGAATGATGGATTATGACTTTTTGAGAACATGTAGACATGTCAGCTTCATGAGCATTCCGGGAATCATAGTCCAAATTGTTTTACTGAGGTCATTTGAACAATTTCAGCTTTTTTCAATAAAGCTCATGCACTAATATTTTGAAATATAAAAGTTCTGTTGTTTTTCTTCTAAACCTTAAAAAACCTCCAACTAAACACCACAGGTTGCCATAACTTGAGATGGAAGAATCCTTTTTATTAATTACTTCAGGTCTGTGTCATTTTCTTACAGAGATGACAACAACTTAAAATCTTAATTGCTTTTTATGTCAAAAAAGTTTTGCATTGAAGTTTAGAGGCAAAATAAATAAGGGGCAAAGTGAGGGATTAATTATCATGTTTTATTTCAGGAAAGAACTGACATATCCTATGCATGTTTCCCCCCTGCGCTACTTAAAAAAAAAATTATTGTGTGAATTTAAATGGAATCTTTTATGAAAAGAAATAATACTCCTGCAATGTGTGAATACCTAGAGGTTGAAATGTAATTTTTATACAGAAGCATTTGACATTTTAAATTTAAAAAAGACAGTTGGAACGTCACTTTCTTCATAAAAACAAACATGGACTAAGATTATTGAATAAAATACTCACAGAAGTTCCAGAGATCATTTCATTGAGCATTCCCTATTTATTTAAAAGCAAACCACAATTTCATTCATAAAATTCCACTGCAAAACCTTCCACTGGCTTTTCCCTATTACAATTAAGTGAAACCATCTATCAATTAACAACTCTTACATTAGACTAATTCAGTGGCTCAGATGGGTAAGAGTTCTTCCAAAAATGCTTTCTGCTTCAGTGAAGTGTTGAGAATAAATTTACATTAAATGTAAAATATTACTAAATATTTTCAATGTATACACATATTAAAACTATAAAAACCCTCTGACTAAAACCTCTTTCAAAGCTATAAAAACTTTATGTTATACAAGTAACAAGGGCTAAAGGGCAAAAGAAACAAACCGATCCAAGCCAGGGCTGCGTATCTCTATTTTTTTTCTGGAAACTCATTTGTCTAGAAGGCTGAGTTTCTCCTTCTCTGGTTTTTCTCACATTATTTTCCTTTTTACTCACAAAATGTTCTCAAGGGAGCTTATTAATAAAGTAACTACTTACGTGAATTTTTTTGTTTGCCTTTTCCCCCCCCTTTTGTCTGTGTTCATAACTATAGCTACCACCGAGGAAAAGTCATAGGGCTCTTTCACAATGGCCAAAATGATTTCTTTCACTAAACCCCACGTATACATTAAGTAAAGACATCCTGGGTCCAGTCTCAGCCCAGATTTCAAAGCAAACAATGACAACAACAAGACCAAAGGAAGGGAAAAAGCTGCAGGAAAAATCATGCACTTTTTGGAGCAGACAGAAGCAATTTACTTCATTTTGATAACTAAATATGAAATGGCTAATAAAAAAATCACTGCCATGTTACACAAACTCCTTCCCCTAAACACATCTAATGTTCTTAAAGGTCTCACATAATGGAATCACATCACTGTAAAGCAACTACTTCTTTAAATGAGCCTTAAGCAACAATCACTGCACAACTGATCAAAAGAGAGAGCACCTCATGCGACGAGCTTTCCCGGGAAATTCCCATTGGCAGGCTGTAATTACTCACTTGGAAGGCACTCATGAGGACACCATGGCCAACAGTTCTCTGCCTGTGATTTATGTGCCTGAGGTAATGACCAGTGGCCAGGACATCAGTGTGGCAGCTCCCTTCAAGGAGCCTGTTGTACAGCACCAAACCAGGTTCACTATTACTTCATCACCAAACCATCCTCTACCTGCATTTTCCTTGGATCCTTTCCGACCTAGGTATTTACCCAGCTCAACTCAATTAAG
Source organism: Climacteris rufus (assembly GCA_013398175.1). Lineage (NCBI taxonomy): Eukaryota > Metazoa > Chordata > Aves > Passeriformes > Climacteridae > Climacteris > Climacteris rufus. The sequence goes on from VZRZ01003270.1 coordinate 56,491, forward strand.
CTTATGACATCAAGTGAGCCCAAGTTGGGTGGCTACAACCTTTTCAGACAGAGGAATGAATACAGCCCTTAGGACTGCATTAGGGGAAGACATTGGGTATCTTCTGATTCCTCCTCTTTTTTGGACCTATGCATTAGCCCTACCTCTTGTTATTTGACTGGTTGTTTCCTTTCCTTGTCTCCACTGACACCACTAACTCATTTAATCTATGTTATGAAGCAGCAGTCAGATGTTAACTTTCTGTCTTTAATGATGTGTGCTTGAACCAATGACCTTGAAGTGCAAGGCTGTGTAGATCTTTACCATTCCCTTGATACGCCAGGCCTTTATTCACCAGGTTTATAAGCAAAACCTGTCTGCAAAAGGAACTCTTACTCACAATTACTATTATGGTCGTTCTGCTGTGGCTGTACATTGCACTGAAAGAATATGAATTATAAAGTACATAGGTTAGTAAAATTTAAATCAAGAAAATATTTAATATTAAGCCATTTCATCTTTTTCCAAAGTTCGGCAAATTTATTACAAAGCATTGAAATTGCACTTCAAGCCCTAAGGCTCACAGTGTTGGAGCCTGCCTGATTAATATAATTAAAAGTACAGCATAACTCAAAATTTATTAAATAATTAAATATATGCAGACTTATTGTTTACTTCCAACTGATAGCATGATTTCTAGCTAAAAATTTGCACTGCTTAATAGCTGACAAGTTGCTAGAGCACATCCCATTTTTCCTGCTGTGCATATGATTAAAAGAGCAGAGGTTAAGCACAGCAATAAAAAAAAAAGGGGGGGGATATTCTATTTTTGGTCACAGTGGTTCTTAGTTCTTTCTCCTCATTTTTACAATAAGCAGGTACTGCTGAAGAGGTGGAAAGTCTCATGGCAAGAGGACATCAAGCTGAAAAGGGTAGGAAAGTGCTTCCTTGGACACAATCATCCTCCCTTCCACAGGCACTAAGTATCATGTATTGCATTTTTCTACCTTAGCCAAGATCTAGCTTGCAGGAGGCACCAAGCTATATCCATTAGATTACTGGACATAGCTTGTGAGGCCTGATCCAGGCAAAGCTGACAAGTTTATGTGGCATAAAAATCCTGCATTACACACTGCTTGTAAGCCACTTGCACCTGCATGGCCGAGGGATCCCAGAGGTCACAGAGACAGGTTTTATGGAATGGAAACCTAATTTTCTTCATTCTGAAACCACAGAGAAAATGCCTACTTTTCCTGCAAATATTGCCTGCTTGCCTTTGTTTTATCCTGTAACAATTCTGCATTCTCCTTCAGTCAGTGTACTGATCAGCAGCCCCCCCAACAAATGAGGTGGAAAGCCAATGACAAAATTAAAACAAGTTGGCAAATGTACCTATATATACATATTTCATGTTAGCACAGTTATGCTTTAGAAATTATGGCAACAGCAATAGAATTCTGCTGCTGTGATCATGGATAATCAAAGCAAGCAAAAAAAAAAAGCCAGTGCTGAAATATTTTCAAAGGTATGAAAGTCTTTACTGTTGTGTAATTTAAATTTACTTGCCATCACTTGAAATTTCCTTTCGTCTGCGTGATTAGAATTTAAATGCTCCCAAAGTATATTAACAAATATAATTCCTGTTATATTGCAGAAATACTGCAGCAGCCTCCTCTTAATGTTGAAAACTAACTAGGCTCCTTAATTCACTACAGAAAATACAAAGCACAGTTAGTTAAAATGTTTTCAAATGAAGCCTTAATTGGGAATGACCTTCAAGATGAACCAATACAGCACTTTCTACTCTACTTATACATACACACATACACCCACACATCAAAAAGCTGTAGCTGTGTTTTTTACAACTCTATATATGGAAAGTTTGCATTTTAGTGAGAATATTTTTTAACGTAACAGTTTTCAGTTTGGGGCCAAATTTTGCCAACATTACACACCATGGTAATGTAGTGCTTATTTTAGATACAATCCTAGCAGTTCCCCTGAAATTACCTGGGGCACAGTGGATTGAGGACACATGAATTGAACTGTAAATCTTAACTGCACACTCAAAATTTATACCTGACAACAGTAACAAAAGGACAGACATTACAAGCTTTCTCATGGATTATCCCATTATAAATTTGTCTAGAAGTCTCCATTCCAACAATTTCTTTAATTTTCAAATTCAAGATGTTTTTGATGAGTAGAAATTACTGTTCCCTGAAAACAGAGTTCCACAGAACATTCATGTCACATTGAACATTTTATGCAGCCCGAATAAATTGAGTCTTGACAGGGAAGTAGTTGACAGAATCAACCTGACCCTCAGGTAAAAGTGAAGCTGCAATACCCTGCTGGAACACCACTGTTCATTGCAGCATTGGTCAAGTTTAGGGTACTCTTAATGAGTACCTTTAATTTTTCCCCACCATACTGATCTTATCGGACCTGGCACACAGAATCCAGTAAGTAGCACAACATCTACAAAAATGACCTTTTACACAACTGAATTCCACAGAGCAGGGTTTAGTTTGTTAAATCGTGCTACCTTTTCTTTACTCTTTGTCTATTCTTTCTCAAGAAAGAAAAATGTAAATTCTATATGTCTGTATAGGTTAGAGTTATTGGTACCTATCTGATTAAGCAATTTATTTTGGTACTAAAATTGCTGGTACGTTAACAGATAAATGTTAAGGAAGAAAGCAGATCTGTCTTTTTAACTGTATTGGTTCACTACAAAATGAAAACCAAACCAACTCACATTATATAATCTGCCATGCTGTAAATATATTAAAATGGTAATCTAGCTCTGAAAAACTTTAGTGCTTAATTCCCAATTCCCAAAGCAACCTAGTCCCCTGTATAATACACCATGTCCTGCTGACCACTTAGTGTACACTCTTTAAACTTTCACGTTACCTACATAAGCTTCCTTACCACAAGCTTCTACAGTTTATTCTAATGCATATGGTTTACTGCTTATTAGTTTGTGTAATGTTCCCACTTCTATGAAAGAAAAAAAAAATACAGCAATCCATGAGACAAATTCTCATTTTATCTTACACTTGTCAAATATTAAGATTCTCCTAGTCTGTCAGATTTCTAAGCTTGTCTACTGTATGTCATTTGTATCCAAAATTAATAAAGTCTATCCATGCTCTATGATTTCTCAGTTGTTCTGATTCTGATTATGCACAATAATTTGTAATTTAAATTCACAAAGATGTGCCAATGTATTTGTGTTGCTAGTTTTAAAGGCTTGGCCTTTTTGACTCTGATACCAAAGCCCTGTTCTTTCTGCTCAGTATAAAGTTCCAGTAATGCTTGCACTGACCAATTACTGCTGGTAATTTGATTATGTACCCTCTTTCTTTTATTATTTACCCATTTAACTGAGGATTGATCAGAATAAAGAGACAATTAAATATACCGCAATAAAACCAGTATGAATAATAAGAGTAGGAAGTGAAGACAAACCAGCAGTAGTTCAAAAACAGAGATAAGACTGAAATCCTGTCTTTAACTATTCCTATTGTGTTTGGCTGTGCCAGGGTTGCAAAGGAAAGGATATTAATTTTACATTCAGTAATTCAGAGAGCTCCATGTGCAAGCAAGGAGGAGGAATATAAAATAAAATCTATGTTATGGCAAAATACGTAGTTTGGCTCCCTACTTCCACCTTGACAATTTCTTGGTTTCTCAAACAAAACAAGATTATTAAACAGCACTTAATAGTTCAGTGCACAGTTCCATACCAGCATGCATGCAATATCAATAGACTCAAGGGGACATTCTCAAAATCGACAGAAACAATGACAATTTTAGAAATTCCATTGGAGGGCACCACAATGGACCAATGGTAGGATTATTTAAAAAATAAATGGGGGGAAAAAAAAAAGCCATACAAAAAAACCAACCACCCCCCAAAATCAGCAACTTAGACTCTAGCTCTCACTTTCTTTTAATCTAGACCTACCAGGACAACAGTAATGCTAAAAATTGAAAATACTCTACTGTGACAAGCATAAGAAAGAGTAAAACTTTTCAATACTTCATTGGAAATATGACCATTACAGGTAATTTAACATTTCTCCAAATGCAAATCTTCAACTACATCCTGACTCCTGAGGAATACAAAAAGCTGGCACAGTATCTTTCTTAGAACAGAAGAAAATCATTAAGATCCTAAATGTATAACAGACAGAGACAAAAATGATAAATGGGTGCCATGAATACAAAATGAATGCTAAGAAAAACTCTGAGAGAATGTAAAGCAGATATTCAAAGTAGAATAATCTCCAAGGAACATCCCTAGCCCTCCTCCATTTTATTATACAAGAGTACTACAGGCACTGTCAGTGGCTGCAATGTATTGCAATCTTTTCACAACACAGTACATTCAGTAAATCTAAAGAGGGAGACCTGAATTCCAGCCTGTTAGTGCCTAAATCTTGTCCACAGCCTTGATCAATGCAAAATTCAAGACTTCTCAAGCACAGGATGTTCTCACAACTCTGAGACCATATTTGGATGGCCTTCCTATAAATGAAGCACGCAACATTCATCTTTATCACTTACAATCTATGCCATTTCCTTAGACTGTGTTCACAGGCAAATTTGATATGCACAGTCAAAATAAACTACAGAGCAACTGCAGAGGAGATATTTTTCCTTGCCTACTGTTATTTGAACAGAACAGAAACAACAAAACTTTTACCAAGCACATGAATTCCAATATTAAGAAAATAGTCATATATGTATTAGCATGTAAGTCATGCAGAATGTTGTTCTGTAGGAGTAGTAACAATATTTTCTGCAGCATCTTATTACAATACTGTTGGACTCCTGTAGAACCAACGAAAAAAGTCAAAAAGGACCACTTCTCATAGAAGTGGAGAGCAGAAAGGTGAGGTATTTCAGCTGAAAACATCTGTGCTGATTTGGGTTTTATCCTGGACACAGTACCATCTGCAACGTAGCTCTGCAGAACCTACACGGGCTCTGGCAGAGGCGTTGCAGTCAAATGACAAAATCTGAGGGTGAAATCAGCCTGGGGAAAAAAAAAAAAGATGAATACTCACCTCCTAAGCATCTTAAGGTCAGCCAAAGAGTCTGCCCTCTCTTACAACTAAGAAAAAGCAAACATTAAGTATAAACAATTAAAAATTCCTCCTCTCTGCTTTAAGTCGGCCAAGAAGAGATTCAGGATGAGTTCAGTACCAAATTTTCAACAGTGCAAATCAGAAGCCAAACCATAAAATACCTTAGATAATAATCTTAGCCATGAAACACACCAAAAGGCTCCAGCTGTGATGTTTTCAAGCCTGCTCTGAGGAGATACAGTATAGTCTACCTAGTCAATGTTGTTTTTCTGAGTTCAATAGGTGGCAACACATTAGTCTCACCTTTCACAGACACGTAATGCGTTTGTGGGAGACTCGGGGAGCGCAAGCTTAGCTAAGGCTGATGGAAGTGACAGAGGGGCACCTATTTCCCAAACCAGAAGAGGAGACTGAGGCTCAGGGCTGGAGCTGGTGGGAAGTGGCCATCAGCCCACACCAAAGAAGGGACTGGAAAGACAGAATTTCTCCCCTTTCTCAGTCACTAGCAGCCTGCAAATGGCTCCTGCCTCGGGATCAAATGGTGAAGGAAACCACGGGACCTGGTTCTGGCGCCTTTCTCTCCTGTCTGCACAGTCACACCCGGGCTTCCTCAGCTTCATCTCTTTGGGTGCTCACCAGGTGCAGGGGAAGGAGGACATGGAGAGCATACTACAACCGAGTTATGTATGTGGCTGTCCTTCCAGTACCGTTTAGCAGCTTATTCCTGTATTTCTGGTGCCTTACAATATTGTTGCAGTGTATTCACACTCTCGTGAAAGAAACAAGCATTATGCTTGGATAAAGTCCATCCTTTTGCCAAACGTTTTCCTCTTTTAAGCCCTAATAAAAACATTTTAAATTATTACACTGAACCTAAACGGTGTTGAAGTCTTCCAAAAGTCTAGCAAGCTACAAAGAACAAATAATACAAATGCTGAAGAAAACAGTTGTTTTGTTAATATTCTATTTACACAGCTGGATTCTTAGGAATTTTATCCATCTGTATATTTAGTAAGCAAGTCAAATTAATGCTTAGAATTGCCATTTCCTAAGTGAAAAACAAACCAGTAAAATGAAAAGGCTCCCCCACAATGTCTCTCTCTGCCCCATTCCAGATAGACACGCACACCTCCCCCGTAGCCATGAACCACGAAGTAACTGGAGAGGATTCTTCACAGACAGATGTAATTTATAACAAAGGCAGGAAAAGGCAACCCTAACTCAGAGCTTGCTGCCCTTCCTATAAAGTTCACCTCCTTACCAAGAAAAAGCAGAGAATAATTTGTTTGGTTTCTGTACTCAACTCCTTTTTCTTTTATTGTGAAAAGTTTCCATTGTCCTTTTATGTTTTGATTATTGAGTAAGTTTAGAGACTTGCCAAATAGCCCTAGATTGTTAACAGACCACCACTATTTAACTTCGAATGCTTTAACAAAATAAAGGCACAGTTCACATTAATATTCTATGCCCTCATTTTATTTATTATCTTTTCTTTGAAATTTAAACAATTTTCCTAGCTAAGGTTTATTAAATGTAAACCTAAGTAGCAATATAAGTTACCTCACATACCAACCAGACATCCTATAAAACTCAGCTTTCTAATGAGTAACACCACATTCTGCTGAGCTTAGTATATTTATAGGAAATCAAAATAATGTTTTATGAAATAAATATTCAAATACATCAGATTCAATGTTCAGTAAAAAGTACTTTATGTTGTATCTTATGACAAGCTGTAAAATTCAAGGTGAAATTAGAAGACACACAAACTTTCTGGTGCATTTAAGGAACTTTAAAGGATTGCAAAACTTGTCTGTTATTTAGACTTGGATTACATTTGTCCTCATAACATCAAATAAATGGAAAAAATTATTAAAATGTATATTGATTATAAATCATCACAGTAAAGAAATGTCATGCTATTTATTTATATGAATAAGGTCAACATGTTATTCATAACATAAGGTCACAAGATGTATGAATTTGACACATAAATATTCACCCGTGGGGATACAATCCCATGAAATATCACATCACTTACCCATTCCACAGATACTTTTATGAATACAATTTAATCTTCAAGATGATGAAAAGCTGCAGATAAAGGTAAGGGGTACAAAATAGTTGTTCATTGTAGTATGAGGTCATGAATCTCTGTCTGCTAATTACCAAAAACCAGGACGGAAATAAGGGAAATAGGGCAATTGCTCTGGAAAACCAGTCTCCAGTAAGCCACACAGGACCACCAGGCACCAAAATGGTACCTGCTGGCAAACAAATTTTAAAAAGGGCAGCTAAATTCAAACCAGCAAAATATAAATGAAATGTGGCACCTTCTTGAATAACTACTTGATCCCTGTTATGTTACATGGAGGAGTTTAATGCTGAAAATAACATTTTTCTGCAGCAGACATACCGCATTGATTTAAAAATAAAATGTGTCTCTATTTTTTTTTGGCAGATTCCTTTCAAGTGTTGTTCTTTGAACTTCCTAAGAATGACTTATTGTGCAAATAACGTTCTGCCAACGTGCCAGCAGCAGCCTACCTGGCTCTCACCAGCTTATGTACAAAGCTCTTCCAATGGTTTGCGATATTGGCTAACAAAGAATCCTGCTTTCTAGATTCCTGTCTCCTCAACAACAATCCCTATGGAAAACTGAGAGTGCACCATGGACCACAAGATCATGTGGACCTTGCTCCAGCAGAGCCAACTATGCTGTATGGCACCAGGATGGAGCTGGGGCTCTGAAATGATCTTCAAGAGCACTGCTTTGGTGTCAGGGAGTTTAAACACAGACATGTAAGAATAGCAATTCTGTTAAGTGTTTATTTTTTTGTTTTAAACTGGAATTAAATCAAACTGCAAAAATCTCAGATTCTCCTATGAAACAAAATTACTGATCTTTGCTCAGCTCCAAGTACTTTCTTTTATGCTGGTCAAGTAAAACAAGTAGAATTCCCAAAGGGGATCAACAGAGTGAGCTATTCAGGAATAGCAGAAAAGTAAAACAAAATTCATATCCTAATAGTCTGCCTTCAGTTACTTTGCTTAAACACTTTAAAATTTCGCTGAGTCAATATATTTCTGCCAATCTCAATGTCTTCTATTAAAATTTGCAACTTGATTGATAACCATTTTTAAGCACGTGCTGTAGTCTTCTGATAGAGCACTCAATCATTTGGATTGTAGAACATTCTGATGAATAGCAGAAACATGCTGTCATTTAATGCACTGACTGTCCTTCCAGTCAAAGCCTACAATTCTTAGTTGACCTGCATTCCAGCAAATAATCAAGCCATTACTGCTGTTATCACAACTATGTATGTTTACCTACATACAACAACACACATACGGAAATCAAGTCACTTTCTAAATAAATAATTTAAAAACTCAGAGCACATCTGTGTATATATTAATTCCTGCACAGTTCCAGAAATGTTTTCCTGCCAAGAATTCAACTTTTTTTCCCTCTAACATCACACAGTCAAAAAACGTGATGCTTTGTCAACTGTACAACCGAACTAAAATTGATGACGAGCCCCCAGTTTTTTTTCCTTTATTATCTTTAGCTTTTCATCCTCCAGGGTGCTGAACAACGTGACCCCAGTCACTGCTCAGTTTAATTCTGTGTATGTGAATAGGTCCATTGAAATGAAGTTCCCAATTTCTTAAAAAGAGGCGCTTGTTTAAATGCTGGCTGGGTCAGAACCATCGTGCTCAGCACACTGAAGGCACAGCCTATGTCAGCTACTTGGCATTTGTCCTGCCTGAATTCTTTTCTTTCGTGACTTCATGCATGTTACTGAGCTAAAAAGCAGGCTTGTTTTGTATTTGATGTTTCCTAAGAAAATAATCTAAAAAACATTTTGTTAATCATTCTCTAAAGTATTGTAAAAGTACTCAGCACTGACTTATGAATTCCAACAGCTCTCCGGAGCTCTGACTGGCTCTCAGGGCAGTGCAGTTCAGCTACCAAAACTCAGGAATGTTAAAACCGCTGTAGAAGACCATCAGCATGTGACCTACATGGAAATGTAACTGCTGCAGGTCAGTGTGCCTCCCCTACTGGCAAATGAGTATACCGACATCATCTCTGGAAAACAAGCGTAGTTTCTACTACACAAAAGATGCTTAAAGATTTGAAGTAACACTGCATACAGTTCCAACAGGTTCCACTATTCATTCACACTAATCAGAAGTCCTTCAAGATCTCTGGTTACAGCCATAGCAAGCTTCAAGATAAAAGGGCTGGGTATCTGTGATTTCTGTCACAAAACCCACTGGCTCTCCAGCTGCTTACTTCAGTGATCCGGTCTTGGGTATGATATACTTCTGTAACAGACATCAAACATTTCCCCTTAGACAGCAAAACACCAAGGACCAGTTTGCCAGTTCTAAACATTCATCATCCGAACAGAATGAACCCACTCCTGAAGCTGTAGTTTTGATCTTCATAGCAGTAAAGGTTTGAGGAACATGTTTTGAAGGAAAAAAATAACTAAGAGCATGGAAATGAAAGAGAAATGGAATGTAACACAACATCAGTTTATCAAAGATACACCATGCCAGACTAATTTCATAGTTTATTAAATAACTAATTTTCTAGACAAAAGCAATGTGAGAGACATCATCAATTCATGAGCGGGCAGGAATACTACACAGATGGGGCTGAATGGCCTTGAAGACTATTCATTCTTGTATTCAATGACAAACTGGGAGATGACATTGTGGGGACATAATTTTTTAAAACCTACAGTGCACTTGGGAGTAGCTCAGCTGGAAAATACAGTAACAAAGGAGAACCAGAATAGCAGATGTACAACGAGACAGCCACATGATACAGGTATAAAATGTGCTTCTAGGACCTATCATGTAGGCTATTCCCAGCAGAGGAAAAGAAAGCACTATTGATATTTTACAAGGCCTTGCTTTTATCTCAGCAACAATATTATGTCAGTTTGGTCACTTATGTTCTAACAAAACTGATTTAAAGAGGAACAATTATAGAAAAAGGCCAACAGGATGACAAGAGGCTGGTACATATGTAAGAACACGCGTATCAAAGTCCACCTTGACAGCAAAGATTAGAGAAGGCTGGCTTTTCTAGTCTAGCTGAATGAAGGCTGACAATAAGATTGCTGCCTCTTTATACATTAGAAAAATAAACTCTGGGGATGGAACGAGAGCTAAAGGTCAATACTGGCACCAAATGTCACAAGGGCAAATGCATATAAGCTTATCATTAATACACTTAGACTACAAATTGAAGTTTTATAACAATTACAGAAACCAGGCATCAGGACACTTTCTAAATGGAAGAGCAAAGACAAAAAAAGTGAACTTTTTAAACTGGAGTTTGACAGGTTTCTGAAGAGGATTATGAATGTTTCCCTACGAGAAAGCAGCATGAGATCTGACAATTGAAGACATCCTTTCCAGTCCCATGCTCTTCTTGATGTCTTTGCCATGCAGATATTTACAAAACAAAGCTACAGAAAACCAACTCACTACAAATATCTGAAAACCCCAGGCTTTGAAAAACACTCCTTTAGCTGGGGAATGAGTCTCTCTAGTGTGAACTGATACGCGTATGGAAACGTTCTGGTTTCACACATCTCCAAAATGCAGCTCTCAAGAAATCATTGAGCAAATTTGTTTAAACAATTAGATTGATTAACCAATCCAAATATGCAACACCTAATGAGGATTATATACCAAAATCAAGTCCCAGACTTCAGGGCTTTTACCACCAGAAAAAAAATAAAAGCTTTATTGGCTTTCAAATAGCATATTCTTCCCATGCACCACCTCCTTAAATTCAAACACAGAAGAGATTTTGTTCAAACTCAAAAAAAAAAAAAAAAAATTCAACCTAACCCACAATTGGATAAAAACCAGACATATTCCAAAAGCTTAATGCTTTAGAAAATAAGGAGTACATGGAAAGAAAGCATTAATGGAAACTGTTTTGGAACTCTAAGTACAGAGGATGATATCTAGTGACTGCTATAATACTGAATCTGCACTGCCATTAAATTTAATCTTCAATATTTTTATTGCAACCTGACCCACTATGACATCTCTAAAGAAAATTACATTGTACACTACTATTTCAAGAAATCAAACTTAGCTAGTCATCTGGGCCATAAAATAGCAGATTACTCCATCAGACTGGCTAAAGCAACTACGAATAAAACTAGATTTACCAACCACATTATTTTTATTAGGAAATGTTTCAAAGCAGACATAATCCCAAAAGACCTCAGCCTCATACCATCCAAAAATACACAACAGAGAGCAGCAAAAAACCATGAACTGCAGTATAAGGTACAATTTGTAAATGTGAGAAAAAAAATTACAAGATATGTTGTAATATATCATCCTATCAAAGCAAAATAAATTAACTGAACACAGAAATAGAAAAGCATAAAAACTTCTACACAATTCATGTATTAACAATTTAAACCTTTGTTATAAGATCTGACATGTGTTAATAGGAATTGGTCCATTGAATCCCTGCACATCAAGATTTAGTCTGTACTCCTTTTGCTTTCCTTGAAATTGCAGTCTAATATAGGTGTAGTAAATCACAGCTAGAGAGCAAAATGTCCAGAACAGGCAGAAGGAAAAAATCAGTATCTTTAAAAAATATATTCCTGAAGAACCTTTGCATGGTAGTACTACTTGCATTTTATTTTGGATCACAGCCACAGAACAGCTAAAGCACAGCTTCTTCTGTAATCATTCTAAATGGGGGGAACTGCTTATAATAGTAACAGGGAAAAAAAAGCAATGAATTTACTCAGCAATCTTAACACTTCTCAGTAATTCCTTGTACCGTCATGTTTTTCTAACAGGTATTCATGCATACATAATATATAGATCTTTGTAGATCTGGAATGAAGTAGAAATAAGGGATTTGATAGCTGGTAAGGCAAGTTTTAAATTTTAAATACTGTCAAAGTAGGTTAGAAGTGTGATGTGTGTTTTATCATCTAACCAAGCATTCATGTCTTTCTGTTTTAACCTTTTTTTTTTTCCTAGGCAATATGATCACCTCAGGCAGTCTGAGGTTTAAAGGCTTTAGCCAATGCAAAAAAAAAAATTTAAATTAGCCTGGCATTTGTTACCTTTTTTTTAAAGACTTAAACACTGTGTTTTACAAAGGTGGCTCTATTATGCTAGCTGCATCAAATGCAGAATATTAATCAGACTGTGAAGCTCCACTAATTATGTGTTACATTTAAATAACTTAGATTTTGTTAAGTGGCACAGTCACAGATACTGTATGCATAATCTGAGTTTTGAGTCATTTCCCTTTTCTTGTCTGATTTTATTCTACACAGGAAATGACAGGGTCATTTGGAAATAACTGCAGTGAAAGATCAAAAAGGAAACTTGATTGAGAACATTGTATAATTGCCTGTGCTAGGCTAAAAAAAATGCAATGACTTTACAACCCATCGCTATAAGATTTCTCTGGAAAGCACACACTGTGGTTTCTCTGAAAGGATATCCATTACAACACTGAGTACAGCTTTTATTTGTTGTAGCTACATCTCTTTTAAAGAAGCAGATCTTCTCATGAGCCTGTTGGGCTTTTATTCAGTAGGTAATTCTTTCAGCACACATACTCACTGAGCTAAATCCATTTCAGTGGAAGCAAATCAATTCTGTTGAAGCAAGTCATTCCACTGACTCCTCTCAAAGTGTTCATTTGCAAACGGAGATAATGCTGTAATTAAGCTCTTGGAACACCATGGTTCTTGCTATTTGGGCAAATCTGGCCATTTCAATTTACAGTGTCCTGTTCCAAAAGAACAGGCTTTATTGCTGGAGCAAAAACTTTTTAGACATCAGCTTAAGGTCAGGATCACATCCAGCTCTGGGCTGTGGTGTGTCGGCAGTGACCTTTTTTTTTTTTTGGTAAGACATTGGTCTACATAGCAGAACAGCAGCCAATCTTTCAGCACACATTTATTATCTACTCTCAGCACACAGATTTCCCAGTCAATCTCCTGTTCCCTGAGCAGACACACTGCAGAGCAGGCAATTCCAGGTGTGCTCCTGCCACAGCCACACACACCAAACCATGGCTGCCCCCAAAACTCCTCATGGTCTGAGCTGTTCATCTAAGGGACTGCAACATAGAACTAATAGTCTCCTTTATGCATAAGAATTTCTGAATATAACAAAGTTGCAGAGAAAGAACTTGAGGTCCATACCGGGTTCACCTCTCATCACATTTCAACACATAAAGCAAGTGCAAATAATGCCATAAATTTGTATGTGCAGCTTCAATGCCTTAAACTGTTACTTATTGAAGAACAATGCATCACCCTATCAAAATAACCTCTAACAGAATATAAGTATTGATTTTCTTAGGTGTTGGAGTGTAGTAGGACAAATTAAAAGCTCTCTGCAATGGAGCTCAGAATACAAAACAGATGGATTACAGTGAAGTGGTGCCATAGGTACAAAAGGGCCGTGAAGGAGTCACGGCTAAAGATTGTCATGCAGGCTTTTGTGACAGCTGGAGCAGGAGATGGCACTTGTTGCTTTGATGGATCATCACCGAAGTCATTCATAAAAACCCATTTCTGCCATTCCCCAGAGGAGCAGGTCCCCTCAGCAGAGGTGGTGCTGCCCAGCAGAGCCCGCCCAGGGCAACCCCCGTCCTGTGCTGGGACAGCACAGCTGATCTCACCCACCCAGAAATGGGTCATAAGCAAACACTGATGTTTCTTTTAAGCTGGTCTAAAACTGGGGAGATACATTACCCAAATGGACACAAGAATTACTTAATCAAAGCCTAATTAAAATCGATTTTATTAATGAAGAAGTGCTAACTAGCCACTGATCTGATTAGCTAAATTAAAATCCCACTCTAACATGGTAATGCTGAATTCCTGCCATACCTATGTATTGACTGTTTTGTGCACCAATTTCATCATAGTTGCAATTTTAACCCACCCTGTAAATGACAAGAATAATTTCCAAATATTTGCATCCATGTCAAGAAAAGTCCTTTTCTATAATATGGCTATTTAAAAGCAACATGGAAAGAAATTATCCCATATCATTTACAGAGTCAAAACACCAGCTCAAAGTGTAAAGAAATTTTGCCAGTGCATTAATTTTAACTTCACTGTATACTGATAAGGTAAAATATAAGTGCCATCAAAAATTTTTCACTGCTGTGCCTCCCTGGGCAACCAGTTGGCTCCTAATACAAATATAAAATGCAAATATTTTCCAGTGTATTGCAACATATATCTTCAAAAGGCACAGTCAGACTAAAGGAAGGTTTATTTGATTAATTCAACCTGTCCATTTGATTAAAGGCCACATCCTGCATGAACATATTTTCCTATATATTTTTTCACATGTAAATTAGAGCACACAACAAAATTCACAATGAAGCCAACTCACTACTGTTAACTGAATGCTTTCAAAATGCTCATTTTCTAGCTCTCTTGTTTCCTTACAGTCAGTATAATTAACACTTGGTGGATACAGTAGAAACAGAATTCCGTACAAACATGCATACATCTGTATTAGGGCTGTAGTCAGACTAGGCATGGCACACAACCTTTTCTGATTTTGACTGCTGATTTTAAAAGAGTCAGACTCATGTTACTAATTCAAATTACATGCACCAACTTACAAATACACACACAAAAGTGTTCCTGATTTAACACAACTAACAGCTTAACCAAGCAATGCATTTACACTTTTTTGAAATCCCAAATTAATTTAGAATATGAGGATCAAAACATCTAACTTGTGCTCTTTAATCAGCCATTTTACATTAGCGATGCAGGAATGCTGACATGAAGTTCCTTTGAGCAATATAAAACATATGCCATGGTGCACTCATTAAATAACTGCATAATGAGTTCCATCTATATAAATGACTCACCTCATTACTTATTACAGGTTCCTCTCTACGACCGTGGAAGAGGTATTCATATACTTTATAGTGCTTAAATAAGCTGAAAAACAAGATAATATAGACTATTACAGCTGTAAATTTTTGGAAAGGTAACAATATTACAAGTTTTGTTCAACTAAGAGTTACCATCCAGCATGGAAATATTCCAAATTTTAAAAAGAAACAGTTGTTTAACTTCAGATACAATATACAGCATATTTAGTTTGCAGTATTATTATCAGACGGCTGTAGAAATTACAGTGTGATACTTAAAAATACATCCACTTAGCCCTTATGAAATTGAACTCTGAGAAGACAAAGTTCTACTCTGAAAAAAGTAATTCCTGAAACACTTATCACCAGGATACTTATGCCTTTAATATCAGCAACAGCAGACAAAAAGGAAACAAAGCCAAATCAACTTTCAGATTCTGGGATGGGCTGCCAGTCCAGGGAGAAAGTTTGATCTTGGAACACCAAAACAATAAAGAATAGAAGCATTTATTCTCTCAAGGTCACTCTGCAAAATCGGCGTAGCATTTCCTCAAAGAAAGACTAAAATACTAAATTGACACGCAGCAGTTTTGTGTATTACAACAAAAGTAACTTGAAATAGACTTTGTCAATGGCATAAAATATTTATCTTCCTTAAAACATGGATGGCTTTCCTTTTCACATGTTTTAAATAATTTTGTTTCCTTTTGTAATGATCAATGATATAGCATTTGTTTAATCAAAAGTTTTGTTTGTCACAGTCCATCTGTTACAATTACTTCTTCTCTTATAATCACGATACAGAACTCCTGGCTTCTGTCACGTCATTTTGACATATGATTTAAAACACTGCTTTGTGATTTCATAGCAAATCCAGGTTGAAGAATGATTCCAAGAATTTATCACAGTCCTGCCTGCTGTCTCCCATGAAAGGTACAGCAATATTTGCAAGGAACATCTGTAACTGGTTCCTGTGCTTCCTGGACACAGGTTCCTTTCTTGAAAGAGCCAGAACTGGGTCAGCAATACCTCTGGCTCGGTACCTGCAAGGCCCACATAAGAAGTTTGGCTGCCATCAGCTAGAGGCTGCCTCCCCTCAAACCCCAAGCACACAGGCAATTAAGTTCTTACAGTATTTGCAATTTCATTTAACTACATTTTTATTGCAGCACTTCACCAAAGAATTCCTGACGTGTTTCAGTGGAGACACAGAAATTATGTTTAAATAGAGTTCAGGACTTAACCTGGAAATGACTCACACTGATTTATGGAAATACACATCCCCTCTCACACACACCTATACTTTGGTAAAATTCTAACATGCATTATTTGGAAAAAGACAGAAAATATTTTATGAACATCACAGACACACAAGAAACAAGACATACATCTTTCTAACCAGATTAGCAGACATTAACATTTCAAACTTTCTTCTCTTACTTATTCTAGTGCTTTGGAAATGAGCCAGATGCACAGCACCTAAATATCAGGTCTTTTCCCCTTCCCCTCCAAATGTGTTATGATATTTTTTATGGACTATGTTACAGGCACATATAATTTATACCCCAAAATGTAAGTTATTATTTTTGGGATTTCTGAGTTTTATGTCTTTATTTTTAAACACAGTTCTGTTCAACCTGGTGTTCTTAATCCTCTATCAAGGAAAGAATTCCTCCATTTAATATTCTTTAAATCAAATCACATAAATTATACATCAGCATTTGTTCAGAAAAAACAGTGTCGTTTTCTTTCTTCTATCAGGCACTATATAAAATGCTTTTTTGTTTGCATTTGTTGTGAACAATTAAAAAAATCCATACCAGTGTTTCTAGCCATTACACAAAAATAATTTTACTTGTGTAAGTAAGATTGTTAAGAATAGACCCTCTTATGATGTCATATGAGAATGTGAAGGTGATTAACAATGACATATTTCCCCAGCTCCACTGCTTCTTGAAAAGAAAATGTCAGGAGCTATGTTGATGTGTGTTTGCCCAAGGAGACAAGATAAAAAGATGATAACTGTCACCTTCCACCAAACCTGAAGGTGTCATTAGAGTTGCTGCACAGTTTGTGCCAATGTGGTTAAGCATTTGTCCCTGTTTCCATTATAAATCCCATGGGTTTGGAGCTCATCTGCAAAAATGGGATCTGAACTACAACATGTCATACTGTCTCGAGTAGGAAAAAATCTATGGGCCTATCATTTAAAATTAAACAAGAAAAAAATGTTGAACTAATACATTAATTTGAATTGCAATAAAATTTAACCTATTTCTCACTTCATAAAGTTTAAAGTACACCCATGTAAGGGTGCCAATTCCATTCTTATTTAGAAAAAAATATTCCAATGACTGAAATAGTGGATTGCATAAACTGAACACATATGATACATTTCAGTGTATGTGTGTGTATCCATGACCTTGTAACAGCACACATTTGTAATAAATTGAGCAGTTTGAACATACAACCACATATCTGGTGGCCAAAATAGCATTCTGCTGCAGAAGTTTTGTGGCTTGATTGTATTCCTGCCCAGTTAATACTTTGGTGGTAGCAGGATGGAGCACCTAATCTCTTGGATGAAATTCTTGTGACTGTGAAGGAATTACTTCATGGACAAGATATCTCTCAATGGGTAATTTACACAAGAGCTATAGACACGCTGTTTGGAAAGAACATTTGTTCCATATAAATATACAAAAGACACAGACAGGAAGGGAGAAGTAAAAAGTTGAGACATCATAAATGCCAAGTTTCCTTTTAGTTTAGGGCTAGTACTTGGCAGGACATTAGTTTGCCTTGACTACAGAAACTTGAGATTTAAAGAGATGTTCCCATTTCATATGGGAAGAACCTGAAGTTTTTTCTATTTTCCATGAAAAAGAAACAAAAGAAAAAATCAGAGAGCAGGAGAAAAAGACAAACTTTATAGCCCAATTGTAAGAGAAATCACCTGTGATGGGTTTAAATCCCCTGTCTGAATCGAGGTACTCTAAAGTGGAAGGCTGACAGCTCTCCTAGTATTTTTGCTTTTCTTCAAGAGAAAATACTTTTCTGTATTCGGGAAAACACTCTAAAAAACCCCCCTCTGATATATTAAACTTGTCCTAGTGAAAGAACAGTCAGAAAATTCCCAATAAATCTACATACAGATCAGTCATGACCTTACTCAATTTTTATGTCCATCTGCCACAAATCCCTCCCCCCAACCACCACTTGGGTCAGAAAATGGGCTGAAGGACTACAGATGCAGTACAGTGGATGAGCACATACTACAAGAGTAACTTCTAAATTTTCCATCTCCTTGCTCCTGACATTCATGGATGGTTAAACAGCTTGAGAACCACTCTGTCCATCATGCACTGGAAACAGTGGTATGTGAGTACAGTCACTGCTTTAATCATGGCAATTCAGTGGAAAAGGTCTGTACACATTACTATATAGTTAAAATCTTATACAGAGGTGTGACTCTTGCTACCAGACTCAGTATTTTTCTCAGATAAATACTGGATTTATTTCTGTCTGCATCTCTTTCTGTGTCTCTGTTTAAAATTTGAGACCTGTCACAAAACCCTTTCATGTAGATACAGGACTTTTGCTAATTTTGAAATGCAACATTTTCATGACTCTTACACAATCATAGCTTTAATTCTGTAAAGTGCAAAACTTTAAATCACTTCAGTCCACTATAGCTGTCAAGGCCAGACAATACTTGGAGTTATAGACAGAATCTAAAATTTTATTGAGATGGAATCTAAGAGTAGCTTTTAAAAGAAAGCCAAGAACATTGCCCATATACCATTCTGTTTTCTTTTATCACTCAAAACCCAAAAGGAATATTTTCAGCATAATCTCACATTTTGAGAAACTTCCAGTTTAAATTTATTTTCTGGGCTTTGACATCTGAGGCCAGTTTGGTGTGCACAGTATTTTTGCACAGTAGGAGCATATCCAGTTAAATAATAGCAAAATAATAATAACAATATTGTATATTATAGAGCAAAATAACAATAATAATTATAATTATAATAGTTGTTGTTCTTGTTGTAGCAGTCATTTCCCCACTATAATAAGCTATTGAAATAAGAAATAAAAGATTCTGTAGAAATAAATACCTGGTAACCAAGTAATCAATTATTGCTTTGGCCTGCTCAATGCTGAAGACATTCAGGTCACCTCTTCCTTCTGAGTCAGTTTCTCCTATTCCAGACATTGCTCTTTCAAGTTCTTTTAAATTATCTCCTAAGGTCAAATGTTTGTCTGCAAAGTAATCCAAAAGAACAAAAACTATATATAAACATGGCAGGGTGGGATGGAGTTTTTTGGCCCATTTTAAATATAAGACTTAAGTTTTAGTTACGAGCCACAACAAAGCTTAAAAAGCAACAACAATCAAATGCATCTCTCTGTTGCCATTATTCTCATCAATAAAATGCCCATTAAAATTGCATTGCAAAACCACCAATCTGCCTCCACAATGGAAGGATCACAATAATGGATGTTCAAGGTACTACAGTTTGACCTCATACCTATGCAGAGATAACCACAGGCAGAATGATATGCAAATTTGAGAGACAGAGCATGTTTCTCTTTAAAATAACCTACTGCTTATGTATTGAAAAAGATCATTCTTCTGGCCGTGCCCCTTGCAACATAAACCACTAATACAGGAACAGATACTAAAAAGGGCAAACAATATTTTTAAGTGCTTACAGTCATAATACATTGAACATGGGCATGCATAATATCCTGCATGTATCATCAAACTTGGAGACATTTTTGCATCCCTCCAAAACAGATACTAACTTTACTTTTTTTACCCTGTAAATCAAAACCAAATGCCAGAACAGGTTGGAATTAGAATTTAAATTCTATTTGTTAAGTGTCCTGACAAGGAGGAAAATCTGAAAAATATTAGTGTTTGATGAAACTATAAAAAGGATTCATCTTTCTGAATTGCACAGTGTCTGCCATCACTAGAACCATGGGGAGTTTTAAAAAAACAATATTCGAACACAATTATTTTTTTCTTTTTTATCTAAAAAATCAACAGGAAAAAACATGGGGAAATATCCACCAGTGGTGAAATAGATTTATTTTCCTTATTGTTTTAAGTCTCTGCTGATAGAGTCCTTGGGTTTTTTGTACAGAAAATAAATTAAAAGACTTACAAGACTTCTGTTCTTTTACAATTTTACCCTTTAGTTGTACAGCAATCAAAGGCTTAAAAATTTGACCTCAATTTTTAGTAAGAGAGGCAGCAAAAAATAAATAACCAAACTGGAAGGAACAAGAAAGGAATGCAGAGAACGTGGAAGAAATAAAAGCCATGGGAAATTAGGAAAAGCAACAGAACCAGAAATATCACCCTCTGTATGCAAGTGAAGCCACGTAACAGGATCACCCAGGCCCTGTCTCTGTTGCCAGCTCATCCAAATTTTCCCTTTCCTCCTCACACCTGATTTTTCAGTCCCAACCACGTGTCTCAGGAAGACTCTCCCACTACTTTTGTGAGGTAAGGAGCACTCTACCCTCAATGGACAGAAGAGGAATCAACTCATGTAACTCATTCTGGCTCCCAGTCCACCAAGACCTCCAAGTTTCTAAACCTCAGTTTTCCTTGCTCCTTTACCAGCCTTAAATGCATTTCCACTACCCTCCTTCTCTAAATCCATTCTTCCTGCTCAGTGCTACTCTTGCTATTAGGGCCAATCTTAATACTCCAGGTTGCTTGGGTCCAGTGCAGGGAAAGGGAAAAAAAGGGTCATTAATATGGAAGACATTAGAATTTTGCTGTTATTTGAAATGTTTGATAATTACAAGAAAATTCATCTCAGCCCTGGGCTACAGCATGCTTTGTAAAATGGATTATTCAGGGAACTATTGCTGTGAAGAAAATATAAGAAGTCTCCTGTAAGCATTTAAAAACTGCATTTTCTTTCCCTAAACACCATGTATCTTAGCCAAATCCAAATGGATTTTCACAGGACAGCAAAAACCAAATTCACAACTTTTTCTTGCCAAACCTTTTATATCTACCTCAAAGAACAGGCACATTAGACCTGTTAAAAAAAAAAAAAAACAAGACACAAAATAGGGGGGTTTTTCCCACCGTCTCTGTCTGCAAGCTCATTGAACTGGTTCAGTTGCAATCTTATATTTAAAAATTAATCAAAAGCACACAGGGCCACAGAAAATTTCAGCTTACAGAGTTAAAAGTTTGGCAAAGCTTTATGCAACTAAAATGGCATTCCTGAAAAACGTCAGTCAGCTTTAATAACGGGTTGTGCTACCAGGCTGTCGTGTACACATGTATTACACAGTCTCATAAAACTAATTTCTGACGGGTTTCCATTCTGCTCCATTGTTATAGTAATATAGTTAGCATATGCTAAGATACTTTCTCACTGCAGACAGGAAGGACAACTGGAATTCCAATGATCATAAAGCACGTACGTATTCTGTCAAAATTCCAAGTCAGAAAGGCCCTTGAACTAAATTACAATGAAAGACTACAATAACTATTATGAGCTTCATTTTAAATATTCGCCTTCTCTTTGAATGAAACGATTGAGTCCTTTCACTCTTCCTCTGGGATGGACTTTTCTCAACATGATCACCTTCAAAGTGAACGTTAAGCAAGCATTAGGATCTCTGAAAACGAAGGTTTTAGAGGACACTGCTATCATTGTTTTTCTGGCTATTTCATTCCCACTAGACCAAGCTACATGCTTTGTGGCATTTTTCCTCATAGCCACAGGAGCTACGGTCCCTTCATTGTCATTTTTCATCTTGGGCAGCAATGCCAGTTTACTTCCCTCACCACTCTTTAGTTAACATCTATTCTGTGCCAGAAGTGGAGCATTTGCCATACAGAAAGCTGTCTGAGAGTTGACCTCCAAGGATAAAATAAATGTAATTCACCTGCTGTAATGCTATAGGATGTACTGAATATCTCCAACAGCAGAGAAATGTGCCCAAGGCTACAGTGAGTCAGTCACTGAGACAGCTGGAATTGGAATTTCAGAGCTCCTTGCTCTCACTCTACTGTAATTATTATTTATTTTACCATAGCAAAGAAAAGGTCTCTGCAGGACCTGGCCCATTTGTACCACATACTGTACAAACAAAAAATGAGGAATATTCTGCTCAAAACACTAGAGTTTTCTCTAACAAAAGTTCAACATCTGCCAATAAGAATGATTTTCAGGCACAAGGTCTAACATACCAACATCCGAGAGGAAAATAAATAATTTTTAAATTACTTGTAATTAAATATCACTTTATTAAAATGACTGGGAAACATTCTTGCCTTCCACTTTTTACAATTCTTAATTATACTTACCGCTGAGGTTCTCCAAGGCAAAATTTAATAGATCCATGAATCCTGAGAGCTGTATAAGGCTGAAGTTCATTTCTTTAGCCCACCAAAATCCTGCAGTATAATAATCTAGTAAAATAGCTTCTTTAACAGATGTCTTTAGTTGGGTAAAATTCAGAAATTCTTCCATCTTCCTTAAAAAAAATTGCAGAGTACAATAATGAAATTAAAAATAAGTAACAGATTCCAAAGTCTTACTTAGTCTGCCTGAAATTACAGCTATAACGATTGTTATCATTATTTGCTATATTACTCACATGTACCTAATTTCTTGAACTTAGCTACATTAATTCCTAGACAAGAACGTTTATGATCAAAGGACATACAAGATGCAAAAAATAAACAACCACCTATAGGTTTCAGCAGATACTATTTAAGTGCTAAGATATGACTAACAAAAGAACAAAAATAAAAGCATTACAAAACCAAAGAGAAATACATTGAAAATCCCAGAGAAAAAAGAGTGTTTTATCAGGAATTGATTTGTAGGATGAAATGAAACAATTAGCCTCCACTTTCTGCTATCACTCTTTCACTCTGACTGAGATAGTTTTACAGTACTAATAAGATCTTGTTTCCATTTCAAGATTATTTTTCATGTGGCCTCTGAAGAAAAATTACATTTGAAAATTAATGTAAATAATATAATATAAAATTACTGAAAGTAGCTAAAATATTTAGGAGTTTAAATTGCACTTTCATAATGGTCAAAACATTTAAAAAGAGCCTCATCCTATTTTACTGGCACACGATGGACATTTTTCCACTTACATTAACTTGCAAAATTTATGAAAAAATACACTCCCTTGTAGGAGGCCATACTGTTGCTGACACATTCATGTCTTCTCTATCCAAACACAGAATTAGCTACATCTTTTATAATAACTGCATGCATTTTTCCACATAAAGAGGGGGGACTGGGGCTAGGACCTGGTTGCAGTTCTTCCAGTTTAACTTTAGGTATGTCTCAGGTAGTTAAGTTTTACATTAAAGCAATTCTTGGCTTCTTAATTACAGCTGATGATACAGGTGCCAGTGATCACAGTTCCTGGTTCCCTGTAACAAAGCAAAGTCTTCCCAAGCCCTGCTGCCTTCTCATTCCTTCCTAAGAAGGACATTAATCCCAGCCCTACTGATAGGCAGCCATTAGAATTTCAGGGGTTTCACCGAGAGTACAGATACACTGTCAAATAAGATGAGTTTCTTTTTTTAATTAAAGCTTCAATGGCAGCAGAGTAAAGCATATAATCCAATCAGTTTTGTTTAAAACATGTATTCCTTTGTTCTGCATGACAAATTTGTACGGCTGCACACATGCAAGTCGGTTAAAAACACTTAACTGTGTCCTGAAATAGAAGTGGAACGTGGCCAGCTGAACTTTCCAAGGTTTGAAACAGTCCATATCCTCTCTCTCTGAAGCTTCTGCCAACTCTGTGTTTTCATAATCAGAGCTTCTCAGGGATTTAGATTTTCTCTGATTCTGCTAACAATGCCAGTACTCGTCTCTTCACTGTTCTGTAAGGCATGTCACTGACAACAGTTATCTGTACATGAGTGGGAAAGGATGGGGCAGTTACACTTCCTAGTTACCCTCTCTGCTTCTTCTTCCTTTGTGGTGCTCAAGTCCTCTGAAGATGGGCAGCAGTATGAAATTCCCTGATAGACAGGAATGCAGGACATCAACATTCTCCCACTGACTCAGATCTGTTGTGATTTTCTAACCTAAGCTGTGGCCTTCAAACTGCTCTTGTAAATAGACACAACACACTGTGGTAAACAAAATTTTAATGCTGCTGCTAAACTGCTTAGCGTGCATAAAACACCCTGCAACTATCCTCCTACCAGTCAGATGCAGTATATACTTTACATTACCCTTGTACAGTGTGTGTATATAAATACATATGTGATCAGCTGAGACTGAAAGAGCACATGATCTTTCAGTGCTGTTCTTTCTAATCTTAATGAGAAAGTCGCACAAAGAATTGTGTCGTTAAGCATATTTTTAGTCTCCAGTGAGTTGTACACTTCAGTCTCCTCTAAATTTAAAGAGGCCTATTGTGCAAGAGAAAACAGGAAAGGAAAGAATTTTTGTATTATTATTTGATGGTGGAAAATTTTCTTTCCAGTTTTCTTAAAAAAAAAATCCCAGAAAGATTTTTTCTCCCCCCTCGGAATAGTAACAAATAGGAAGAACAGAATATGCTTCAGGAATATTTTAATCTCTATTAAATGGTTACCTATTCAGAGGAACAAAGTCGGATTTGATATAGCTCCCTGACTCTTCCTTCCCAAACTAGACCAGCAGCCCAGCCCTTTGGCTTGCAATTCCCCAAGAACTTGCTAGCAGACACAAGCACTCCTGAAGAACTCATGCACTTCTTAAAAGTCCCATCTTTCCAACATAACTCTAGAGTCTCAGGTTGAACTCCCAGCCTCCTAAATTTAGCTGCTATTAAACACCAATAACAAGGGAGAGTGTTGGTACAGGAAAGACAACATGGGCTGACATCAGTAGTCTTTGGCTGCCTCCTATTTCCCCAGTGCACCATAATGGCAACCTACTAATGCCTTCTTAAGCTTTCCATCCCTTTCTGGACTTTTAAGACCTTTTTGATTTTTTGGTAACTCATGTTACAGTACAGAATCTCAAACGTTTTAGGAAAAAAAGTTACCAAGTGAGACTTGTAAAAAAAAAGCTCAGTATTGACCTGTTCTTTATTTACATCTTAGTATTCTGTTTACAGCATATTTAAAGTTGTTGTAAATTCAGAAACCATGTCAATGTGAAACACAAATGGAAAAAAAAGGAGTTGAAGCAAAACCAAGAGATACAGGAAGCACAGTAAAAGAGACTGGATCTGAGATCAACAGTATTTCTTATATCTTTTGTGCATAATACTAAATATCAATTATTTAACTGAACAACCATCACAAGAGACATCTAACAAATAGTCTTCAATTTTTATTTCATGATTGTGTTGGTTCCAGCATTGTTGTCATTACTACTTACTTTTCAACCCCTTCCAGATTTTCTTCTGACAAAGCAGTAATTTGGGAAAGAGAAAGAAATGTCCTATTAATCTTCTTTCCACCTGTGTCATCCTGATCTTGGTCTTCACCCTTCTCCTGGTCTTCACCCTCATCTCGGTCTTCTTCCTGATCTTGGATTTCTTCCTGCATACACGTATAGAGGAATATAATTTTTTAAATGTTTATTTTATTATGTCACTAACTTACCTAAACACTTTTATATTGAGGAGGTATGCAAGGGATTTATTCAACAAATGCCAAAAACGTAAGACAGCTATAATTACAGGGCAGTAACACAATACCTTAAAACACACTCTCACTAGAGAAAAGGTGGGCAGGTGGAAAGTAGTATTTTTATCTTAAATTCATGTGGGAACACAGTGACATATTATGTGCAATGCAAGATTAAATTAACTTGCAAGTAAAAACAACAGATTTAAAGGTGCAAAAGAATCCATGAATCTAAATTTCACCAACATGATAATTGCATTGCACAATAATTAAATTTTAAAATTAGTTTCTCCTTAACATATTATGAGAATACACACATATTACTATGCTATTTTCTCTCCATCCTGTACTTGATTGCATTTTCAAATTTACTGTCTACACTGACTCTTTCCCTAGCCAAACAAAAGTCGAAGATGTTTATTGCAACAGAATGATACACACACAAGGATCTGACGCTGCTGTTCCTGGGAAGCTCAGGGTATTTGTAATACAGAAAGCAATTCCTTATAAGAAATAAAAGGATGTACATGTTTTAGGGGATAACAAACTGAGTATGAACTAACAATGCAATGGTCTTACAAAAAGTAGGAGTATTTGATGATAATTTATTTTGTGTCATCATTGACCAAAAACATTTGAGCAGAGATTTCAGTAACAAAATCTATGAAATCCAAAAACATTAGGGAAAAAAAAAACCCTAAAACTGTTTCACAATAGAATATGGAGGTGACAAAGTGAGGTGTCAAAGTACATTACAAAACGTGAGATGAGGCAGCCCCTTCAGAGAGGAGCACGGCAGGGGAACGAGGGACAGCGGTCGCAGAACAGAGCGCTCCAGCTGAGAGGGACCCACAGTGGGGCAGCACAAGGAAAAATATTTCACTATGAAAATAATTAAGCATTAGAATAGGTAACCCAGAAAGGCAAAGGAATCTCCATTCTTGCAGGCTTTCAAGACCAAACTGGACGAAGTCCTGCTGGGCACTGGGTGCTGGCCCGGCTCTAATCAAGCAGCTGAACCAGTGCATGTCCCAAAATCCTTTCCAGCCTCCTGCTGGGAGTCTGCCTGGCCTGACCACACAAGCACCTGAGCACAATTAGCTTGCAGCAGGTACACTTCTACATCTGCAAGGCCTGGGCTTTAGAGAACTGAAGCAAGGCAAAGCTTGTAGGATCCTGCTTCCAGCTCACCCAGGGAGAGAGAAGCACAATTCCTGACACGCGCTGATTTTTGAGCCCGACCAGCCCTGCTCTGGGCTCACATCAACTCACTCTGGAGCTGGTCAAGGAGAGCCCCCAAGTAAAGCTACACTACTCCCCCTGCTGCTGCTGAACTGCAAGATGTACTGAAATCTGGGAGCAGCTGAAGAAACACAGTCAAGAGGGACAAAACAAGACTGAGAGCAACAAAGAACATTCAGTGGACAGACTATTCTTCCCTGCTCTAATTAAATACTAGAGTACTTTCACACATACTTCAGTAAGAAAAATTATTGTTCCCAATTGTAAACAAGTCAGTCTCAGATACAATGTCTCCTCAGAACAGGAACGGAATAAAGGAAGGCTTCCTTCACATAGTTAAGACCATGACGTTAGTTTGCTTTTGTTTTATTAGCAATAATTCACGCAGCGTTAAAAAATACTGTGACAGTCAGTAATGCTGCTCTAATTGAAACTTCAGGAAAAAAACAACAGCTTAACATGCTAATATTATACAATTACTGAAAGACATTTTTTAATAACTAGAAAAAATATAAATGCTTTCCTGAAGTGACCAGTGGTGTTAGAAACCTGTTGAACATGAGATCCTTTAGAAGCTGTAAGAGGTGAATTAAAAGAATAACTGATATTGACATTTTGGAAACTGAATTAATCCCCTTCCATCTCTTTCTCTGAGAACGTTCAATACATAAGGTACTTTAGTATTTATGGTGATCACTACTTTATAAATTGCATATTACTGGTCAGGCAGTCAACATCTTAGTGAACATACTTGTTAGTAAGGCAAAATGCTAATATTTTACAAGTTCCAGTTTAAACTGAAGAGAGAGGCAGCTGTTGTAACTCAGTGTTGCAGATAAGGCTCTGTAATCTGCACATCAAACCACAACAGTTTACAGGGCAAGGTGAATGCTTCCCAAGAACTATTTCATCACCTGGAACCTGTAACAACATTCCCAGCAGCAACATTCCCACCAATGCATTACTGTCTTTGTTACTGCTTTTGATAAGGATGGGGTTGGGGCACCACCATCTACAACAAGCACAAGTATCAGATAAGAAGAACTACTGTTACAAATGACAGATGAAGAACTATGGGAGAGAAAGCACAAGATTAAGAATTTTTTTTTTTTAATTAGCAACATTTCTGTAATTTCAAAATGTATTGAAGGTCCATAAATCATTTAAACAATCCTTCCTGTGTTTACAGAAAGTTTCTATTTGGGCTGAACCTCCACACACACACAACTAAAAGTTTACAATTATTTTGATGGAATAGTTTTGTCTTTTGATTGTCTTTAACCACTACTTAAAAAAAACAGGGAGATTATTTTTCCATGCATTCGCTGGTGTCAAAGAATTTATCATTCATTTTAGTGTTAAGTGTAGTGACTGACTGAGGTAATCCAAGGTGAGTTAATTCTAGTAACGCTGTCTTCATGTATCAAGAAAAAACCTCCTGAACCAATCCTACCAATACACGTTCCCAGCAGCAGACTTAGCCTATTTAAATATAGGCTGCTACTGGAGAATTTTATTTGTTACTGTTTTATTTTCCTTTGAAGAATTTTCAGCAGTTCTGAATACATAATATGTTTCTGGCTGTTCAATACATTACTTCAAATGCTTTGGGCATCCCTTGTCAACAGCATCAAATCAAAATATGAAACCAGACATTCTAAAACAAAAGAGTAAGATCCTCCTAAATCTCTCAGCTAATGTTCACAAATCACCATGAAGCAGAAAATAGCAGCAGCAGAGTAATATAGTTAAACAGCAAATTGCAAAACACCTCTGTGTTTAGGGGAGTGGGGAACTCTCAAAACCCCAAACCCATACTGAGTCATCCCTGGCTAGGAAAATTGCCCCACTACCTGCAGCTTTGGTGAGGGCCTTTTCAGAGTGGCAAAAATTTGAAACAGCAATGGGAATGAGCACCAGCGTTCCTGAAGAAAAATAAGTTTGTCCTTTGGGATGAGCCCTCTGCAGTGGCTGAAGATAGTATTTGCATTTGTTTGACAATACACCACCACGCTTTGCAAAATCATGACTCCCAAAAACATACACACAAAGGAACAGCTTACCAAATCTCTTCAGGTACAGAAATATTCAAAACGTAGGGAACCCAAGATCCTGCTGTCCTCACCCTACCAGGGAAATCTGTCTGGCCTGAGCATTCCAGTAGCTCATGTAAAGCAAGCTCTGCTACCCGGCCTGAGCAATAGGGCTGACAGCAGTGCAGATGTACCCAGGAACAGTGGTGTATATCACTTACAACTTTAATCAAAATGGGAATGAAAAAAACCCAAGTAAACCACACCAGCAACACAGGCTGTTATTTGTATTATTATACACATTTTGTTATCAAGCTGTCAAGTGATTCAGCAGCAGCAGAAAATCTTGAAGCTGTCTACATAAATAGTTAAGGCAGAAACAGAAACACATTTGCTGTTCCTGTTTGTTTTAAAAAGGCCCCACTTGTCCGCTCCCACAATGGGAAGTTAAGATCAATAGTTACTATTTTTAATCATAAACATTTCTTTTGTTGTCAAACAAATGAGGATGTAAAAATAGTAGCACTAATTTCAGCTACCTTCAAAAGAGAAATATGCAGATGTGCCAAATGCAGAAGACAAAACCTACAGGCAAAGAAAGCTTTCAGAGAACCATTATAAACAACAGACTCCAATAGTGTCCTTTTAGTAACAAAAAATGTTTCAAAAATTTCACACAGCCCAAACGTCAAGATTTATGGTTGACCAAATGTATGATGACATTAAATTTTACTGATGTTTTCACAGCTGCAGACCACTTATAGGAAAAAATGTGGTTAAAAATAAAGCAGCAGCAAGACTTGCTAAGATTGGGATTCTGATTTTCTAATATACCTTGTGCTGAAAGTCATTACAAGTCAGAACAATTATAAAAATATTCAATTTAAATCAAAAGGAATTGTCTCAAAATATAAGAAACAATATAAAAAAAATAGTGTCAGAATACAGTGTTTCCTACATCTTACATACAGACCATGCCAGGCTACCTTCAGCCAAAACTAGAGACTATATAATGTAATTTTTAAAAACACACAATTCCACAGGGTTTCCAATAAAAATAAACCAGAAAGGACAGAGGGAAATATCACAAAGGTAAGCTACTGTGTGTAGAACAAACTTCAATACATAAGGAACAGAAAACACATAAAAAAAATTGTTCACTGAATTCCTCTAAAGATTCTTTTCATAAAGCCATGAAGTAAAAACTACAAAAATTTCAGTGGTACATTTCAACCAGATGTACAATATATTTTTGACAGCCTGTCGTTTCCCATAGAGCACACCCTGTATCCTCTCACTGAGATCTGACTGCATCACCCCAGTGTTACGCTGCTCCAACTGCCAAAATATTTACGGAGAGCACTAACAGAGAGCACTGTGAAAGATGCATATATTTTTCATAAGGCATTTAGAATGCTTAATAACACATTTCACATGGAAGAGTATTTATTTATTTAAGGAAACCTAAATGTTAAGCTTTTGTACTGACAAAGACACAACCATGACACTGAGGATGAAGGCGTTTAATCACTCCCACGACAGTCACAGCAACTGCCCGGCCATCTGAGACAACAAAGCAGTTCAACCAGAAGAAAATTATCTTGTAGTAGCTACAACTACAGACACAGGCTCGAGGGAGAAATTCTGAGTTGATGCAACACCTCATACGTTCTTGGGAGGAGTAATTTGTATTCTTATATCTCTTGACGTGCGGCACGGGATGAGTCGCCTGTCAGAAACCACACCTCTGTCAACGAACTCAGAAAAGAAAACAGGAAAAAAAAAAAGGAGGCTAAAGACAA
>VZRZ01003270.1:87269-223099 GCA_013398175.1 Climacteris rufus
AAAAAAGCAAATATTAATGCAAACACCATTGATTTGTAAAATCCTCTAGAGCATTTCAGCTACCTAAAGCAGTGAAAGGCGAGAAATACAACTGTGATGTTGCTGGAAGGAAAGCATGAGCTTGCTTCCACTCCCTCAGTGCTCTTTGAAGGGAAACCATACACCTTTCCCTCAACAAGCAAAATTCAGGAGATTCCTACTACTACAAATGAGCCAAATGCAGTGGTTTGACCCAGGCTGGAGACCAGGTGCCCACCAAAGGCTCTCTGTCAGCCCCCTCCTCAGCTGAATAGGGTAAAGGAAATATAATGAAGGCTTGTAGGTAGAGATAACAGGGAAAGGTCACTCACCAATTACTGTCACAAGCAAAACAGGCTCAGCTTGGGCAGAAAAATAATTTATTACCAATTAAATCAGAATAGGATAATGAGAAATAAAAATTAAATCTCAAAATACTTCCCCCCTTTCCCCCCGCTTTCCTTCCAGGCTCAACTCCCAGTTTTCTCTACTTCCTTCCACCAGCAGCACAGGGGAATGGGGTATCAAGGGCTTGCAGTCAGTTCATCACACGTTGCCTTGGAATCTGCTCTGGTGCCTGGAGCACCTCTTGCCCCTCTTTTTCCACTAGCCTTGGTGTTTGCAGGAGTGTCACTTTCCTATGTTCTCACCCCCCTCTTCCATCTGCTGTTGCGGGGTTTTCTTCTTCCCCTTCTCAAATCTCTTATCCCAGTGATCTGTCACTGAGCGGGTTTGCCTTGGCTGGCTGTGTGTCCGTACTGGAGCTGGCTGGCATTGACTCTATTAGACACGGGAAAAGCTTCCGGCAGCTTCTCACAGCAACCACCCCTGCAGCCCCTGGCAACCAAAACCTTGCCAGGCAAACCCAACACACCAAGAAAAAAACCCATACACTTATACAGGATACAGGAGAGCCCATAACCGAGTGAAACCTGGCAAGGCGGTGGGAAGTCAGAGTGGGTGAGGCGCTCAGCAACTGCTGCTCGGGCGAGGTGAGGTTGGGCGGGGTGATTTTAACACCGTGCCCTTTTTATACAGGATCACAGAACAGCGTGGGTTGGAAGGGTCCTCTGGAGATCACCCAGTCCAACCTCCCTGCCAGAGCAGGTGACAAAGGAACACGTCCAGGTGGGTTTGAAGCATCTCCAGAGAGGGAAACACAATCTCCCAACAATGCCAGTGCTCTGCCACCCTCCATGGGAAGTTATTCCTCATGTTGAAATGGAAATACCTGTGTTTCCATTTATAGTTACTGCTCCTCGCCCTGTCACTGGACACTACTGGAAACAGTTTGCACCATCCCATCTTGGCCTTCGAGACATTTAAATGCATTGATCAGATTCAGACTAAAAAGTCCCATCTCCCGCAGCCTCTCCACACAAGCGAGACGCTCCGGACCCCACACCGTCCCTGCGGCCCTTGGCCGAAGCTCAGCACGGACAATTTAACACGAACCGCGCCGATCCCGGGCGGTGCGCGCCGCTCCCATCCCGCGGTACCTGCGCCCGCTCCTCCATAGCCGCGCTCCTCGCCCCGCCCCTGGCAGGCCCGGCCCCGCGGCCCGCGGGGTCCCGTCCCGCCTCAGAGCCGCCCGGGCACCGGGATGGGCCAGCTCCTGCTGATTTCTCCGTTTTGTTTTTAAACTTGGAAGACTAATGAACCAAACTACGTTGAAACATGTTGTCTGTCAGCTTTGTATTGCATGCAGCAGCAGCAGCATTGCAGAATAATAGCACGTACCTGCAAAATCAAATAAAATGCAAGCATTGGGTGGGTAAACAGTAATGAGGACAAAGAGCTAACTCACTTTGCAAAGTTTATGGATGTGCTGAGGGAGCTGTGATAACAAAACAACTTCTTTGCAGCGCCCCACATAAAGCAAGGGCCGCCTGGGATTGCTGCAGCTGCTTCAAGGCATGCCACTGCTTCAGCGCAGTTTCCACCTTCGGAAGGTTGCCATCATCAGTTTCTTAAAATGTGCAAGCCACTAAGTATAGTACCTGTGTCCTAGCAGGGTCACAAGAGACACGAACATGCCCATTACCCACTAAGATGGCGATTTATAATGTGAGATTCAACCCATCTGTAGCTCTGGTTCCTGCTCAAACACCCTGACCCTCACTGACATACGTAGACCAATTGCGCTTCCAAAAGGAGTCAGAAATCTGTTTGAGGTTCAGAGAGCTGGATCCTGCAGTGTTTTGTAGAATTATTCATAGTATTTTAAAGAAATAGAGCCCACACTGTGAATTTTAAAGAAATAGAGCCCACACTGTGAATTCCTACAATTTGTGCTGTGCTCTGTAGCTGACAGCCGTACAGCTGTGTTACTGCCCCTTTTACTGTGTGTATAAATCTAACCAAATAAGAACATTATTCTGAGCTGCAAGCACTGCACGTAGTAAGGTGTTAAAACTGGAGAATTAAGTGTGATATTTGGATGCAATATAACATTGTGCACATTCATTATGATGTTATCTAGTTGGTAACAGGTAGATTCTGGCCTTAACCCTGCATTTCTCTGGAATTGAAAATGCCCACTGACTTCCATGAACATTTTCAATGTAAAAGACTGGAGGGCTCAAAGCCCTTAGAAGGATCTAATTCTGTTTCTCTTGCTCAATATTAAAGGACTGAATTCTCTCTTACACAAAATCTGCACTGAGCAGGTGATTGAAGCTGAGCACTGATTGAAGCTCAAACCACATTTCCAGTAGTGAGCTCCTAAACTTTCTACTTTTCAATTTAAATTTTTAGACAGTTGGTGTCAGAATGCTTAGGGAAAATAAAAAGGACTCAATAGTGGCATCAAGCCACGCCTTCTAATTTCATGTGGATCCTTGATATTTACAAAACCCAAGTTAATGCATGCATGTGAGTATTTAAGGTGGCTTTTTGATTTCTTTCAAATGCAAAACTTGTAAGAGCAACACAGAAATACTGAACTTAAAATGCTGTCCTAGTCCTTTGCTACTACAGGTAACCATGGTAGATTTCCTATGATTTCTAATGGTCACAGAGACTGCAGGTTAGAAGAGAAGAACAGCAGACCTCCTTCTTCACTGTGTAGCTGTATTGGATGCAAAGGTTTCCTGAAAGTGTTCTGGCATGTGTAATTTAAACACAACATATCTGAACATTTGGCTTTAAACAGTGTTACACAGTAAGTGCTCCTCTGCTTGTCTGACAAGCAACCAGAGTTCAGGTTTGGGAGATGTTTTGCCAAGGCTGGTATCACTCAGTGCCTGAGGATCTTGGAGGGAACACTTTCCTTATCTTCTCTCTTTGATTAAAGCTCTTCAGTTCATGGTGCCTGGGCCACCCTCTGGCCTGTACAAGAGAACCACACGGCCCACTAACCCTCAGCCCTGGCAGCTGCTGGGCAAAGAGCTGGTTGTTCCCCTCAGTTTTCTTCAAGTGCTCAGATTTTCATTTTGCTAATTATGCACTGAAGCATCATGAACATAAAAATTCTGAGCTGCTCCCTGCACAATGAACTACACTGCTGTCTTTTCTAGAAATATTTTTCTCTTCCTCACAATACCACATCTTTTGGGGAGGGAGCAGGTTCACCTGCATCACACGAGTCCATATCAAAAGGGGAATAAAGGTCACAGCTGCAAGCCAAGCTTTGCAGGGTTTTGATGGTGCAGGCCACCTGCAAATGGGACAAAACCAGCAGCTGCAAGGGCTCCAAAATATTCCTCTGAGTCCTCCAAAGTTTTAATAACCAAGGTGATTCAGTCTGGTTTTGTTACTCATTGCAGAGATCCTTGCATTTCAGGAGTAAATGAAATTTATGTATTTAAGAAAAGGAATAAATTTTCAGAAGTTGCTTTTTACAAAGCAAAGTTTTTGTAAACTCTAGGCCTACACAAACATCCTCCTATTGACAGAGATCCTATGAAAATGTTCAACTGCAAACATCTTTCTTTTCACTTTTAGTTAAGCCTCACCAAGCACAGTAATTAGACGTAGGCAAATTCAGGATGAAAAGCAGATGGAAATTCCTAGCGGAGCCTTGCTTGTTACATCAACATCAGCTGGACATATCATTCCTCTGGCTGCCAGCCCTCACGACAACAAATTGCTTATACTCCTGCCCTGTGGGACAAGGATTAAGATAAAAGCATAGGCATGTGTGGAGGACTTGCACACAGTATTTGGGTGTGACCCTCATAGTAATAAATGGGTAATTTGTGAAAGCAACAGGACATTAGTGCTACATGGCTCTTAATAAAGAGCTCTGCATTACTGTACATAAGTGCATTAACATAGTAATTAATCATCCCCTCCTGGCTCCTTTGTAACATTCTTCGCAGATATTCTATCCAGGGAACAGCATCTCTAGGTAATGTTCCTCTGTTTTGCATATATATATATACACACATCCTCAGAAAAAAATTCTGGGCATGATTATGTACTAGGAAAAGTAAAACAAATTCCCAGGTTGTCAGAGAAACTTGTTTTTAAAACAAAGAGATAATTCTGCAATTTCTCAGGCAGTATCCACTTAAAATAAGATGCAGGTACAAGAGGATAGCAGTATCACCATCAGGATGGACAGAATTCTGAGTTATTTATGGAGAAATGCTGCTTCTTTTTTGCTCAACATTTGTCAACACAATCTAGCTCAGTATCTCTCCCTGTCTATTTAATTAATAGGCAAAATTTCCCTGTGATTTGACAGTGATTTTGGGAGACTTGTAACGTTAGTACTTGGCCCAGCAATAAGAAAGTACAAGTTAAATTTAGCAAATCATAACTTTTCAATTATTCAAAACAATACGCACACGGAGAAATGAGAGTAGTAAAACATGTATTCTATCAATGATTCCATTATCCTCTTGCCATAAAGAGAAGTGGCTCAATGGAGGATAAAAGCAAATTTTAGATTGATTCTTTTCTTGATCATAGCCGAAAGACTGCTGTATCTATTGCCAAGAAATTGAATCGAGGTTCATAGAAAACCTAAAAATTAGATAGAAAAGACTTTAAAGGACACGTATCCCATCTCCAGGGGACCTGTACTTTTTCTTGCCAACAAGAACTTCAAGCAGAAATAGGAATTTATTTAACCTAGTAGTTCAAGTCAGCTCCTTACTATGTATTAAATTGTAGGAATAAGGTAAATGTACATGTAACATGGCAGCATACTATCAATATAAACTAAGAAAGCTTAGGATTTTCTCCCCTCTAAGTACCTTTTAGCACAAAAACCTAAATTATGAGACCTGATACATAAGATAAAGCAATATGGATAATTTAGAGTACAGCTTTTTCAAACCATCTACCCTCAAGGTCTCTATTTGCTAAAACAAACCCCAAAATATCTGTAGAACTCAAGGATTTCTCACAGTCATTATTCAAACCAGAACAATCCACACAGAATTCCCAAATTCAAGACGAGAGACAAAAACAACAGCACTGACTATTGAGTGACTCTAAGCACCTTAAGTCTTACACAGCCATAAGTACACTGGTGCCAATGCACAAATAATTTAACATAAGCATAGTGTAGGTTTTTGGGTTTGTTGGGAGCATTGTTTCACTGACAGAAAGCTGCATTCTTCAGGAGGACAAGCTGTGCATACAGAATGGGCCAATTAATGTAGTACAGAAAATCACCAGAAGCAATAATTAGAAAAATTATAATAGCAAATAGAGATCAAATTTGTAAAATACAGTGTTATATATATTCATATTCTATAGAAGATTTTATATATTAAGCATATATGTAAGTATTAGTTTTACATATGTATATAGTCTATTATCAAACTACCACTTGAGCTCAGACTCCCATCTACTCTATATCTTTCCTAAGGATATAAACTGTTAATCTCAGCAAGTTTACATGAACTGGAGTATATTTTACTCCACAAAAAAGATGAGACATTAATCTTTTGGGCAAACTGTCTTCAAATTTCATTTTGATAGACAAAACTTGACTTTTCAGTTTGAACTACTGTTTCATTCTGTTGGCAGACCAAAGAAGATAGAGAGACACAACTGTGAAGTATTACATCTTAGTAACACAGCAAAGTCTACAAAAAAAAAAAAAAATTCACTGATTCCACTGTCCTCGCCTTTTGCCCCCAAATGGGAATATCATTTCTTTCAGAGATTTCATATTCCACTTCTTTCATGCCTTTGTTGTGAAGCTCTATTGATTTTTTGCCTCCTTCTCCATATGATGTTAACCAGCTTTTAGAATAACATACAACAATTCAGGGCAGTAAGTGAAAAATGACATCCAGCTGAAATTACAGGGGGATTTTCAATAGAAAGACTATAGTTACTCAAGAAAAAAGTTGTCTTGTATACTGGAGCTGACTGTATATTTATGAATCATTTGCTTGGGGGACTACACAAAGAGCTTCCAAGGTGTATTGATAGTTCTTTACTTATTTAGTATGGACTAACAAGCCTGAATGACTGGGACATAACATCATGTGTAAGTGATGTCTTGGAGCAGGATCCCAACTCGGGCAGCAACACCTGGAGAGTCAGTATGGCAAATGTGTCTCCACTTTACAGAGAGTGAAATTCAAGAGAGTGAAATTTGTCACTGTGCAGTCTAGCAATACATCTTAAGTGTCCCTGCCACCAGAACCAAGTAATAAATTGGGTTAGGTGTCACATGTCTTCTCCTTGTGTACTTGGAATCACAGAGTACAAATCCCAAGGAGTGGATGAGCATGCCCAGGAAGAATGTGTCCGTGTAGTCTCCTTAAATATGTAAGCATAAAGGTTATTCTGTGATCACTAGGCAATAGGGTTAAAATTACGATGGAGCTGTTTGTTATTGCCCTTCCCCTCTTCTTCCCCGACTCATATGAGGTTATGGACTCATCTTGGCAGAGTACATTAAAATAAAAGGGTATATAACTCAGTAATCAGTCCTGGGAGCACTTTCCTTCCTGGATTCTGAATTTGAAATATCTGCTGTGCAAGCATATGTTTATAGAAAGCTGCAAGGAGGAGTTAATGTCCATATTCACTCCAAAAAGATTATGTAGTTCCATGTAAAAAATGAATTTGCAGAGCTCTAGAGAGCTTAAGTATATTACTTCTAGTAAAAATAAAGCTCATTGAGCAGAGGACTCAAGGCCAGCACATATATTTGTGCTAAGAATATCACTTTAACTGCACATGAGCTCTGCATGTGATGTCATACGGAACATTCATGGGCTTCTTCTAGAACAGGGGTCAAATGCTTCCATAAGGTATTTATTAAAGTAATTTATTGATTTAGCTGAGGCAGGCCTGTTGTAGAATGGAAGTCTGATTAGTCTAACCCATTCTTGAGTGCCTCAGTATCTTGGAACTCAGAATTTGAAGGAAGAGAAAGATGGGGCATAGCTCACATATACTCTGCTGGTACTTGTGCCTTGAGTTATGGAGAACAGTGGTATATTTTGGTCACAGGGAGCAGAGTTACCCACATACTTATCCTAGGAAATTTAACAGGAGTATGAAAACCTCCGTGCACTGTGTGACAATGTTCCTTGAACTGGAGCTTATGCTTTTCTCATTTACTTGAAATTTGAAAGAAGATGATAGAAGCTAATGGAGTTTCATTATGATAAAGCAATGTAAAATGAATCATCCTCCTTGTTTTAACATCTGTGAACGCAGTCTTCCTCTTCCTTGCAAACAAAACATATGAGATGCTGCTCTCTTTTAATGCTGTTTGGCATCTGTGCCTATACTGCCAGGGAGATTCAGAACCATTTACATTAACAACAAATAATATTTTTACTCTAAAGAAGGAAACATATCCTTATTGATATTCAGCAAGTGGTGCGTTGCTGCAACCAAGATATAATTTACTCACTTGTCTGACTGGATT
Organism: Climacteris rufus; assembly: GCA_013398175.1. Lineage (NCBI taxonomy): Eukaryota > Metazoa > Chordata > Aves > Passeriformes > Climacteridae > Climacteris > Climacteris rufus. The sequence goes on from VZRZ01003270.1 coordinate 95,140, forward strand.
ACATTACTCCATGCATTTTGTAGTTTCATCTGTGAAAAATCGAACTGTAGTTCTATTGCTGTCATTTCCCATAATTCTTTTAAAACAATCTGTGGCAAAAGGATAAAAAATAGCTCCAATAGAAACTGCTTCTAGGGATGGCATTTGAAAGGACATTATTTAGAGTTAATGAATTAGACTAAGAATTTTGTCGTATTCTTTACGTGAGCTCTGAGTCAGACTTTGTATACAAGTATTTCTTCCATTTGTGTATTTTGTAAAGGCCACGACTTCCTTTGTTCCCTGGGAACCCTGCAGTGAAAGCATTTGTCTTCAGAAGCCCACGGCTCTGTTAGGCTGTGTGAGTGATATTTGCAGTCGTTGTCCTCAACCTTTGGGTGCTCAGAACCAGCGCTGCACCCGCCCGCTGTCATCCCTCGGCAGGGCTCCCTCACCGGGCACTGCAGCCACCCGAGCAGGAGCAGCTCCGCACGCACAGGCAAGGCCACAGCAAGGACGGGAGGACTGAGCCATTACCTTGTTATAAAATTAGCAATTACAACTCGACCGCAGTAAAAAATGGAAAGTCCCCAAAATGGAGGATCGGGGATGCTCTTTCAACTCTGATTTCTGCCTCTTTATTTCCCCTGATGTAAATTTCAAAACTCCCTTTGATGAAAAGTAGCTCACGCTCCAAAACCAGGCGAAGCTTCAAAAGATGATTATAGGTTCTCCTATACAAAATTGACTTAAAGTTTTATTTCCTGGGTTTATCACACACAATGTGATTTTTCTTCTACTTCTTGCTTTTACACTACCACATGGATCACATATTCCTTCTTGGTAACTACCTTTTGCATGTTACCCAAGCCAGACATTACTCTTGATACATGACTATTTAAATTTTAACTGCCTCTGCTGCCTTTCAAAGTATAAACTGTAACTGGATGTTTTATACACATACCAAAGAAATATTTTTCTCACAGCCACAGTGAAAAGTTTTGTTGAAAATATAGAGAAATTGAATGCAATCCAAATAAAGCGTTTTTTAAGTTGAACTCAACCATTTAAATTTTTGTTGCCAAATGAGAATTAAAATTAGAGGCTGCATGTTGGGGATTATAATGGAAACAATTTTTCTAGCCCTATATCTACCTTTTGCTGCTATTAATAAATCCTATTATCACTCATGTAATAATCATAGAGCAATCATAATTATTTCTGTAATAGTAAAAAAAAATTCCTCTATTATTTCATCTGATGGTAAATGTAAATCATTATACTAAATAGATACTATTTGTCTGCTTACAGAAAAAAATGGACTCAATCTTCTTTCACTCCACCCTATATAATTAAAAAAAAAAAATCAGAAACCAATTTTTAGCCAAGCATTCATCAGAGTATGTATTGTTAACAGGTGTTGTGTATTACATTTCCCATGCACACAGTGTTGGAATGTAAAACTGTAATACTGCTCCTAGGAACAAGTAGCATAATTAAAATTCTTTGTGAGTTTGATTTACTGGGTATTTTCTTCCTTTAAAATAACTACATTGCAAACAAGAGCCAATTTCTTAGATTTGATCTATGGCTTGTACAGCTTATACTTCAGGTTCAAAATGGTGATTTAGACAATAACACATAACAGCTGAATAGTTATTTATAATAGCACAGCACCTGCGGCAGATTGTCAGCTGAAAAGGCAAATCTAAATGCTTTCAAATTCTCTTGTGTATTATAATAGCAGTAGTAGTGGCCACTATAGATACAATGGTTAGGCATGTAATGTAACTTTTGTTTCTGATTGCTTGCCATTTTCTCAATTTTATTCCTAACATTCATACTTAGTGTCAGTCCATGTGCATTTTAAGAAGTTCAGGCACAATTTAGCTTTCTGTTAATTATGGGTGTGTGTCAATGAAATTAAATATTAAATAGAACATCAAACTCTTTTCTCATAATTTTAAGATTTTCCACATTTCCCAGACTGTTACACATGCCTAATTAACACAACTTTGGCTTTTTTTTTTTTTTTTACTCTTGATTAATGCTGTTGAGAACTCTGGAAAAATTTGATCTGAAATTTTCAAACTATAAAGACATTTTTCTTACCTCAGTATGTGCCAGGATTTTCCCATGAGTCTTTTAGCAGAAGCTCCCATTTAAAATTCTGAAATTGTGCATATGTAGTTTCCTTTTAAATTTGGTTCCCTCCTGGACTCAAAATGGCATTGATCATTTGTGTGATGATGTGCTAATTCTGCAGTGATCTGAAACACATGTTATTAAGAAATGTAACAGCTTGTTGCAGCAGACCCAGGCCCTTACACGAACTGTCAGTGCGCTGATGTAACCTCCACCCACAACAGAAAGTCCATTTAGGTGCACAGTCCACCAAGCAACATCCAGATTTCCACCAGAAGGAACAGCTGGTATGTGAATGTGCAAGGACCATTCCCCAAAGGCAAGCACTCTCAACCCCTTAGAATTTTCCAGGCAAGACAGAATTTTAACTCCTCTTGTCTATTAAACATCTATAAAAGTAACTATTTACCTTCTGAGTGCTGGGAGGCACGAGATGGGCCGTGTGCTTTGGGATTTTTAGTTGGAAGGTGACAGGCACTCTAAGCACAACAGTACATTTCTACCAGAACAACCAAAGTCATGTTAGCTTCTAGTAACTATAAAAACATAAGCAGAAATAGCATCTGTCTCCAGATGAAAGGAAAAATAGTTTCCAAGGAGTTAATTGCTTTAGAATACAAACAATAGAAAAAGAGAAGAAAGAAATGACTGGTCTGTAATAGAGATATCTGTAACAGAGGCTAGAAACAATCTGCTTGCTCTGGGGTTGATGGGGTGATGCCATTGCCAATTAGCATGAGTACTTTGTTTTATAATATCCCTCTACTCACTGTATGACCTGTTTCAGTGTATACCTCAAAATCATCTTTGGAGTGCTTCCACTGGAGCCAAGGGAGTTACTCCAGGAATTAGCTTGGCCAGTGAAGTAATTCATATGCAATAGAAATAGTTGGAAAAGAGTAATGCAGAAAGACTCATTTGCACTATAAATCTTCTTGGCTTTGTGCTAATGTTATTTATCTGCTTGAGATAGGGAGGACATTATATAATGTATGCATACTGTGCACTCTGAGACAGTGGCTTTGTAATGTAAACTGTCCATTAGTAATGCAAAGTAACTTACTTTCATCTGCTAGATCATTACTGCAAATTTTTCTCCTGAGTTTTGACATGTTATAAATCTTTATGAAGTCCACTTTTGTTCTCTTTATCTTTGACTTCCATTTGATTCACTCTATTTTAAATGTACATAAGCGCACTGTAAGACCACCAAGCTTTTTGTAATTTCAGTAGGGCAATGCTTCCCCTCCTAGGAAGAAGTTGATGCTCCACTTCTCGGTCTGCCAGCCTAGCTGGGGGAGACCCAGACGTTTCCCTGAGCACCCTTCACTCCACGGTGCCTGCGCCACCATAAGACACAAAGGATTTAAATGGGTTGAAGCACAGTTTGAGAAAGCCCAGCAGAACTGTGGCAGCAGTGGGGTGCCAGGGAACAAGGTGCAACAGCTCCTCCAGTGTCCCCTCCCCAGCTGTAACCAGTGTCCCGCTGTCCCTGCAGAGCAGGTGCTAAAGCAGCTTTGGGCCATTTGCAGGATGGCTGACTTGGGCTGACTCACATCCCATTCAGCCTCCCATCCCTCACTTGTGTGAGCACTTCCTGGCATCACTCTGTGACTGGAACACTCTAGGATCACTCGCAGGACGGGCAGCCCTGCGCCAGCCGATGACACCAGAGAAGATGTGGCCCTTCCAGCAGCTCACAGCACTGACATCTCAGTCAAGGTGCCACACGGTCAGTTTGGGTCGCTCAGTTTATCTCATATGGTCACAATATTTCCCATACTCTCCATTTGCCAACAAAGAAAAGGTGGGATGAAAGCAGCAGTAGGCTGCTACTCACTTCAGCTCTGGTGAGAACTTGGGATTGTTATTAACCCTTGCCTTCAATGCCTATGCAGGACAGACAGAGGTACTTATTATCTGGATTCCTCCAGTTGCTTCTCATCAGCAAACTTATCTCGCCTTGGTGCAGCAGAATCCACATTGTTGCATCCAACTCATTCCTTAGAAGAGTAGTTGTATGCCAAGGGAATAACATTGCATTCCAATGCCAGGATTATTTGCATTCCCTATATTATTCCAACTACCTTATAAACTAACAGCACTGGAAGAAATAATTGGGCTTTTGTAGGACACATGTCCTATTCCACACTTCCCACTGCAGATCTACAGCCACCGACAACTCTTCCATGCTCTTGCAGTCTCTTTATGGTTTACTGTAGTCTTTATCTTGCTGTTACTGTAGCCTCTATCCCCAAACATCCAAAGCAGGTCCATGACACACGAACTTGCTGCTGCAGTTGGCTCTTCAGCTGACTTGGATGCATAAGGGCCATTGATATCTGTGCCTGGTATCTCATCATCATCCACAGGTCCTGTAGTGCAATTTTACTGAATATTCAAAGCTGAAGCTACTGGCACATCATGACAGTGGTATATCTTTGGAGTAAAGCAAGATGGAACAAAATCAGTCCCATGCACACAGGTTGGTTATTGCAGAATAAGCTTAAAAATGAAAATAAGAACTTTCATTTCCAGATCTTAACTTCACCTCTTGCTCATTTTTGTGGTTTTGGTCAAACCACTAACAGTTTTTAAAAATAATTTCAATATAAAACTGGGCACCCAAGATTTTCAAAAGCATCAAGGCATTAGCTTAGAACTCGGTGTTTTTAAAAGTCACTGAAGGTATGTCTCTCAACCTTCCAAGCAAAATTAAATTTTCTTTCAGGATTCATCTCCACTTCCTTCAAACTCTTGATTTCATTATGTAATAATTGCATACACTTTCTAGCTATCTTCTAAGTTCACAAGGCTCTACTAAAAATTATTTCATTAATATTTATAGACTACAAGTAAAGCTGTAAAGCTTTTTTTTCCTACAATAAGAATCATACTTTTATCATTGCATATATATATTTGTAGGAGGTATTTATTGGATTTAATAATCACTACTCTGTGGGAAGCTGGCAAAAATTAAGATTTAGCTGACATTTCTTTATCCAGAAAATCCCGATTAGTGGAATCTTACATAAGAAACACAGAAAAGTAATGCAGTTTTGCATTCTCTTTAGGAATAGGCTCTAGGGATCTGCACTTTCCTTCTTTGGACAAGCACCTCCAGGGAATTTTAACCCAGGAATTCAAAACTGTTGCTTCTTCCTTTCATTCCCATAAGCCACCTCTACTCTTTGAAGACTATTAAAGAGCTGGCAAGAAAATGTCCTTTATTGTTAAATAGCACTTAGCTCCTTAAATAGTTCACTGACTAATAGTCACAGGTTAATAAGATAAAAGCATTAAACACATTATCTGTGTGCTCTTCACCTGAAATGAATTCCCAGACACTTGCTACCATACATGAATACTGCAATTTGCAGGGTAACCAAACAATAGTCATTGGTAACTGAGCTGCCATTCCTTGTGGCAGTTCTCAAGGGTTATAAAAGGTTATGTAAGTATTCCATCCGTGTGTCTGTATTACAACACGCTTTAAAAATCATCAGGGCTCCGTCTGCACTCCACTTCTGTTCCCCCCTTGGGCTTCTGGACAGGCACAGTGGGGCTGCCCTGAGTCCAGGATGCTGCCTTGCTCCTCATTGCAACCCCCTGGACATGGGGCAGGCACTTTTCAGTGCTTTTGTAGTTATGAACACCACTCCTTTTGGGCAGGAGCAAGCGATACGCCGCAGCAGAACCGCCAGCAGCCATGACCGCTTGCCAAGCCTTCCATGGAGCTAACAAGAAGGCAATTTTTGGCTTCAGGCTCCAGAAGATGTTAAACCCACCCATTGCATCTTGCCCCTCACTCTGGTAGGCAGGAAATGCCTTTCCTCTGCCACACCTATTAGGGAAGGTTTGATGGAAGATGACCCTGTACTATCAAGTATTTGCATTAAAGTGGCAGAGTCATATTGACCTGCTATCCCACACCATGTGATGGCAGTCCCTATGCCAGGAATCCCCGATTTTAGGTGGTCACTGTGAGCTTGACAAGCTGCCTGACAGCAAACCAGATATTCTGATAGCCTTCACTGGATATAAAGTAAAGCAAGATTAGCCCATAGGTTTTATTTGACTATTGGAGATAAATACTTTGTTAGCAATAATCCATCATATTTTAAACTATTTGGCAAAAGGCAGAGAAATTCTTAAATGATGCTATAATTATAAAGCTGAGTAATTTCTTTATATTTATTTTAACAGTATGGATTTTAAAGTGCCCCCTGGGAGCAAAAAGATGTTTGTAAAGATAAAGCTGTAGGGAGCGATACATTTGTGCTGACACGTGTAGCTGAACCACCAATTTTGCTTTATTAATTTAGTTGCTGGATTTGTTCCTGATATCTACAGCTGTATTATCCCCTCATAGAGGTGGACGAGTGGGCGGAATGAGGTTGATTACAATTGATTTAGTAACCAAAGAGTAATTTTTTCCATTGTTTGTTCAGCACATTACTAAACATATGGCTTAATTACAGTTGCCTTGTGTTCTTTTCAGTCTGGTATTGCTTATTTTACTGAGACACTGATTTATGCAAAATATTAATTGAAATAGAAAACAGACTTACTATGAGAGTTGACATCCATAAAAACATTACTTGCTTATATTTTGCACCAAGCCTATTGGACTTCTCAGGGGAATCAGTGTTTACAGTTTAATTTGGAACAACAGGGGCTCCCTCCCTCCAGAAACAGTGGTAGTGCATGTACTGGAGCGTGGGCAAAAAATTTACTTTTCCCAGCAGCTGCAAAGGGAAATCCTCAGAGTTCTTGAGCCAAAGTCTCAAAAATGTGCTGAGGTAGCTGTTCCATTTCAGTGTGATTGCAATAATTGTATGCAAATGTCTCATTAAAAGTAATTCAACTTTATATAGCTATAAATAAACTACTATGCTGTTGTAATGTGTTTCCAGGCCATTAAGTAGAATAATAAAGATGCATGCATTCTCTCAATAGATTAGATAATCAAAAAACCATCCACCCCCAAAATCAAGCAACTATACATTGAGAGATCTTGTTTTGTTTTCAGAGTCACCTTTATAATTAATCTGTTTGGAATAAATAATTCACCAAATATAAATATAAAATAATGTTCAGTCACAGAACTCATAACTCACTATATCCAGGAGGAATGTTTTTATATTTCCTATTCAGGATTTTAATTCAATGCATTGAATTTTGCTGTCTCTTTCATAAACCAAATCTAATATACAATCAACTTTATAACCAGATAGTCAGAATGCAGAATTAAATGGTTTTGCAGAGACACACATAAAATCCTCCCAAATATTTTTAGGAGAGAGAGTATGAGAATTTTGTAACCTTCACTACCCACTAATAGGATTCAGATATCCACTGTGAAATGATCCAAATATTTCCTGGGTAACAGCCTCTGTAGTTATAATATTAATTTCAAAAAAATACATAACTAATGCACATATCTCTATACTGCAGTATAGAGATAGTCATAGGAACCAAGACTAGACAATGAGGGAAAGAAGAAGCAAGCTGCAATATCAAAGTCAGCAGAAAAAGCAAAGAGAAGGATTTGGATACCATCACTGAGACCACAGCCAAGGGCTGGCAAGAATAAAAAACATAGAGCAAACCCAATTTAAAGTTTGTCTTACAAGGAGGTGAAGTCTAGATAGCCTATCTGTCAGTGGGGTCACAAGGCAGCTGGAACACCCAACACAGCCAGGACACACTGGGTTAACACCCTGTTACTGCCTCCCACACTCCCCTCTGCCTGCACTGGGCTGCTCCCAGATGATTTTTTTTTTTTTTTTTTGCTTGGTACTTAAAACTAGGATAGAAAACTCAGATTGCCCAAGAAGAACAACAATGTCAGGCATTGTTGTGGGGCCATAAGGAGGCATTAAAATGGATGCATGGTATGTTCTTGCCTCGGTTAAACTCCCAAAGATTTTCAAGGCTTCAGAAACTGGAGGAAATCCATCTAGGAGAATAAAGGAGAGGAAAGGCAGAAGAACAGTTGAAGTTTCAGTCACTTTTTAATTCTAATAACACAGGACAAGATGATATTTCAAGGCTGTGGGGGCATCAGGAGGAAGAAGCTTGGGGAGGCAGGGGAGGCATGGACAATATGCTTCTCCTCCTTTGCTGAAGTTAGCTAGGACATGAAGTGGCCACCCTAAGTGCAAGGCACACGTAGGCCCATGGTAACTCAGAAATGACAACCCCTGTGCACTCTGTCTGGTTGGCCTCTGCCCCTCTCACTGCTAAGCTGGCAGAAAAACAAACTGTGCAATGTCAGGAGGTGCAGTGTACCCAATCCCTGCAGTGGTGTCTGCAGGTGGACAGGGCAGGTTGGAAGTGAGGCAGGACCCTGGGAGCAGCAAAAGCAGCTGCCACAGCCCAAACTCACCCACTGCCACTCCTGGTCAGCTCCTACAAATTCCTGAGCCCCTCCCTCCCGTCTCCAGTCACTCCTGAGACATGCTGGGGTCTGGATTGGAGGGTATCAGTGCTGGCCGTCTCCAAGATGGGCTGACTGCAGCTGCACTGCATTCACAGCTCAGGGCTCACTGCTGCTCCTACACTGGGAGGGAAAGGAAGGGCACAGAGCTGCAGAACTGCTTGGTGTGGTCAGCTCAGAGCAGATGCCACGCACAGGGGGACAAGCCACCAGGTCTCCACATGAGGCATCTTGTTCTACCCGAGGAAGTTCTGAGCCAAGGAGCTAAACCTGAGCATTTCCCAGTGTGTGCAGCTCCTAACGCAGTTCATGGGCAACAGGTAGCACTGAGGAGCAGGATCAGGTGTAGTAAACCTTTGAATACTTCTCAGAAATGCTTTAGCTTCTAAAGAGTTCCCCATGTTGATGTTCTTGCGTCTTTCAAAGGCTTATAGCAGCCCATTAAACATAGTCTTAGTATGATACACCCCTAAACCTTTCCTCCTCCTGGAACAGAACCACAGCATGAGGCAAGAAGCAATTCAGTGGTACAACATGCATAGTGACAATTTTCCAGAATGCAATTATAGGAGAAAAAATTCCAAAGCCATCACAATCGCTCTCACATAGTAGCTTGGAAACCTGAACCAACGGAAGAAAAATAAACCAACAGAGAAAGAAAAAGATATAAACAACTCCAAAATGAATTGTTAATTCAAAATTGCAATATAATCTGTATAAAATATTTAAGATGTTTTTCTATTTATTCCTGAACCTAGAGTGATTAAAATGCCGCCATAGTACACTGTGTTGCTCTCTTTTTAATCACAAATGCAATTTTAAGCAAGTAGACAAACTCTAGGAAATTAAAGTGAATATTTATGTCCATATAAACTTCTTAATGGCAACATTCTTGCTGTGAGCACAGCAGCTGAAGAGGGTGGATTAAATTATTTTGGCCAGATTCTGTTACTATTGTTTTCACTGGCAAAATTCCCACTAACTTAATGGGAGCTGGATTAGATCCTGACTTGAATAAAGTACAAATCTCAGATGCATATATAACATAATCACTTATATTTTGTGCATATACTGTAGCTTTCATGTCTGTTTTCCCTCTGTGAGTTTTACTAAGGCTCTGAAAATACTAATCAGGTAAACTATATACCAGTTATTAAAGGTGTGTAGTCTTGTGTTTCCAGATTTGGGAAAATTTGTGGTTTACTCGTATTTGAACTCAAAAAACCACACAGTCTGAATGATATTCAGCTCTTGAGTACAGAACTGCAAATCTTGGTATGTTTAGTTCCTCCTCTTGCAGGCTTTGCAATGCATATGAAGAACATTAATTTAAAAGGCTTGGGAATTACAATGCATTTGGCAGTCAACAGATGCTGTTGGTGTGATATTTTCTCTCTCTCCCATTTCCATCATTTGGGAATATTCAACAGCATCCTGGAAAAACTAGAAAGCTCTTAGGCTTCATTCCTTCTGTCTTGAATGATGATCTCATACAAAAGAGAACAAGAAATTTTATGAGAACATGTTAATGTACAAGGGACACTGCTTCCCAAAGGTCTTACATGAGCAGTAGCAGTTCCATCTCCCTCAGCAGGGTGCTTCAACAACCACAGTTCCTAGGGCTGACACTGCTCAGCTCCCTGACTGTGCCACTGGCATTTCCATCCAGAGGGACCTTGCCCTGGCACAAGCACACCTGGCTTTGCTGTTCTCACCAAGCCTCTCTCAAAGCTCGCTAAGCGTGTGCTATGAAGAGTTTGCAGGTAGCCCACAAGGAGTCTGACTCCTCACCACCTGACTTCAGGTGTACATAGAGCTGCAAGAAAGGGAAGAACAGGCCTGGAAGAAGGCTCAGTCAGAAAACCCAAGTGCAAGGTGTTCTTTAACATATCTTGTTCCTAGAAAAAAAGATAAGCTGTAGTGGTGATCCTGAGAGGCTCCCAGGACCCCGAGAGCTTACAGAGCACACTCCATATGCTCTGAGTCAGGCTCTGGTTTCACACACACACAGAGGGGACTGGATTTTCTAAACAGTGCTCCAAGTCAGTGGAGATTTATCTGTGATTATGTGGCCCATCTTTGTTTCAGCTTGGGAAAGCAACGTTACTTAAAAATGACAGTGTAATTTCCTATGCAGAGGCTGTTTCTCTGTATGACTCATCTATGTATTGTATTCCAAGATGTAAGTATGAATCATGGATAACTGATAGAAAAATGCAAATGACTCCATTAAATTTTATTTTTTTTTATTATGCTCTAAACAGAGCAACTTTATTTTTCTCCTGACTGTGACATTTACTGGAAATAAATTGTATCAAATCCAGTTGAGAAATCTTTGCATTCTCTAAAGCTGCAGGGTTTCTTATTGCTGTTTCCATGGGGCTGGGGATGTGGGGGCGGTTGTTGGTGCAGTTGATTTTTATTTTGTTTTTTTGCACCAAGCATACAGCTGGAGCTTTATGGCTGATGTCATCAGCAGCAATGCAGTTAGCTTTCTGATTGTTTGTCTTAAATGTAATAAAGGGGGTAGAAAATTAACTGTTGATGGTTATTATTAGGTATCAGAGAAATGGGCTGTAGGTGAGAATCTAAATCCAGTAATTGCAAGGTTAGTACCTGACATCTAAGAAGTGATTGAGAACACATCTGAGAAATTCACTGCAGGCCTGTTTTAAAGAAAACAACCTGCTGTAGCAGCTCAACCCTACAGCATAAGGGAGTGATTTAGTTATAAAGGTGGAAAAGTCACTTACAGAGGGGAACCTTGAAGAGAAGATCGTGAGCACCAGCAGCACCAAGCCAGTTCTCAGGCACTGAGTGCAAGAACCAGCCAGCCAGAATGAGGGATTCTTTGCCTGGAGCCCTGCAGGGAGAGCAGCCAGGGGACACACGGCCCTACAGGAAGGCTTGGGATCATGGCTTCAATCCCAAGGGACACCTGTGAGGAAGAGGATGGGCAGAGCTAAAGGAGGACATGTGGCAGGGGCTGGAACAATTAAGCTGACCCATTGATTTCTTCCCTGGACTGTGCCATCTCTTCCACAGAACAGGAGAGATGTGTAATTCCAAAGACTGCATAGACCTATGACTGAAGTGTTTTGATACTCAAATCTATTTAGGCTCTGCCCCGTCGTTTGGTCTTAAAATGTGACAGCAGCCTCAACTATTCAATTAGGACTGGTCTGAACTTTAAGGAGTGCAGAACCAAACATGTGGGTCTAATGAAAACTGCCAGATTAACAGTATTAGATACAGAAACAAAGACCACCTAATTTCCAGGACTAGAATTTTACCACAGTTTTATCTTGTCTTGGAGCTTTTGTCCATTACAGAGAATCCAAATTAAAGTGCATGGATTTTTTTCTATATACTGTTTTCTGCATGCTACTGCTTTTCCTATTTTAAGCCCATAGCACCAATTCAGAAAAGAGACTATTATGCCTGGCATAATGACCAAAACTGAAAATACCTTTTCCTGCAGTCCCTCGGGCAACAGGACATTTATGCCTTTGATGAAATTAAACTGACAATGTCAGCTTAATATTCTCCCATAAAGAGATTAGGATAGCTTGTATTTAACTGTATTTGGGGATTCAGTAAATGTCTACCTGTCCAAACCTCTGCTTTCTGGAAGGACTATTGCTAGATCTGATTCCTTAAAAGTACAAGAATTTTATAAAGTAACTGCCAAAGTAAAAAAAATAATAATGCAGTGCTATGTCTAATATTTACTTTATGCTTTTTGAGACAGTATGTCCTGAAATGAAAAATAAAATGCAAACTTCATAAATCTCAAAATCCATCATTAAGAACACCACCCGACAAGATTTTTTTTTTTTCAGCTGACAAATAAACGTGACTTTTAAAGGAATCTTCCACAGAGTGATAAAAACAAGCAAAGGGGCAAAAATTGTTCTGTCTTCATTGGCAGAAAACACGGAGGGGGTTTTGCTGAGTACTTACAGTGACTGTGCTGTTGACTTGGCAGCCACATGAAAAGCTGACAGGCTCGGTTCTCGTTCCTGTGCAACACAAACAATGACGCGGGCGCAGCACCCGAGCGCCGCTCAGCACATCACTGAAGGGAGCACAGACATTCTAAGGAACCAGCAGCGCACAGTTCTGCTGGTAATAAACACAATCGTGAGCTAGATGTGCACCTTGTTATTTAAATAAATTCTTCAGTTATTTATTTCATTTTTAAAAGCCCTTTTTGCCTTGAGTCAGGGACTTTCAGAGCCCAACTGGTGCAGTTACTGTGTAAAAAGCACTGATTTCCTGTCACTGGTGGGGCATTTTTGCCCCTGGTCTGTGGTTACACAGGTGTTCTGCCTCCTGCTGCTACAGAAGTGAAGAAGCCTTTGCAAATGAGCACGTTATGTTCTCCCTGGGTATTTAAAGGAAACAGAACTGGAATGCATCTTGCTTGATTAGGTGCAGCTCTGGTGGTTTTCTTCTCGTTTTGGAGCACTGTTCTAAATAATCCAGTACAGGCAGCTCTGTTTTAAAATGCAATACTCTCTCCAACGGTACTGAGACAAATGAATATGAAATTACCAGCATCATAGCAAATTACACTAGGTCAATACATAATGCTTTCATTTTCCAGATGTCTGAATCCAAGCCATTTCCTATAGAGACATTTGTATTTACTCCGAATTAATAATGCATTTTCTTGATACATCTTATGGAAAACTATGCTAGTCTGTCATTCATACTGAAGTCAGAGGCAATATACACTAAACCCAAGAAACTCAAGAGCATGGATATTGGAGAGGAGGAGCTGAATAGAAGGATAAACACTAATACTTTTGCTTTCTTCAAAATTCTTTGCTTTGGCCTCTAAAGCATGAGTATTTATGTGCTCACCTACAACATCCCTCATCATACCTTGTTCAGATCAACTATTTTCTGCAGATACTTGGGGAAGTAGAGGAAAGGGAGTCTCACTTGAAACAGAATATATTTATAAGGTTAAGTGCTCCAAATGCAGTACTGATTAGGAATAGAAAATTCTAACTTCCTTGAAGTTCAATGTATATTAAAACAGGTATTAAAGAAAATTTTAAAGTGAAAAAGGAAAGAAATCAAAACCTTATAAAAATGTTCTGTTTAAGCTGTCTTTTCACCATAAAAGTGGGAGTTTTCACTAAACATACTAAGCAGCATAAAAAAGTTTCCCTTGACTAGAAAATATAGCCCAGGGCTTCACTTAAAAAGATGAGGTTACACTGAATCTCTATTAGCTTACATCATCATTTTAAAGCCAAGACAATTTAGTTTCTAAATTTTACTGAAATAAAAATTTTGTCCAGGTGTTTTCTGTTCCTTTAGGAATTTTTATGCTCATTTTCACTGAAAATTAGTTTAAGCAAGTCCCTGATTTAAGAGCTTCAACATTTTAATGTCTGAAGAACACTTTCAGAGAGCCCATCCAGGAAAGAAAAGCAGTAATCACATCTGGAGGCAAACAAAGCATAAATCACCGTGCTGGCAGCCAGCCAAGACAGTAGGGGACAAGTGTAAAAATGTTACTGAAATGGCAGTACAATATTCTAACCACATGCTGTTAACAAGACAAACCAAGGTTGAACATTATATTTCTATTGTCACAGAACATTGCATATGAAAAGGAAAGAAGAGTGGGGATTTGCAAACTGAGGGTCAAATTCACTTGTGGAATTACAGGGAGAAAGTCCTTTTAGAGATAATAGGAAAATAGCACTTCTTTAGATCAAACCCACACTTAACCCACAGATATTCCAGTTGGGAAGGGCTAAGCATTCAGAAGCTGCTATTTCTAGTAAGGGCTTTAATATTATATTATTAATTTAAAATACAAGCACACAAGTTCAAAACAAATCAGGCTGGAATGGTAGAGGGCACTTGGAATGCTACACACAGCAGTGGCAGTTTAGTTTGTCATCAAAAAGCAAATATTACTGCATGAGATGAATGCCAAAGCACTTCATTATGTAAAGATTTACATGATGCATAAATTTATTATCAGGTAATGTTCAGATATAAGCAAGACTCCAGTCCAGCTCAAGGATCTATTATTTTGGAATAAAAGAGGTAATCTTGTCACAAAAAAAAATAAATAAACAATTTAAAAACTAATAATTAGATTACCATGCAGGTAAATTCCCCAATGATAACCCTGCAATCCCCAGTATCAAATGCAATCTGGCATGATGTCCATCAGTACCCTCATATAAAAAAGAAGTTCCTCTGATTGCGGCAGACAGAAAATCTTTGACTTTCTGGAAGGGACAAGACCTCAAATATATAGCACAGAACACAAGTGCTGAACTACTTCCAAGCATTAGGTGACAATGTACTATAGGTCTTGCAAGATTAATCTCCATGTTTTGAGTCTGATGAAATGAAGCTGAAATTTTGCTTAAAACCAATTAACAACGTTCTAGACTATTTTAAATGCAAACACTAAACACAGCAAATGGAAATCAGTAATTTGATGAGCTCTCCACTTAAGGATGGAATTCTGAGAGAATTTATGACACCAGCTGTAATAAACTGGAATTGCAACTAAATACTGACATTTTCTTCAAGAGCAGACACCATTTCTTTATATTTCTATGAAGGCCAAGTGAGCCATGAATTCAAATTAATTGACAGTATATCCGAGTATCTCTGATATATGGTTAAAGAGAAAAGGAGTTTTCTGTAAATGCAAAGAACATTACGAGATAACACGCAATGTCAGAAATACAGAGACCTGAAATATCATTGTATGAATAATATTCACTATCAAGATAGCTTAGTTGCATGATAGTGTAAATGTAAGGTCATGCAAAGCTACATCTATGGAAAGAGGCAGTCCTGGTTGCACATAAAATCAGCTGGATGCCAGCCAGCTCCAGCAGTCACTCCAGTGGTGTCAGGGCCATGGAGAGGAACCCTGGCTGTGAGTTCCAGGTTGGCATTTCCCTAAGCATCAGCTGGGGCAGTGGGGACAGCACACACTGGGCTACCTACATCTGGTCACTTGGATGTGCTGAGAGGACAGCAGACAGATTCCCACGTCTGTACCCCACCCTGGACAAAACCCCAATTACAGCACATTCTCTAAAGGTGGTAAACATTTAATATGAAAATCCCGGAGTTCAGAAAAGCAGGAACAGCAGATTTACAGAGAGAACTACACAACCAACTAACCAGGTACCAGGCATCCTGATAACACAAAACAGATTTAAAATCAATTAGCATAAACTAATCCAAACTGGAAGTACATGAATTTTGTTCTTACCACCTAAAACCTCAGAACTACTTGGATGATACTAGTTTCGTGAAAAAGATTCTTTTATTAACGATCGGAACACGCTTTTGCTATTTCTTGCCAGGGCCAGCAATCTGTTTGGAAACTATTCTGCTGTACAGCAAGAAATCACTACTATGTGATAGCTTTCAGGTGGGTAACTCCCGATCTCTATACCAGACTTTGAACAATAGCAAACAATACAGATGTGAATAGATTATATTTTTTCTTCACATGGAAAACATCTGTTGATACCCAAGGGCTAATGGTCACTGCAAAGGAGATCCCCCTATGCTAAAAATCCCATAAATCTAGTTTCTGTAGAAGAAAACCACAGTACAACATGCTCTTTGGAGGAGGTCTGAGAGGAAGAGATAGAAGATTCAGAAACAAATCAGAAAGCTGGGGGGGAAATGCTTAAGAAGACAATGAAACAGGATAGAAATCCAACTGATGAGCCACATTACTCCTATTCCTGTCAGCTAAAAGAAATTTGCTGAAGCACAAAGTACATGTAGTTAGCAAAGGATGTGTGCAGTTAACTGCCTGATGAGAGAGGGAGGAAGAACATTCATCCTTTCTACTGTTAGCCAGTAGTTAGCAGTGGTGAGACTAGCTTAATCTTGTGTTTTCTCTGAGTGCAGATAAAATGGAATGGAATTGTATTTTGTGCCTCCACCCCACACTTGTGGGGCAGCACTAATAGGGAAATGTTACTGCTTGAGGCAGGTACTTTTCTGTGCTCAGTAAATTGTTCTGAACTGGCACGTGTGTGCACGTCATGATTTCAGCTTTACCAAGGCAAGACAGACCACGCAAATTCTCCTCTAAATATAAACATTCTCCCAAGCATTTCCATCCCTGCTCACCTTCTCTGAACTGCATCAGAGGGCTATGAGCATATTCTTTTTTGTTTCACATAGAAACAAAACACTCTTAAAACATAGTCACTAACAACAGCCTCTTAAAAAAATATTTTGGAAATCTATTCTGATTTTCCAATAGTTTGTCCCTTCCTAATTCTGTCATATCCCTCTTCCCCTACCACAACTTTATAAATCTGCTCACACTCACTTCCAATTCTTTGTCTTGCAGCCAGCATTTGTCCGTGATACAGAGGATAAGGGATTATTCACCAGAACACAGCAACCCCCGCCCGTGCTCTTTACAGCAAGTTAAGAAAGGTGTGAAGAAACTGCTCACCCTTAACATACAGTCACAGTTTAGAGTGAAAAATAAAAACTGCCTATAAACCAAAGGATTGCTAGAAAAATGTAATAAGAAAGGCTGGCTGGGAAGCACGCTTTCTTGTTTGCAGGCTTTATGTACTTGTTGACTTTAGCCCAGCTGGGGGTGAAGCTCATGCCCGGGGAGTTCCTCACGCTGGGGGAACCAAGCAAAGCTGCTGGCAGCAGGAAGGTGGCATTCCTGCTTCAGCTCACCCACGGACTGATGGCTCTGCACCTCCAGCCTGGGGACATGAGACTGCTGCGCTGCAGAGCTCGGAGAGTGCTCCAGAGCTGGGGATTTGGGAGTGTCTCAGAGCCAGGCAATCCTGGCTTGAGGAACACCCATCTTCCATCACCGGGAACAATGGCTGAGAAGCTTTCAACACGATGAGGAGCACAGCAGGCTCAAGTCATCTTCCTTCTGCCCGTCTTACCCCCTATGCCTCCCTGAGAATAGGTACGCACTGATTTTCTCTCACCAAGATACTGTACAACAGGATGAACCTGTGAACCCTTTTCTCCTCTTTCCACATCTAGAATGGTCCGAGTGATCCACCTGGTGGAGTACCTATTCATCAATAGTTGAGTATGTTCATCAATCATAAAAAATAAACATGGTTACAAAGTCAGGTACACATGGGGAAAATGCCAAACCAATGGGATTCCTGATAGAAATTTGCCATATTCTATCACTTTGCTTTGCTTTCCATACCTACTTCTGATCTTTTGCCATTTTTGCACTGGCACAACTGGTTTGACTTCAGTGGAGCTAATGCTGATTTGTAGCAGCAGGCAATCAGAATAAGGCTCTTATTTTTCCTTGCCAATGGGTCCCCAGAGAAAGCTTGTCCATTTCCAACAGCTGTTGCTTTGCTACATCTGTCTAACTTTCCTTTTTAATGTCCATTTTTTCAAGTATTTTTTTAATGTCAATCAGTGTAAGATAACATCGTTCAGTTTTTCCTTTTGCAATCAAGTTTTCGCAATCACAGCCAGATGTTGTTTTCATTACAACCCCTGCCCCTTTTCAAAAAAGTTTCAATGTTTAACTATCAAGAACACTTTTTATTTTCCTTTCAATTGCCAGGTCTTCATGTTTTCATAATCTATTTCACCCTGACATCCTGTCTACAAATATGGCATGTTTGATCACCGCTGAATGTTTGCCTTTGTGTTCTTTTCGCTTTCTTTTCCTGTTTCTTCTGCAGAGTGTACTTTATCCTCAAACCAGGTCAGTCCAAAATACTACAATGCATTTCTCTGTCTAAAGATATTTAAAGATCATTAAGTAGCGGGCGGGGGAGGGCAGATGGAGACAGATGAAAATTTATCGATTTCAGGATCTGAACTTTAAAGAACTGCTTTATCCTTTTCTTTCACATTTCTGCACTTATCAAGGAGAGACAGAGTTGATATATTCAGTATTGTATTCTGTGCCTATAGGGATAAGTTCCTTCACAACCCAACCGGTGTTTGATTTTTCTGTTATAAAATTCATACAGATTGGCATCTAAGGAAATGTTTCTATAAGGGATGAAAAAAATAACATACTTAACACAAAATCACCACCTCCACATTGTGCATTGCTCAGGGGCTTTAATGTGACCACATAGTTGTGCTAACAAGAGAATACAATCTCTTTAATGGGGGGAAGGTTAAATTCTTCTCTGCAGAATGAGGGGTTTCACACATGCAGCCAAGGTGTGAGGAACTCAAGTAGGCCTAGAGCAGGCATGGTGAACAAGTAAGCAGAACAAAACTTGTCTGAATGAGTCCATTAACTGTGGACTTAGCAGAACAAAACTTGTCTGAATGAGTCCATTAACTGTGGACTTAGCAGAACAAAACTTGTCTGAATGAGTCCATTAACTGCGGACTTCTGTCTGAGTGCAGGCCAGGTTTGCTCTCACCAGTTCTGCATCAAGGAGAGGAGGAGCCAGGGCCAAGCCTTTACCACTGTGTATTTGCCAGCTCAAAGCAACTGAACAATGACTACACTTCCCTGAAGCCATTGCCTGGCTCTTAGACATGTAGGTTAGAGTGTGTCAGATGTAAGAAAGGGGTTTCAGAGCTAATCCTGCATTCAATTTGATTGCAAGATTAGTTCCCAAATGGTGCTATATAGGAGCAGATCTTCACCATACAAAGTTTTCTCACTGCAGAATATACAGAGGTTCTTGTTTAGGCTCCAATCTTGCAAATCCAATCAAGAGTGCCAAGAAGATAAGCACCTACTTCCAATGAATTAATGTTACAGGCTACATCTGTATAGAAAAGATTGAAGGACCAAACATATTCTGAAGGAAATTTATATTCCTTAAAAATAAGCTTGAAAATAATCAAGAATTAGGCTCTAATCAGCGCTGGGTTTACTCTGTAGTGGTTTGAAGAATCTGGTATTTGAAATCAGTCAGAAATGTGACAATGACGTTATTTGTCATCACATACCTCATCATTACCTGCATTGTGCCAACTGCCAGAATGAATGGAGGGGGCATTAACAGCTGCTAAACAAAGAGCAGGCAATTGTGGAATTACCTGGTTTAGAGAAAAGACTTCCCGTAATCTTTTACACCAGAAAGAAAATCCAACTTGATAAATTAAAACACAGCTCATGAGTACATCAGTCAACATGATTGAACAGCTAAGCAAATTACTCAACTCTCCTTTTCAAAATTCCATTTCAACTTCTGTAGTTTCTCTGCTAAGAGCACTGACATTTAACAGGATTCTTTGGATCATTTCTGTAATGCAATGTCCTAATTACAGTAAATGCTCTCTGTATTTTACCAGTAGCTTGATAAAATTGATTTGATTTTTCTTTTCATTAGCAAAAGAATAAAAAAATTAAAACCATGGTTACAGACAGGTTGGAAAACAGTTGCATTATGCTTTAGAACTGCTATGAAGAGGAAAGAAAAGTTAAAGAGGTCTACAGAAATTAAGTATTTGTTCTTAGCATAACAGAAACAAATGTATAATCTGCTTAATACTTTTTGGTTATATATTAATATACTTAGAGCTTTCAGGAAAAAAACAGTGCTTAATTACAGCTATTTGGTGCTGAGTACTCACGTTTTTATACAGAAAAGACACCATATAAAAGCACTGGCTATACAGTCAAATACTCTTAGGCTACAGGCCTCAAGGAGCTGGTGAGCCACCTTCCACAGTGGATTGTTTAAAATGGTAACAGGAAGGCTGTTGGTCAGATTCTTTGCTCTGGAAGGTAAAAGGAGCTCAGTAGCAATTTTAAGAGCATGCAGAACACATTCCACTTGTGCTGTTTCATTTCTGCAGATGTGTCCTTGGGTGCAACACTGACATCAGCATTTTGGCCAGAGGTGACTGGGACATGCACCTCAGTTCTGCACAATTCCACATGGCCAGGACAAGGTGACTCATTCTCTCATGCTGACAATGGTGGTTACTAAAACACCAGGTCAGGTTTCTGAGGTACAGTCTAACTAAGGTATGTTTTTAATACAATGGGCAGGAGAAAAAAATGTTAGAAGAGAAATACTGGTCATCAGGTGCTGCTGGCAAGATAGGGTATAAGCTTCATCTCTTTTGCTTTAGTTCCTGTTCACTACTTGATTGTAACACTGAGCTTACTGGAATGTTCCCAGTTTCATTGTGAGCCTCAAAAGCCAGATATCTTACAGCCCCATTTGCCCATACCATCACCAGGCTCAATATTCACCTCTTAAAGTCATGATGATGCCCTGGTGGCTTTGTCTCCCACATCACCATGGCCTGATACAGCTTCTCACACTGTACAGGGAGAAGAAAGATCCTCCCAGCATCCATGAAAATCCTAGCCCCTTTAGAGACAATGGAAGGAAAGACAAGCTTCTCAACAAGAGTTAGCTGAGAAAAAAAAATAAGCAGGGCACTTCATTTCCTCTCTCCCTCTTCCCCACCCATTTAGCAGGGTTGAAAATTTTCTCAGCTCAGGGTGCTGCTATTGTGAAAATAAAGTCAGTCTGTGCTTATGAGGGATTCAGTCACTGCAGAGACAATATCATGAGTTAGAAAAGTGCTTTCTTTGAGAAAGTAGTTTTTAAATTGTGGAACCGAAACAACTATTGAGCTAGGAATAAAGAAGTAGGATAAGATAATTTCTTTGCTATCACATTTTTGAGTGTTACAGTTAGGAGGCAAAAAGTCACTCTAACATATGACATACATATAACTCAATTATCACCAGAAATATTTTTCATATCACTGTTTTCTTTCCCTTATAAGGTCTAAGCTTGCAAACTTTCCTCAAGCACATTTTGCTTTACAGGATAACTGTGTTTTGCTGGGGAAAATATTTCAAGTCCTGGGCCCCATGGTCATATGAATGAGGAATAAAGTGCAGTGTATGAAAGAGTTCAAGATAAGAAGTAGAGCAAGTCTTACGTTCCATTCTACTTTACAATTTGCTGTTAAGCAGGACCAGATCAAGACAGATTATATTAATCTCTAATGCAGAAAGAGGATCCTAAGGTGGAAAGCAGGAAAATAAGTTACAAAAGTTAAGGGTTTTTTCCTTCTCTTTATGTATTATTGTGTTATTTAGATTGATTAGTGAGACCTAACATTAATTTCATTCATGTATCCAAAGATGTCCAGAATTGTCACAAGTTTACCTGATGTCTGTGTCCCTGAGCAATATATTATTTACTTTTATTTCTGATGACACTGAAGCAGCAGCCAGAAAAGTCCTGTTGGCCAAATACCTGAGGAGAGTCAGGAGGGTAAGCTATCCCAGCTAAACCCTTACTCTTACTTCCCTTTTCCCTCTCAACAATACTGCAGCAGGTAAGCCTGAAAGCAAAAAAGGCATCTCAAAGGGCTTTTGCCCTCTCTGTCCTATGCAGGAGCATCAGTGTAAGGCAAAGCATTCAGGGATACTGCTCCTTAAGTTGAAAACTGTTAGAGACTGATGCTGTACTTGCTCTGGAGCTTAATTCATCTTGCTATAGAGTGAAGATAAATATGAGCTCATTTCCTGTTGAGGCACACAATATATAAAATAAATATTGCCATATATGCAGAGGATTTCATTTCCTGTAACAGCATTCAAACACCCTCACCAATGTGTACCTCACTGCACCAACTCAATTTTATTCTTGAGTAACAGTCAGGTGATCAATTTTACAGAATATTCCCCCAGTGACCTGTCAGATACAGACAAAGATACTTCAGGTGGCATTACCAAGCTATTTGCTGACCTGCCTAAGCTGCAGTGTATGAAACACAAGCTTAGGATAAATAGTTCGGCATGGTGCTCTCTACCTAAATATAGACTGCATTGAACCAAAAGTATTAAGGTATTTGCTTAAATATCACATTTCCATGAGCTGTTTTATCTGCTACTGAAGATCTTGAGGCAACAATCAGTAATTTTGGCCTACATTCTCACCCTGCACACACACAGAGCCCTCAGTTTTCCTCTGTGCATTTGGCAGGACTTGCTATCTCTCAGCTTGTTTCACTGTCCAGAGTGCTCTGCCCGGCCTCCCACAGCAGCCCCCGTTCCTCCTCAGTTCCCCTCCAACGCACAGGATTTCAATGGCCCCACAGAGTTTGGAAGAAGCAGAATCTGCTGCTTGTGCAATTAAAGGCTGCCAGAGAAATGGGCAGCTTAGTATCCTTACCCCTAGCTCTGCTCCCTAGTTCCTGCTAAAAAAAAAAAACAAAATCAAAGGTGAGGGAGCAAGAAGAGGCTTTTGCTGGATCTTGAGATGAAATGGGAGGTCACAGATGTGAACCACTGCTGCTCTTATCTTCCATAATCATTCAGCTACTTTGCACCTGCTCTGCCTCTCTGTAAAACCAAGCTACATAAAGGAATGCATTTGGCCCCATGCTATTGCTTTGTTTTAATTCCTTTCTCAAAGAAAATTTGCTTCAACAGTTTGATAAAAATAATATTTTAAAGAACAGATGATATTAGCTGCCTCCTGTAGATAAGACTTTTGACTTTTAAAGCTCCCTGTTTTCATTCCAATACTTTGATTTAAGGTTTAAAAAGATTCAGTTTGGTAATTTTAACCTCTAAAGTAGTAAAGGCTAGAGTGAAAAAAAAAAAAAAGAAGGGAGCAAAAAAAAATCCTGAAACAGGACTTCCATTCAGCTTTTCTATGTTTTATATATAGTAAAATTTCACTCTCCAGAAAAAAATTGGATGGTAGCATACTAGGTAACCCACATTCATCCTGTTTGAATCTTGAGGAGCAGCCTGCATATGGGAAGATACAGGTCACAGTTCAGTTGAAATATTGGAACTGCACTGGTTAAAGTCAGGAATGGCCAATAACTTAATATGGAAAGTTTTGTTAGGCTCCCACTGTTGGTAGGACAACAGCAAAAGAAGGCAAACCACTTAAAAAAATAAAGCTATCACACTGTGTGGGGGAAAATTCAGCACCTTA
This sequence comes from Climacteris rufus, assembly GCA_013398175.1. Classification (NCBI taxonomy): domain Eukaryota; kingdom Metazoa; phylum Chordata; class Aves; order Passeriformes; family Climacteridae; genus Climacteris; species Climacteris rufus. Next base: position 118,639 of record VZRZ01003270.1, read on the forward strand.
TCAAGGTAGGGAAAGATCAGGTTACTGGGTCAGGTGCTGGGATGTGCAAAGGCAGCCCAGTGTGTCCAGCCCTTCACTACCTGTGTGGGAACAAAAGATAGAGCAAAGCCTGCAAAAAAATTGGCCATTCTTGCCATGAACCTACAGAGAATCCAACCGAGTGTTTCACATGTTTATTACTTTTTGGATTCTCTTTGAAGTCTCAAGGGTTGTGTGGCACCTCCCAGTTTCACCTTATATAGCTGCCCTGATTTCTATAGTATTAAACTTATTTCTGATAATAATCAATGTATGTGAGTCCAGTCATGAAAGCTTGTCCTTAGCAATGCTGTTTTTACCGAAGTCTGCCTTCACGCCCCAATATAAAAACATCTCAGCAAAAATTTCTGTAGAGGATAAAGAAGCAGATTGAAATAAAATTATTTTTAAAAGCATCTATTGAAAATATTTTTCTTAAAGTAATGTAAATTGATCTAAACTTTATTTCACAGCTTGCCAATAATAGCAGATACATGCTCCTCTCCAGTGTTGCATTAAAACATAATAGCTGAAATATTTTTGTTTGTTTGGGTTGAATTTAAAGAGTCAATAACAGCACTACTACTTAGTTCTAATGCAGATGTGGTTTTCCTTTCCTTGATCACATTTGCTCCTTGCAATGAAATGCAGCTCATCACTTAGTTTCACATCAAGTAAATAGCTAAATAAGCCCTGGTCCCGAAATGAAAATTCACTGTGAAACTTAAAAATTGTCATACATTTTAAACATTCCATATAAAAGTTTTTTTGGGGTCTGATATTTTAACAAATTGCTTTTTGAGAAATTCAAATACCACTGTTACACAAAACAAAAACATCTTTTGAGATGCCTATTGTGTATAATTTCTTCTCTAAAACTCCTATCAGTATTTTTTCCTTGAATATTATTTACCTTGTGACATTTATTTAACAACTTAAAAGGGTTCAAAAGATGCTGTTTTCTTCTACAGCAAACAAGTCTGCTAGCTAATAGATGGCAAGATTCCCACTACAAATAGATATCCAATATTGTATACGGGAAACTGGAATATTCGCATTTCACCTGAAAATCCTCTTTAATCGCTTGCATTCAAACAGTACCTGGAAAGGTGTCCCTTCATTTGGGAAGTGAGATCACAGGTATATTAGGTTTTCTGGTTCAGATGCTGTAATTCATTATTCCCACACACAACCACCTATCAGACACCTCCCCTCTCTCTCTACCCCCGCCTACCTCCCTCTCAAAATGTGTTCATTTTAGGCCCCACTGTTTATGTTTTCTCATTTGCATGATATTAAAACTAAACCTTTCATTATATTCCAACTTTGCTACTGTCTCCACAGTTTGTTTCACACATGTAACCAACTATTTTACCTCTCTGCTTGCTTTCTTCCCTTCTGATTCACAATAAGAGATCTGAGTTTTCTTAGGCCACCAGGGAAAGCAGAATCCACCAGAGCAAAAGGAAAAGGTTACAGGTATTATGCAAAGCTGCCACCTGAATCTTGAAGAATTAGAGTTGTTCTCCATTGGCGACATAGCCAACTTTATTTTGTTAGTGTAGCAGTGTACTTAATGTTCAGCTGAGTCTTTAGATCGGCTTAGCAATAAATATTCCTCATTTACATTTTAATGATGCAAAAGACACACAGTCAGAAAGTTTTGATTTTTATCCTGGTAACTTCATAATGGATTCCTCCCCTCCCTTCAACCCCCCTCCCCCCCGCCAAATCCTCTTCCCTAAATGCTCTTTTTGTTTCCTTTAAATTCTGTTCACTTTCACTGCTAAAATGTCCTGAATATGTTGGTTGAACACTGCTTCCAATTATATTCAAATGTTCCAAGACCTGCATATTTCATGGGGGTTTTTTTGGGGACAGTCCCTGTTGGTTTGACTCATAGATCTCACACATACCTGACCTTGCAGATATGTTTTTCTACAGTTCAAACCATTATTCTTAGTGAAGACTTCAAAACCTGCTGTCACTGAAGGCCTGACAAAACAGTTGCTCTGATCAGCACACAGATGCCCCCTCTGCACTGCTCTTTTCCCTGTTTCTCTACAATCCCATGATTTTGCTCTTCAGTCATAAAGACAGCATAGTTTGTTTCTCAGATTGGAGTTTGGCTAGGAGTCTGCCAAAGGATATTCATCCACTGATGTTCTCTGAGAAAACTGACAGCAATTGTATTCCCCCCTGAACTGGTCACTTAGTTGATAATGCTGCATAATGAGTGATAGACCAAGCCACACATTATAAATCGCATTCCCCAGAGACTCAACATCATCTCTTTTCAAAGCTGATAGAAAAAACAGCCCCAGAAGCTCCACTCCATCAAGGGTCCCTTTAGGCCAAGATGAAAAGCAGATTCACATTTATCAATCCTTGAACAAGAAAACTATCAATCACTGAAAATACTTAATGCAAAACAGTGAAGAATGTTTGCTAAAGGCAAACAGCACTGAGCACGGAGTTACTCAGGAAAACAGGGTAAAGTCAAATACTGATTGTCTCTGCAGATATGCACAACCTATACATGACACAAAGACACACTGCCCTTTGCCTATACAAATAAAGGCTTATAAATCATGCTGACACTCACCACAATGTACCTCTCTCACCTGAGAAACTGCAGCATTCTTGCTGTTTATGACTTGCAGGGGTACAGTGGAATAAAGTTCACCCTTGTGAAATTTAACCATTTCCAGGGTATTTTCAGAGGTCTGGCAATATTAGTGAGCCTTACCATGTTGCTGTAAGGAGGGATGACGTTGTTGCATGGTATGAAATGTGACCATTACTGCTGCAACACAGGAGTTGGCGTTTCTGCCTTGCCAGCCAGCACAGGCAGATCTGAGACTGCCTGTTTACACACAGCAGATTTCTCTAGAAGAGTTGGCCATATTGACTCTCACCAGCCAATCTTAATGAGACCAATTTGTACTGAAAAATGGATGTAAAACAAGCACTTAGCACTGCATGTGTGCGAATAAAACAACTTTTTCAGGAAAAGAATAGGGTCAGTCACCTCTAACAAGGCCTGTGCCCATAACCTAATTTCATTTGTTCTGTGAGGTTCCTAAGATATCCATTAATGATATTCAATTTTGTATTTCAGTTATTTCCTACATTCAAAGAAACTAGCCTTTTATTGACTAAACTGATCTCTCAGAACAGGAAACACACTATATTGCTAGAAGGAAGATCCCCAGACAATTAGCACAAGCCACATTTACTCAGTGAGTCACGTACTTCAGTCTCTTCAGTGTCATGCAAGACTTTGAAATGTGCCCTAAGTGACTACGAAAGTATTTCAAAGATCCCCTCAAATCCCCACAAATTTAGACAAAGTGATCCTGCACAACTGACAGTCTCCAAGAGACCTTCTGTAAAAAACAACTTCTGGACAATTAAATTATCACAGGAAAAAGATCAGAAAGGGTAGTATTGTGAAACGAATTCATTCAGCCCCAAGGAACACTAGCAGGGTAACAGACTGATTTATTTAAGGTTTGGTGTGTTGCAATTGATTGGCTTCAGTATCTGGGAGGGTATGTGCAACTTTCGGTTGTAGATGCTCCTACTTTTCTGTGACTTTCCATGGTATCTATCAAGTGACATGACAGCTTTTCTCCCAGTTGGCAAAACACATAGAAACCTGATGATCTCCAACTTCTATGATTCCATTAAAATTAGCCATAACATTCCATTAAATTTAGGCAAAACAGCTATTTGGTACAGAACAATACAAACCAGACTTGCTTGTATAAATCTAAACCTGATCCAAATAGCACCGCAATTTTTGAAAGAATTCCAAATGTCAGATTTACAAGATGTTAACATACACACACACACACATATATATATTAGGAACATTCTCCACTAATCAGTGAAGTACAACAATTTTTCCTTAATACTCTCTGACTAAGCAGAAGTTTGCTCTTGTTCCTTGCTGCTTTGGATCCATCTTCCTCAGCAGATTGGGCTGGAGCAGTGGAGCACACAGATGGGTCTGTTCTGACCTCTGCCAACTGGCTCTGAGCTGAACGCACGCCCAGCTCGCTGAGGACCACAGCTACCTCTGATTCCAGTGACATTCTTACCAGGGCTTCCAATGGAGGGGCTGCTGTAGCACCAGGAGAGGGGAGCCCTTGCCTGCTGCGGGAGCACAAGATCCCACTCACCCACTTGCTGCACGATCAGGAGAAGCGGAACTGAACAAGAAAAGCATTGGCACAAAGTTGCTTTTTGGGTATGTGCCCACCAACATTTATGTTGATTTTCCTCCTGCATATGAATCACACGCAGTCACATACACACAAAGTAAAGCACAGCTCACATTCTAGTACTGCTGTTTGGGGCCAATTCTCATTCACAATTTTCCAAATGAGCTATGGACATATCTCAAATGCAGCCACATGGCAGCACAGTTTCAAAAGAGAAACCGGTAGCAGTCAGAATGTGGGGAATTAGCTTAGTAAAGTAAGAGCAGCTGCTTTCTTTGGTCTAAAAACTAAACCAATGTGAACTTGTATTACAAATTGTTGGGGACATATTTAAGATATTTATTTGTTTGAAGTGTCTCGTGGCAGTATTAGAAGAACTGCATTTGTAGCCAAACTTTCAACCAAGTCCAAATGGGGAAATGCTGAAACATCTTGTGACATCTCCTGCCTTAGGTTTAGAAGAGAAAAGACTGAACAAGCTAAAACTAAATATTTGATGATTTCTGTGAATATAGAGAAGCAGAGAGAGAAAAGTGCTACACAGTGGTCACTCAAGCCACTATTTTTCCTCATTATTTGCTCCCAACTAGGCCAACCAAACTGCCAAAGGGAATGCCTAGCAGTAGTGTTTGAAATGTCAGCTCCCTGGTGACCTATATATCCTTATGTGGTTACATACTCCACTCCTGTCAATCATTGCATCTTCTTTAAAAGCCAGTGCTGCTATGCTCAGCACCTGTCCCAAGGATTTAGGATTTGTTTTCTTCTTTTGAGCAGAGCCAGTAGCACCCATTTCTTTTATTATAGTGTGGTAGCAGCTTCAGGTGAGTAAGAATTACAGTGATGGTAGCAGCTTCAGGTGAGTAAGAAGGACAGTGATAGTCACCCATCATGACCAAAGCTATTTCTTATTTGCACCACTGTGCAAATATGCTTGGGATGCAGGGATTATGAAAGGAGGAGATTCTTCTCAGGTTTCAGCACTGTAACATACATAACCAGCTTCATTTGCTAAAGCTGTGCAGTGAGAGTGAGGTCCATACAGGGAGAGGAAGGCAGAAAACAAGTATACAGAGCCTGAGGCTACTGAAAAGGACAGGCACAGAGCCACCTTACACAAGTAGCTCATTTAAAAACTAAAAATTCAGTTTGTCTTATGTTTGTAAGGTATAGGAGGAGAAAATTTTAATCTGTCAAAAGTAAGTGGCTTTTATGGTGAGAAATAAGGAAACAGCAGCAAGAGAAACAGCAAAAATCTTCACGATTTTGAGCGTTTGCAATTTTCATTGCTGTTTGCTGAAACTAGAATTTTGTCCAGTTTATCAATTATAGAAGAAATAATCAATCTAATGAATACTGCCTTTCAAAATGCCAGCATTTTCTGCTTGCCTTTCCTGAGGGCGTTGCTGGTGGCCCCCTCACTACACTTCTGCATTGCATGTCCACCTCTCTTCTGATGATTGCCAGGCTTCCCCTACAGGGCTCCAGTTTGCACCTCCATGGTTCATATGCCTCAAGTCTAAGCCCCCAGTAAAATATTTAAATTTAGAATAATTTCTGTACCTGTATTATGAAATAACTGAACCTTGTGCATATATATTATCAAAACATGCTAAGAGCCTCACATAAGCATTGCATTTGCCTTCAAATAGTCACTTCCTGAAACGCAGGAATTAATCACAAAGGAGAGTTCACTTGAGCAGAAATGTTCTGCCAGCTACTTTCATGCAGATAGTAGATACATGGATGATACATGGATGTTTGGACAGAACAGCCTTTGAGAAGTGAACACAACTTTAGATGAAACAGCTAAGGGCTGACTTCAATTGTTGACCTTGATAGTAAATGCACAGAAATGCCTCATTGCTCTTAATTTCCTATTCAACCCAGGCTAAGGTTTAAAAAAACCAGAGAGAAGCAGTCCAGATTCTCCTGCTTTTACTCCCTAGAGAGGCCTTGCAGAGTAACTTCCCCTGGAGCCTTGTATGCAGTAGCCCAGTGCTCCACATGAGGGGTGCTTTGTGGAGAGGCAGCGAGCTTGGCTCAGCAGGAGCTCTCAGGAGGAATTTCCACAGCACCACGTCAAGCAGCTTGATTGCAACATTTAGGACAAAGGCTATTATTATCTCATTTATCATGTTAATAAAGCTTAAGAACGCTTCAGGTGCTAGGTTAGTGTTAAGTGACAGCTACATGTTTCCTGCTGCTCTTCTGTTGTCTGTTTCACTATAAGGGACTAAATATTTACCTGCACTACCTGTTCAACTATAATAAAACCTTTAGACTTAATTGACGGGTACATTTTTTGCTAGGAAGCTAAAGGGTTATTAGAAAGTGGTTCTTCCTTACAGCTCAGATGGTCTGGGAATGAGAAAAGTCTTTTCACTCATACCTTCACCATTTATATCTCTGAGGCATGTCAAAAATATCTAGTTTTTGATTTTTAGTTCCCCTGCTGGCTGATTTCCAACCTCTCCCCCCCCCCCCGCAGCTTTGAGAAATCTTAATTTCTGACAGTTTTCCCAAGTTACACTTCAGAATTATTCCATCCATGTAGTGACTTCATCTCAGAACAGCCAAGATAAACAATTCTAGCTATTTTATGCATGTCTTGATCATTTCCAGATTTTCCTATATTCCTTATGAATCTGGTAACAGAGTATCATGCATTGTGGTAATCTGCTGTTCTTTCACTTAACAGCTGTAATGCTGTGCTCTCCAATTTAGATTTTCTCAATTCATATTAAAGCTGCAGTGCCTCTGATTACACAGGACTAAAAGCACTCCTGAATTGGCAACCAACCAACCCCCTAGTTAGCATAAAGAAAAAGACTTCAAATACCATCATTTACTGAACCATTCATTAATATTCTATTTCACTGACCTTTCCAGAATGCCTAAGACCCATGAAAATAGAGGCTTCTTGAAAAACAAAAGACTAAGCCATCCACTTTAGTTACACACTAGTGTCATAATACTTCCTCATATGTTAATTTATATATTGAAAAATAAGCAGGACAATGCTGCTCCACAAGGGTGGAAGAAACAGGTAAGTTCAGACAATGATGTTAACAACACTAAATACTTTCTCATATGTGAAAGGTCAGTGTCCTCAGGTGAAGGAATTACCCTGTACCAGTACTCAAAGGAATTAACAGTCATTGATTTAGTTAGTCACCTAGCATTTAGGAGTCTGAGTTTAGGGCCCATTTTGAAAGAGAAAAGAGGAAAAAAAGTTAAAAATAATGTTCTGTTACATAATTCACGCTCTGAAAGTCTCAGAGTTATCTAAATTTGAGAACAGATGCTACCAACCAACCAGGACAAAAAAAATCCAACTGATACTGAGTACATTAGCGTAATTTATGCATTCATAAAACTGATAGACACGTTTCTGAAAGTCTTTAAAGTGGAAGTAATAATGGAGCTAGTCAGCAATTTACCACTAGCAATTAATCATTCTCAATATTCACAACATTCAGTTTTGTTCTTGTTATTCGAGGAAGTAATGATTAATTGATAAAAGTTTAGCAAGTGCACTAATAACAGGTGCTCCTAATTGCAAACTCTCAGGGATAATTTGGTCTGAGCTACTTTATGCTAATTTGTACAGCATTAGTCATAACAATCTGTAATTTCACTTTTAGAACAACTTTTTCCTATAGTCACTATAATCTAATTAAGAATTTTATCTAGTTATTTGTATGAGGAACACTGCTGAATTGTAAATGTGGGAGCCTGATTACCATAAAAGATTAAAGAAGAGGCCCTTAAAAATATGCCCAAACCAATTAAAAGCCCTTGCTAATTGGTTTCAGAGATAACTGTTTTAAAGTACTTTTAATGACAACATTTACCCTAATCTCATGTAGTTTGGAGCCCAATCCCAATATCTGTATTTTTTTCTGAAGTTTCCGTTTAGCAGCAAGCACTTCTCTCAAAGGCTGAAAATCAGTGGGAGAAACTGCATTCAGGTACCTGTTTTTCATTTCTGCAGTTGCTGTGCACCCAGAAGGCTCATTGAGGTAAATGAGCTCAACCTACTGGGCAAACAAGTGTTAACAAACAACCAGACAAACAAGCACGTCCTTACAACAGCTAAAGAACTCGACAATGGAATTTGTTACGCAGTTGGTCTTTGGGCAAATCAGCTGTATCGACTTCTGTTCTTCTAAAAAAGTCTCTGCTCCAAATTTATTCCACGAACCATTTAATATTGTGCTTTTCAAGCACAATGTGCTGGTATGTGGTGCATACCAGGATCTGGGAAACCCCTTGATCATGTGGTAAGCCCTTGCAGGTGTGGTAACAAGGTAAAAATCAAAATACTCCCTGCAACGAGTTCTTTTCTTAAATGCCATTTTACAGACATAACTCTACTTGCAAAGAACAAGTACAAATAGCAACAAACATTGTATTATTCTATGCAGAGCATTTTTGCAAGATTTTTCACAGGACATTTGAATAACTACTTTGATGTTTCCTGGGCTTCAGAAATGCTTAGGACTCTTCCATGATACCAGATGAGGTTTTTATCTCCTCAAAACATGAAAACAAATGATCAGCTCAAACATACTTGGAAACACTTTCTGCATATATTCAATTTTCTTATAGAATTCCACATTATGGATTATCTGACAGGTAAAAAGTCAAGCTTGGAGAGTGCTTTCTGCATTACTGGTTGCCCTGTTGGTGTATAAATTGATCACACAACACAACTGGAAGCAAGCCACAGCTAACTTCTCTCATCTGCAGTTCTCAGTAACTGGGGAGGTTTGATTTGAAACCAGAAGCAGCTGCCAAACAGATGTTCTTGCTGAGGCATGCAAAACTGCATGTGATATGTCTTCAACTAAAATGACAGTCCAAATCTGCTAGCTAGTAGCTAAGCCATCTTCTTTTGCAAGGCTCTGGGAAAGAAAGATGCAGTAGAGACTTGGTTTTACATAAGAATTGCTGAACCTTGTGACTAGGATGGAAGCTTCCCTTGGGGATGCTGAGGAACTTGTCTGTGTTTGTATTAACCTAGGTATTGTCCAATGACTCTAGGAACAACAGGTGAAAGCTACAGGCCCTGAGCTATCCCTGACAAGGGTCATGCCATGTGTAAAATACCTAGAATTTAATATCTAAAGCCAGTGTTTAAGCTGGGAGTCCAGATCTGGCTTTTGTAGAATAGCTTAATAAATATTCTTCTCTTCTGTAGAAGCAGCACTTCAACTTAATGGGGTTTTTTTTCCCCCCTGCATTATGGTTATCAAAATAGATACATGCACAATAGAGATCCATTAGCATCTTTATCAACACTGCAAGTGGGCCAAGGAATAACATTAGAGACTCACTGCCCTCAGTAGCTCATTGAATTTTCTCTCCCCCTTCCCATACCTCACCATTATGGACTGGATTTCAAATTCCCTTGAACTTAAATCATCTATTACTAATGCACTGATCTTGGGCAGAAGAATAACTTATTTTTCTACCTGAGACCTGTCCTTCACATGGCTTAAAAATAATTGTCAACTCAGTGGCTAAAAGCCTGAAAGCCAGTGATTAACTTTAAATACCACTATAAGCTCCAGTTGCATTATTCTAAAACTTCTTATGCCATAAACATCTCCGTGGCACCCAAGTGCCTTCCAGTAGTGTACGAAGCAACCATGACTAACATCTGTCATGTGTCATTAGTACTCTCGTCCCTGAAGGGGAAAAGCATTTGCAGTGAAGTGTTTTGTTTTGGTAGGAAATGAAGACAAAAAACTGCACACAGCTACATGTTTATCTTAGAGGAACCAGGATCAAAGAGATGAATTTTACATGTGGAACAGGGTATGAGATCTCTGAAGCTCCCTAGCTCTTGGGGTAGTTTATAACATGGTCTTACAGTGCCACCTTTGGAAAGTCTACTTTCTGCACTGGCCTTCTCTTGATCATAAGGATGTTCCATCAAGTCTGAAGAGAAAGATGTCAACCCCAGAGCTGTCAGCTGCCTCTCAGCCTATAGGCCTGAGCCTAAGCCACAGGTCTGTGAATAGAAGGTTTGAGGAGCTGAACTTGATTTCATGCCAAATAGTAAGTCAGCACAGTGAAGATAGGCTTGATGTGCTCAGGGAACTCCTGGGGGTGAGGAAGCTCCCATTGCTCTTGGAGCTTCTGAGGCTTTATGGTGAGGTACTGCTGAGCTTCCCTTGGAAAGTGTCATATTCAGGGGCATCTACAAATGTTCTTGCTGGCTAACTGAAATCCCTGCCACCTCTCTGGTTTAGCTTCTCCCATATATTGTCCAACTGAGCTAACTGTGCCCCACTGCAGCTGTGTGGAAGCAGGACAGAGTGGTTGGTCATAAATAGGAACAGACAAGCAGTGGGTGTGTCACCTTCATAGTACTGCCCACTCCAGTCTCTGCAGGCAACAGCTGGGCAAGAATTGGAATGGAAGAAGTTAGTTCTAGTTGGAAGTACAGCCTTTCACCAGTGCCCACCAAGGCCACCTCAGACCAGCTGAATTAGTTAAGCTTGGAGAGTGCTTGTCAAAATCTGGGGTGAGTCCCTTCCTGATCTGATCATCACAAACAGCTTGACTAAAGCACATTTAGTTTCACCTCCTGGCCCAAATCCAGAATTTTGTAGGATTGCAATGTGCTTCAGTTACATTATCTAACACTTGGCCAGCAGTATTTATTTAAGGAAATGTTTGAAAACTGGTCTCTAGTTTAGCAATGCAGGCTTAACCTGTAATTTTACAATGATTAATCACTTCATTGCATATAACGTTGGCTTACAGGACTGTCCTTGAAAACCTGGGGTGATACAGCATCATCCATGGCAAGGAGAAAAGCCATCCCCTGAAACTGTTTTCCTTTTGCACCAGATGCTTACAGGGATTTCCTGGTTGACAACTCCTCAAGAACCAGAAGAGAGTTTTGATTCATCAACATATTTTTAGTCTGACCTTCACCTTCCTTCCCTATTGGCTTCAGACAGGAACACAGCAATGCATCAAACCACTTCCAATCCAGTGGGCACCATGACGACACAGCAGTGGCTTACCTGCCCAAGCTTTAGAGCACAGCTGACTTGCCTGTGCTGGTAGCTTTGCTCACAGACATCGTGTCTAGAACAGGTCCCTGAGCAACACCCAGGGCCAGCTCTGCCCACCCTGCTGCAAGGGCTCAAACTTCCTGACAAAGTTCTCTGAAGAGAGATCAAAAGTCCATTAAAAGCTTGCTCTTAGAGGATAATGCAAGAAATTGAATGAACCCATTCAAAATCCCCTATTTAAGTCAATGCAAGTTTGTTGGGGACACAGACTATATTTTAAAGAATGCTTTATACAATAAATACCTTGCAAAAGAAAGATGTTTAGGGGGTTTGTGCTATTATTCAATATTTCCTATTTGGCTGTTTTTTCACACATGAACATTTTACAGTTGCACCCATGGATGGTATATAGTAACTGTAGTGACAGAAGTACTAAAATACCTTTAAATACCTCCATGGAGACATCTTTTTTTTAACCTCTTTGGTACAGCTGTATTTATAGCAATAGCAGTTGCCAGTTTTTCAAGACTAATTACTTTGACTTATGATGCTTTCCACAGTCCATGAAATGCCCCTTTCTTAATATGCTTTACTGTGACATTTCTCCTCATGCAAATTCTATTACTGTACAATACACGGTAACAGTGACTAAATATCTTGTTCTTAAAACAAAGAAAATCCTGCTCTTAGAATGTGATAACCCTGCAAATTAAGAGCTAAAGGCATAAAGAGTAAATGTGGGCATAACCTCCTCCACCCTCACTAACTTTTTAACTTTTGGTAGTGACAGATTGAAGTAGTAAGGTGCACTACTGAAACATTTTTTTTTTTAAAAAGCTGATACTAAAAAAGCTATTTATATTACTGAGAAGGAAGCTGAAAAAGGATGAGTTTGAGAGCCTACACAAATCTGCAGCACAGCTGCTAACAAAAAACAACCAACCAACAAAATCCCAAACCACCATCAAACACCAAGCTTCTGCCCCAGCTGAATAAAGCATCTCTGTTACCACTGAATCAGTAATCTTCTGATTTCTCTATTTCCTTTGGGTAACTGCCTCAAAATACAAAAGAAAGAAGAGCCAGTGACTTGAGATTATATGAAACCAATTCTTTCTACTCTGATTGTAAACATATTTATCTACAGCATAATGCAGATCTGGTTTCAGTTCCCAAATGCCTCATTTTTTAAATGTTCACTTTTGGAACCTTGGTGTGTAGGACTTAAAAATTGTGGAACTTGCCAAGAATGGGTGGACAGTTCATCCACTTCCTCCATAGTATGCACTATTTCCCTTTAGGATACTGCACAATGTGCTGCATTTATTACTAGCTATATTAACTCATGCTTCACTACTGACATCATACCTAACAATGCTGCCCCTCTCACCCCCTGCTGCATTTGTAAATCTGCCCTTCAACATCTCCAAAACAGCTTCAACTCTACCTTATCTGAAATCTCAGTGACATCTTGCCTTTCTGGTTCCTCATCAGGTTCATTAAATGACTGTTACTACAAGTTCAGGAACACATAATCCAGTCAGCACACTGGAAGATTCTTGAACTTGTAGCAACACCAGATGAGTAATTTTAAGAGGAAGTCTGGAGACAGACTGTCTAACAAGGGCATGCAGTGATAGGGCAAGGGGGAATAGCTTGAAACTGAAGTAAGATAGATTTAGATTAGATGTTAAGAAGCAATTCTTCCCTGTGAGGGTGGTGAGGCCCTGGCACAGGTTGCCCAGAGAAGCTGTGGATGCCCCATCCCTGGCAGTGCTCAGGGCCAGGCTGGACGGGGCACTGAGCAGCCTGGTCTGGTGGAACATGTCCTGCCTGTGGTGGTTATGTTGTAACCAGGTGATCTTTAAGGTCCCTTCCAACTCAAACCCTTCTATGATCTCAAATCTAGCTCTCACTGTCCAGGCTCACTTTTTCCTTTACAGATGCCTCTTTTGCTGCATTTGGTACAACTTTGTCCCTGGCTTCTCAGAGACCACAGCAACACACAAAACGTTTATTTTTTATTTGCATCTTATTTTCCAGTCAAATTCCATTTCCAGTACCCTTCAATCCTTTGAATAGGTGATCAGTTTGGGTTAGTTTCATTAAACATACTGTGCAGAAGAGAATGGTGCCACAAGAAACCTATTAATATACAATGACAAAAAAAGATGATCGTCAATGACTATACCTGTGTAGTCCTCCTCATACTACCATCCCATCAATATAATAAACAAGCTCATAAATAATAAATAAGCACAATAACAAATAATAAAAAACCTGTCTCTTTCTGGTCAAACCTTTCCTGTTCCAGAAATGCATATTCGGAAACTATTCATTTAATTTGTGCATGACAGCTCACAGACTCGTAGCTCATTATTGCCATCAAACATGTGTAAGACAGTTAAGAGAAAAAGAACTCCTGTCAAGCCATAAAGATTAGTTAATCACTTAATATATATGTATGAAGTTCATGCAGAAACTGGAGCAGTCCAGAACTACTGTATTGTAACATCAGTATCTCACAAGGCGGACAGGATTCACATGTATTACATTTCCTCAAAATATGCCAAATTGCAATTTACAAACCATATGCTCATGTGCCATTCTGTCACATTGGTGCTTCAGGTTGGCACACTGAGGGCAGTTTCCAGTTGTGCAGCACCACTGGGTCACTTTGCTCAGTACTCCTCTGGATGCACCATAGCTGAGTATTACCTGACTCCTACAACTGCCATGGCAATCCAGGGTCACACAAGGCAACATGCCTTGCTCCAACAATCAGGAGCCAAACATTCCATGAATTCAAAGAATAAAGGTTTCTGAGTTTCAGACTTGCAAAGTTCTCTCCTGTAACTATTAGACAAACTTCTAGAAAAGTCCAAGACTTCAACATATGCTCAAGAAAAGTACTAAATATTTCCTGACTTACCACGGAAATGAAAGAATTGGCAAAATGTCTTCAGCTCAGAGTGCTGTAAATCAGGATCCTGAGCTTCTGGGCATTTTGGGCTGCATTTCCAACTAACATACCTTACCATGATTTATACTACTTTCGTGCAGTAAAAGAAATTCTGAACAGCCTGATCAGGCCCCCATCATCCTTGCTCACCTCTCCTTCTCTAGTTCCTACTCCCACCAAACACACACCCAAAAGATCCCCTCTCATATACCTAAAACAAACCCACAAAACTCAAACTACACAATAGTTTGCAATAGACTAGCTGCAATTAATAACACAAGGTTCTTCTCATGGAACTCTAATTGTGGCCCATTTTAGTAGCACTTGTGACTATAGCAGCTCTCTCTTTGTGCTGACACTGAGATCTACTGTAAAGGGCTTATTATAAAAGATTTTGGTTTTACTTGTGCAGTCAAAATAATAAAGAGTTCCTTCTGTGAACAAGACACCTTCCTCCTCAAATCTTCCAACAAGCACATTAAAACTATGTTGTCTGTCTTTCAGACACTGAAAAGCGACTTTCAAGTAGAGGAACTGACAGGATCTTATGAATCCTGTTTTAGAAGAACCTTTGTTTTCCAATTCAGTTCCTGACAAAAAGAATCAATTAGTAGGATTTCTAAAAATATACTGCATTTGGATAGACTTTGATTTCTACAAAATTAAAGTCAGAACACTAGATGAGTAGATCCTAATCAGGCTTCCAGAACACAGAGGTATTAATCAGCCAAGATGTTTCAAAGAGCAATAGGACTATTTTACCCCATTGAAATACTGTTAAGAGAAGCTGGCATAACTGAAATACTCCAGTGGGAACTCTTGGATAAAATAGTTAATTTTGCTCTTAAAAAAACCTCCCAAACAACAGCAACAAAACCCTCAAAAAAAAAAAAAGTTAAGCCTGATTAGCCTTGATTGGCTTTGTCCCATGACAGTTATTTAGCAGGGTAAATATTCTGATGTACTCCTAAATCTTCTCTGAAGGAGTCTGAGGATAAAGCTGCCATAAACACATGCCAGACCTATCACTACAGACCCTTCCCTTTGAATTCTCATTTGAACCCTGTAATGCTGTTACCAGTACATAGTAAACATGGAGAAGTCAGCAGCTAGTTACAAAACTCTAGTCTAAAACCTCTCATTATTTCTTGCCAGATGCTGAAGATTCTCCTGTCAAGTAACATTTTGCTATTTCAAATACTGTTTTATCAGACTCAGCAAATCCTCAAGAATTAGTAGCCCTTCGCTGGGATCATTAGTTGGCTTTTTTGGGTGGTAGTTTTTTTTGGGTTTTCTTAACTGCTTTTTCCATGAGTGACTTTTCCCATCAGCAGTACTCAGAATTGACATTTGACTTCAAGGCAATTTAAAGACCATTAGGAACACACTGTGACATTGCTGAGTCTAAGCTCCGGAAGATATTTGTATGTGCCTATTACACCATATCAACTCTTTATTCAAAGTCTCTCAAGTCATTATGCATACCAGGACCAGCATTGACAGATGTCTCAAATAAAGGATGAGGGAAGTATAGTCAATGGGATAAAGCACTCAAGAGAAGGCAACAGATGACATTATTTATAAACAAACTGGCATTATGAGCCATACGGTGGGGGTGATCAGAAACAATGCTCACTCACTTTTGGATATTGTCAGACAACTCAACAATATTGTTTTACTCAACAAAAAAGTTTGAAGATCTCTGTGGGTGTCAGATAGGTATTAATAACTTATGGGTAAACATCACAGAAAAAAAAAATCTGGCACTCAGCCTCTCTTTTTGCCAGGAAAGAAAATGATTGAGCAGATGGTTTGTTCAGAAACTACAGCCTTTGGGAAGAAGCTTGTTTGTAAAACTGAATATATTTTGCAACCAACAAAGATGTGGAAATTTTTGTCCTTAGGAAGCTTTCACTGATAACAAGAGGACAGAAAAGTCAGTACAGTATTCTAGTTCAAAAGGGTATTGCTAATCATACTACTTCATTTTTTTTACTTAGCAAGTCTGTGGCAGTCCAGTGCAACAGAACATAATTAAACAACTTGACAGGTTTATGGAAGCCTTGCTCTCAGACAAAGACCCATGTCATTATATTTCTAGTGCAGTGATGATGAATATGATTAGCAGTTTTTTTTGTGGAGGGGAGTTGTTTTCTTTACATGCTCCCCCTCCCCTTGTCTGCATTTGTGAAGTGACTTCCCAATCTGCCAACCTGTATTTTGTGGTACTGCCTTTCAGCCCTTTCCAGCACAGAGATTAAAAAGCCATTTTAACAAATTGGCTTAAAAAAATACTATGGAGTTTTCCACACAGTTTCATGACTATTTTCTTCGTTAAATTCTGAACATGTATCAGGGTCTGACAATGTATATAGATATGTAACAATTTAAGTAAAAAAATACATGCAGATGATCATCACTGGACCCCAATATAACCAGGGAGGAGAGTGGCCTGCAAGGACCAGAGCCAAGTACCATTGTTTAACTGTTCTGAGTGATGGTGGCAAAGGCCTACACACAACCTGTACATCATTAAAAATAAAATTTAAAAAAAATGAACTAAGACACTATTTATCAGGCATAGATGAGCAGAGAAGCCAGTGTCCTTCTCTAAGTCCCCTGATGAGATACAGCCTGGCTTTGTGATAGCTGACTGCTCATTTACTCAATATCAACATTACAGGTTTGGGGATTTTCTTTATATATACATAACATTTTGCCATCCCTCTTACTTCTGATTCAAATTTACCAGAGGCATATGATTGTAATTAGCAAGACACTATGCCCAAAGAAATCGAGTTGTAGTGAGACACTGATTATATTGGCTCAACTTCAGACTCATTAGATTAGGCTCAGTGCCATAATAAATGCTTTCACAGGAATTCCAGTGAATTCAGACCATGGAGGAAGAACTTAATTGTAAGACTCTATGCAGAGGTACTCAGAGGGTAAAAAAAACAGTGCCACTAGTTTTTAGCTTACCAGCTTATCTTGACTGACTAAAGCATATTTTGCCTGTGTGCCCAGTGTCCCATCTGTGAGAGGAGCTTGGCCCAAGCTGTTTCACTGTGCCCCAAACATGAACAATGTTATTCCTGTCAGGACATCACATGATCCTTACACTGAAAAACAGGAGAGAGGGAATGACTAGAAAGACCATTCAAATGATTCTTAGCCAAAAAATGGAAAGTTTTCCTCTTTGCTGAGGACGAATGCTACAGTTTTTCACTGTTTGTAACTTAGGTCTCCCACTTCAGTCATGGTTGAAATAGTGCCTGCAGAACAAGGTTGCTTCTATTCTTCTTTGAAATATGCAGTGCTGCAGAACTCCTCTGTGTTCTCAGAAATAGAGCCCAGGCTGAAGGAGGAATTACAAATCCTAATAAAATACCCGAAACCTTTTCTTTCTTTCTAGTTCTTCAAGAAAAAAACAGTCCCTCCAGAGGGCTTTTTTTCTGAACTATAAAACCAACAAAAAGATATATAACTGTACAGAGCTATAAACTGCTCATGTGCTTTCCCCCATCTTTAATCAGAGGGAAAAACACACCCCTCTTTGCCAGATTTTGGGGCTGCAGAAGCTTTGATGTCAGTGGAGTTCTGCCAGCTCACAGCACCTCACACTCCAGCCAGGGCCCTAGCGCTTGTGGCAGACCCATGGACACTCAGAGCTGCCAGGCAGTGCTTCCACCTTCCTTTCTAAAAGTCTGGGCTCACAATGCACTGAAACATGAGCTGAAGTTTGTGCTAATCTCACTCTCCTTTATCAGATCTGAGTCTTGGAAGGCAGTGGCCCACAACAGGAGGTCACTATCCTAAACAGCCAAACACCTGATGGGTCCTATCTTCCAAGGACAAGGTATAGAGAAGGAGAGAAATGACTACAAGCACAGTAAGGGAAGCATGGAGTAAAAATCCTGTACAGGTTAGAGAGATGCAAGAGAGCAGGCTGGCCATTGGAAACCTTTTGCTCTCTTGCTTCATGGGTGCATCTTTGCACTTTGGATTATAAACTCATAAACATATATTTTGAGACTGGATTCTGCAGCTGGTAGCCTTGGTATGGGGAGCACATAGACCACATCTTGTGGCTCTTATAAATTTTGTGGCAAATAGAAAGGTGCCTGAAAATACTGGGGGCTTGATTTCCAAATGAGGATGTTTTTACATGCCTCCTTTCCTCTGAACAGAAACAGGGTACCCTGCTAAATTGGAGACTGAGCATTTTAATTCTTCTTTTTTAAATGAAGGAAGGGAGTGCCAGAAGCAGGCTTATAAGATAGAATAGAGAGGATTTGTAATGTTCATAAAACCAGAAGCTAAGAAATTAGATGAAATAAAACTATCAGGGGTATAGTCTTATGATGACTGAAACTGAGATTGAAAAGTTTTTTTAAGTGAATTATGATTTACTAGATAACAGATACAAAAAGATTTCACCATCACTACCTGTAAAACTGCATTGGTTTTTTATCAAGTAGCTCCTGTTTAGCCCATCTAGTTGATGAACATTCTTCACAACTAGCAAATATAAATGACTTATGGGGATAATATTTCAATATATAATGACATTGCTATACCTCGGATTCTTTTAAGATCTGGGTTATTAAATATTAAATATCAAAGCTGTAAATTATTGTAGCAGCTTTATACAACTAAATTAAATTCAAACAAAACCTAATTTCCTTAATCATTGACTGTAATCCTCCAGGAACATATGCTATTAACTCAGCTACAAATGGCACAGAAATTGTATGACTTCAGTTAAGTTATTTTATATCAAATTCTAATCCAGGGCAGAGTCTTCAGTAAATCTCCTGCAGGGATTTTAATGCTTCTGCAATCATACTGGCTCTTTACTGGAGAGCTAATCTTTTTATACTCTGTTTTTTTACTCCTTTATCCATTTCCTTCACACCCGTACTGAGTTATAGCTAGTACCTTCTATCACATATCATGTTTTCGAAGATTTGGCTTTTCCCTCTTGCATTTGATGGCAATAGTTAGGCTTTCACTTATGCTGGAACTGGATAGGTTTTTTTGTTTCACATGTACAACTGAATTGTTCCCATTTGTTTCACCATGTATGTTAATTGCTGCTTGTGGTGATCTCTTTATAAGGCTGTCCTAATTATTCACAGTTTGCAGTCAAGCATTGAGAAAGCAGAACAATTCTGTCTTCTTTAAGAACCCTATGAAAGTAAAACTAAACAGATTTAATTTAAGCAAGAAACTTCCTTAGAGACTCAAAACAATGATTGGATAATAAAGAAATAAACCTGAGAGCCCTAGGAGGCAAGACTTGGAGAAATCTCCAGAGATCATCTAGTCAGCCCTCTACCCCAAGTGATCAACTAAACTGTCATCCCTGACAGATGGTTCCCTAATCTGTGCTTAAAAGCCTGTGACGATGGACATGTCTCTACACAATCTATTTCAGCGCTTCACTGGCCTTCCTAGCAAGATGTCTCCAGATTTTTGGTTTGCTTTTTCCTTTTTTTAAAGCCTTTTACTTCCTTCCCTCTGCTTTGTGACCGGTAAACGAGCTATTCCTGAACACTTGGCCACTTCCACCCCTCCTCAGTTTTCTTTTTTCCAGACTAAATCATGGTACCTTAATTTTTCCTCAGCAGTCTTGTACATCCCTGGACACTCTATCCTGACAGCTCTCTCTTGGAAAAGCATCACTGGCATTAGGGTAGTTTAGCTGAGATTTTTCCCAGCATTAAGGCAGGCAGAAGAAATAACTGAAATTTTGCACATTACAAGTCTCTTTATACATCCCAGTGTTCCTCCTTCATAACAGAACATCACTGCTGACTCACATTGAATTTATGACCCATTTTCATCCCCAGTCTCTTTCACCTTAATACCCTATAATTATTTCTTTATGGATATTGTAAATCAAACCTTCAAAGTCACTTGCACTGAAGGCAAATAGCCATTACCCCCAAATTTCACTGTCAAAATCATCCCAATTTATAAGCAATAAAAATAAATTCTGAGACAGCCTTTGTTCAGAGCTCTCCCCAAGCAGAAAAACAAACAAAAACAAACAAACAAAACCCAAACTCAATCAAACTAACAAAAAACCACTGCACATGGTCACCAAAACTCACAGAACTTTTGTTCTGGAATTCCTCCTCACAGCATTTCCTAAATCCTGCACTGCAGTCCAAACTGGAGTTCACCCAGGTGCTTGAAAAGAGGTCTTGTGATTCTATAAGCACTTAAGCCTAACAAGGATGTCACCTGAACTATCAAAAATGAACCATTTGTTTATATAAGGAATTTCCTACTATAGAAACACTCCTGCCCTTCTCCACTGGTTCCTCCCTCACTGACCCAAAGCAGGGCAGCAGTTCAGCCAAGCCCATGCCAAGCAGAGGAGATGGACACTTGGCAGGTTTCAGCTCTGGATCCACTTGCTGATGTGACATCCATTTGACAGCAGCATGGCACTGCTGACTCATGTTCAGCCATGACCCACCTCCAACCCTAATTTGTTCTTAGGAACTGGTACAATTTCATATTCCTGACAGTTATGGGGCCTGCTTAGTGAAAGCATCAGTGAACCAGTCTAAAGGCAGAAATGACTCCAACACAAGCACAGAGATCCTGTGGCACAGTTGATGAAGTGTCAGATTTCCTATTCCTGCAGGAAGAAGGTCACTGATGCTGGGGGCACAGCAAAGTTTAACATTTCCCAAATGCACCAAACATGCTGCAGTTGGCTGTTACATGGAAGAGCTGCACACCAGATCTTGTCAAGGTGTCTTGAATGAAAATCCCACACACCATGACACATGTTCACACCACCGTGTGTGGGATTTGCCACAGTACGGCAGTTCCTGCAAACATCTAACTCAAGGGTTCCCAGACACAGAGCATTTTCAGCATCCACACAGTTTACAGGAAAAAAGGAAAAAAGAAAAAAAAAGGAAAAGCAAAAGGAAAGGGAAAAAAAAGGAAGAGGGTATATCGTTCACAGAGCACTCTATACAGACAGACTTGAGTCTTGCTTTCAGCTTGGATCCAATGAACACTACAACCCACTCCAGATCAATTTCTTCAGAGATCACAAAGCCTCCACTAATGCAGCCATTTCAGGTCAGAGCAAAGGTACATCTATTCCCCCATCTGCATCCAGCAGTAAACCTAACACCATGCTCAGGGAAAGAGTACAAAAACAAGGTAAACAAAGTTTCTCCTTCAAGTACTCTCTAGCCCGTGAATTAGCCTGACAAGTGTAAGCTGCAAATCAGTAGGAACTATGAAAAGAATTGGTGGAACACTAACACATACAGCGTCATGAAGAAAAAAATTCTAAAAACACCCTTCTGTAAGGTTTGAGTCAGTGCTATCCCATACTACAGAGTACATCTGTACTCATGCTGGGACTCCACAGAGTTCATCAGCTCCTCCTGCACAGCCATACCACCTCCTGAGGGCTTCTGTGCCACCTGACCATCCACTGACCTAACAATTCCCTGGCAGACATCCTAGTCATGACATGTTTGAACAGATAACAGACACTCCAGTTACTATGGTATTTTGCTAATTGTCCCTGACACTCCTTCAGCCAGCCTTATCATGTTTGTCCATGCCAGAGTTTATCATTGCAGTTTTCTTCATCTGGACAGCAACTCAGCTTTTTGAAGGGTGCCTTCTTGCTCCTGCAACCTCACTCACCCTGCCAATGCTGGCTTCTTCTCACTTTCTCAAGTTTCTCTTGATACACCGTTGTTATCTCTGTGCTTCCCATGTGATTTACAGAAGCAATATCCATACTCCCCGCAAAGAGTTAGGTGTTCCATCTGTCTTACTTTCAACAAGCCTGCTGATCTGCATCTAGTTTTCCTTTTTGAAGCTGAGCAGAGCAATGGTAGAGAGCTCTGGCTTGTTTTACTCCTGCAAGGATGCCAAATCTAAGCACATTAGGATCCCCCTTTCAGAGGACTTGTTCAGTTGTTACATCCCATAAACCGCTCGGGATTCAAGGCAAGCACTGCCCACCTGGTGTCCTGAACCAGCTACTCCACAAAAAAGCAACTGAAACATCTAAAAATGTACTTTGTCAAGCCTGGATGCAACATTTATCTCTTCTAAGCCAAAGAAAGGAAGCTGTCCATGAGTACTTACTTCCTCCCCTCTACTCAGGCTGTTGTGTTGCCCTGATGGTCCACACTGAGTGAGGCAGAGCAATATTTTATCTTCCTCCTATGTAGGTTTGGGACTTTCACTGATGTGCAGTTTGGGTTGTTCATTGATGAAACTACCTTGTTAAGCAGTTCAGTTCCAAAGTGTCTTTAATATGCAGAACTACTTAGCTCTCAGCAAAGCTCACTGCATCCTTCCTGAACACAATACCATGGGAATGTCCCACTGATCAGCAGCTTTCCAAGTCTGTGACATCTGCCCTGTCAGGACCTCCATGAACCATCAGACATACCAGTTCACCCAAGTCATTTCTTCGACATTAAGCACTCCCACAGAGGAAGATCTTGTTTAAACAATCTCTTCAATCTGTCTGTTCCCAGTTTCCTCTTCAACTACATTTGACCTTAAAGCCAACGGAAGGGCTGTGAACCAGCAGCATTCAAGGCACGATACGGCAGGGTGGCTGTTGGCAGAGGATTATCAATAGTAGGTCCTTGACTGAAATTCATTTTCCTCTGAGCGTGAGGAGCTTGATTTTGTTCCTTCAAAAAGGCACAATGCACAGTCCATTTATTTACTCAGGCATTTCCCAAATGAGTGATCTCTAACGTGGAATGGACGTTTGTCTCCTTTTTTCTGGGCAGGGTTAAAGTATTCTTCTTCCCCATTATCCCCCCACCCCCAAGGATATCAGCTGGCCAGCACCAGCACTTCATAAGGAAGAGGCTTGGCTTTGCACTAAGGAAAACTTGGATCGAAGCAATTAAGGAAAAATACCTTCTTAGAAAGGTCACAACTCCTAGAATATCTTCTTGTGTTTAAAGTAGAACAGGATTTAAAAAAAAACATCTAGGAAGTTAGGACCTTGGAAAAACCACAGCACATTACATGGATTTGATATTCCATTTGCATTTTACAATAGTCTATCTCAACTTAAGCACTTTGGCAGTAAATTAACACAAAACTGAAGCAACACAGTGACAGCTCTGATCAAGAAGAAATTTCTCTTTGGCTACCCAAGTGTAAAGTCAAATAAAATTTATAATCTCTGAGAAACATTAAGGAGATTTTTAAAAATACTCTGTACTTCATACACCGTTCCCAGAGAGGATACAAAAACTCAGTCTAGAGGTAACTGACCTAATAGTCAAACTTTTGTGCATTTTTTGTATATGCCTCTGTTGGCCAATTCAGTAATATTAGTTAGTCCAGATTTCATCCCTGTTTCTGGAGTTCTACACCTGGCCTGCTTCTTAGTCCTCAGCAGGGTATAGATCATACAACAGAGTGGTTTGAAGACGTTTCAGTTTCTGACCCCTGCTGCACAAGGAATTCCAGTACTGAACTAAGCACACAGTTTGTGCTTTCTATATTGCAATGTTGAACAAACAGTTTTAAAATACAAATTGTCTTTCAGGGGGAGCAGAAAGAGAGGTTTGGCTTGCGCTCTCAGTAATGCAGTGGAGCTTTCAGCAAAAATGATTCAAATTAATAACGCGTCTTAGATTGCATCTTTGCTAGAAATGTACGAGGCGAGAGCAGCGAGTGGGGCTGCAGAGCGATGGTAACTGGGCGAGCGGGAAAGCCTCCCTGTGCTTGGTCCTTGAGCCGATGATAAAGGGGACAGAAACAACTCTCCCCACCCCTGCCTTAGGGCGGCCAGGGCTGTTCCGAGCCTGCAAACCACTGCAGCATAGAATCGTGGTGGTTTTGTTGTTTTTTTTTTTTTTTTTTCTTTCCTTTAAAAAGTTTTCAGGAAGTCGGGGGGAGGGGCGATGCTGTTTCTTTTTTGTTATAATGGGCCCCTTTGTGGAGATGGAAGAGGAGAGGAGATCTGTGTGCCGGAGAGGCGAAGGCTTCCCGGTGGCTCCCAGGGTAACTTCCCAGGGCTCCTAAAAGCGCCGGGCCCCCGCGGTGCGGGGCGAAGGGAAGGGGCTGCTCCGGCATGGAGCTGATGGTGCTGCTCAATGCCCTGGTCACTCGCCTGCTCTTCGTGTTGCACTCTCTCATCGGGGTCTGGAGAGTGACTGCCGTGAAGAAAGAACCCAAGTACTGGCTGCTGGCACTGCTAAATCTGCTCCTGTGCCTGGAGACAGGGCTCACCCTCAAGTTTAAGCAAGGCAGAGGCTACAAATGGTGAGCATATCCCGCCGGAGCCCCTTTTGCTTCTTTGCATGTACTTTGCTGCTGATGCAAAGCTGCCCCCGACAGCAGGGGCTGCCCCGGCGCTGCCAGGCGTTCAGGGATGGCGTTTGCTCCCCGGCTGCTCCAAGGAAGCAGGGATGGAAAGCTGCTAGAGTTTGGCTATTCCATTGCCAAATGGAGGGCTTTCAGGAGGGGTAATTGTACAGCAGATACGTGGGAGCCGCTGGGTGTAGTTGTGCGTGTCTCCATGCACAGCTGCAGAGTGTGGGGATGCAGCGACAGGCAAGAGGGGGATGCTGTGGGGCTGCGGCTGCAGCGGGCTGGGGACACCGGGGACACCTCCTGAGCCTCAGCGTGTCGGGGCTGCACCTGAGGGGCACAAGGTGCCGAGGGACCCTGCAAATGCCCTGCATCTCTCACCCCATCCTGCACCTCCTTCCCTGGGACTGTATTCCCTTTCTCTCTTCCATGTAGCAGTGCTAACGCCACGCGAGCGCATGAACCTAAACTCAGTGAAAAATACCAGATCAGTAGCAACACTCTTCTGATACAGCAAGAGTGGCTGAAATATTTGGATTTGAGAGGCAGTTCCAGAGGGGAACTTTTCATGCGTGAAAGGCAGCCCGAGAAATGAACAAAAAAGTTAGTCATCGCAGGGCTTGCCCAAGCACATGGGTTTTTACATGCATCTAAAGAATTACTGCTGTCATCTACAGCTCATCAGCGCTCAGGCAGCCAAAACAAATGCTCTGTGAAAAGAAACGATCAAGTAACTAATTGTCAGGATTTCCCTAGGACCTTCTATTGATAAAAATTCAAACTGCAGGCAGGCCATCGGACAAATCCAGGACAAAAGAGCCCTCGAGTATTTTCATGTCCTTAAAATCCTGCCCATTGCAACCTGTGAAAGTCATTATAACAGGAGTGTTGTGTGACAATTCACACAAGTGTTCCATGCTCTAAATTTGAATGTAATAAAAGCAGTGATAAAAGTCTGGGACACTGGAAAATTTAACAACAGCAGAGCCCCAAATGCAGTTATGAGACAGGCAGATTGAACTGACCCAATTCACTTGAGAATGGAGGCAGCAGCAGAATCTTCATGAAGAAACACTTGCAATGGCAGCTTTTGAAAAATTCAAACAAAAATAGATACCAAAAGCAGATCCATGTTAGATGAATACACGTACTAGAAGCTAAATTTGTCTAGAAGGAAATGTTGAAAATGGATGTAGTCCAGCATTTTAGGCAGCAAAATAAAGTACATTTAAAGGTAAGAACTGTAGACAAATGGCCAACATCAATTTGCATCAGGACAACTTTCTGCTCCAGTGGAAAACAGTCACATTCAGGACAGGCAACATCATCAGCATTTACAGAAACATCTCCACAGACAGTCACCAATCCAAGCAAGGGCAGACTATGCAGCAGGACTCCTGCCTCCAAGACCCTCATATTCTCTGTTCATTATTGACAGAGGACTGTTACTTATTTCACCAGCATAAAACATTACATGGCACATGTGAAGAAAAAATCTTCTTGTGAGCCTGGCCATGTAATATTTCCTCCAGATTGCTCCTTCTGAAAGAAAGGCAGGGTTAAAGCCCCTGAAGTCTCTTGGCCTGATCTGGTATCATTAGCTCAGTATTGCTAACCTGCCAGCTGGACAGATTTTTTGTATGCTCAAGTCCTACAGGAAATACTGTAAAATGTTAGTTCTTCCATTCAAATCAGAGGTGTGTTCTCTCCCAACATAACCAGGCTAAAAATCCACAGAATCACTAACTTTTTCATTAAAAAAAAGCTAACAACAACAACACACTGCCAAAACAAACAACACCCCCTCTCAACTCAGAAAAACAAACCAAAACCACATTAAAACCCAAACCCAGACTATCTTAAAGGAGATTGTTTGAAACATTTTAGAGCAGGTTACTGAACTACTAGTAATTAGTAAATTCCCTAGGCAGCAGGATTTCTTTTTGTTTTCCTCAATACCTTCTTTCCACTGGAAAAGTCATGATTACCAAAATAAAGGTACATTCAACATAGGAACAAAAAAATACAACATTTGACCAAAATGTTGCTGCAGTTGTGTACTTATAAGCAGTTTAATTCACTGCAGAATGTGGCAGTGGCAGGATATAAGGAACCGTGCAAATGTCCTGAGTTTGACTCCACTGCCCTGTCCTGGGGCAATGCCCACTCCTTACCATGGCAGAGCTAAATGGAACATTTGTGGCATCACACCTCATTCCTACTCCAAAAGGAAAGAATGGCCAAAAAACTCACCCCAATCAAATGTCATGTGTTTAATAAGAAAACATCAGTTCTCACAAGAATGACTACTTGCAGAAGTCATGAAACCTCTCCGTTACTTCTGAATAAACCCAGCTAAAGAAGCTGAAGATAATAAAGCTTCATCAACATAAACTGTATAGAAGAGTGGTAGGGAGAGAAGAACTAGAAACTTCTAAAACTGCCAGCACAAATGGAAAACAAGGCTAAGACCCATTTTCATAAACCCATTTCAATCACACAGTCTGCAACTAAAAGACCTCCTACTGAAGCAATGCTTGTTTTGCACAAACTGATGCCATTTCTACCTTTCCTGTGTCAATGTACAGGATTCTGAGCAGCAGCCTTTACCTCAGCATCACTCAGTGAAGTGACTCAATGTATTAATTCACTCTTCATGAAACCAGAAAGAGCATGTTAGCTAGAGGCTTTTTAAGTAGAGAGAATGCTGTGATAGAAATACAAACAGCAAAGTGCCTTTGGTTAGTTCTTAAACAGTGATTTTACATAAACTTTCATATATGACCTTAGATGGATGTACAGATAAACCTGTTCTTTATAATACTCACGCAGCTTAAGTAATCCAGCAAGAATAACAATTCTTTATTTGCAGTTACCCTATTTCTTAATATCCCATATGGTAGAGCCACAAGATACCATATATCCAAACAATCTGCATTGAAAAGTATTTATGTTATAATACCAAGATATCTTATCTTTTCCTTCACAGGTTTTCACCAGCAATATTTTTATATCTGATTTGCACAGTACCATCACTATGGCTACTAGAAATTCATCATGGGACTCAGGTATTTATTATGTGACAAGATGGACTAGTTTGAAATTGATGCATTATTTGATGGATTGGATTTGGATATACAGTCTGCCAAGTCTTGTTCCAGTTCTCTCTTTCCTATTGGTGGGTGTCCCAATCCAGCTATATTATGACTATTGTGCACTTCCTAATTTTCAGATAATGAGCCTCTTTCCTAGCTAAAAATGAGACCATTTATTTGTATTTATCTGGGGAACTGTGGACTAGAAGTTTGAAAAACACAGCCTTTCACCCCTAGGTTACCAGCAAAAATCTTGCTCAGTGGGGTAAAAGAATGACATTGCTTTAGACACCTTTGTAAAATAAAGTATGAGTTTCCCAGTGCTTAAAGCAGATAGCCCAACTCCAAGCAAGTCAAAACTAAGACAGGCGTAAGTGAAAGGGGTCTTAAACTCAAGTTGCCTGATGTTTGCTGCAACCGAGGAGAACACTCACAAATTGTTGTCACAGCTAGTAACATATCTGTGAAGTTTTATATCCTTCCTTTCTTTGTGCTGCATAGTAATCTAGGAGGGAGGGGTATCTGGATTCCAATTCAAAAATAAAACACATGATAAAATTTTTAAGGGCAAATGTTCTGGGGTTAGAACAGAACCATTTAGCCCAGCAATTCTCATTGCATGAACCACCTCCTCATGTAGGCTACTTTCAAGTCCCTATATCACTTCCATGTACCGAAAAGGAAATTTTGTCTGTTCCAGCATGTGCACATACACGGGGCTTTACATTCACAGCAGTAAAGGTTCTGGTTGGAACAAGAAAAAGTAACAGAAGAAAATACATAAATTAGAGTAAGAAGACCTACTACCTCATTTTCTCCTTTGAAACATTGTTAGAGCCCACAGAAGCATAATCAAATATTCAAAATTGTGTTTACACTGAAAATGCCTGAGGCTTTTTCTAAATACAGCAGCAGGAATTTATTGTCTTCTTGTTTTCCCAAATCTCCTTAAACAGTCACAGACAGGTAATGTGGATATTGAGAGCATTTGTCATAGTTAAATCTGGTCCAAGAAACAGGCTAATTCTGTAGTCAAAGGCAGCAGTTTATTTCCCAAAATGATGTTAGGACATGGCATACTTTGTTCTTATTGATATACTGCTACTGTGAATTAAAGAGGGAGTATATCAAGTTAACAGCTTAGTTTATACCTGAAGAGATAGGATAGAGAGTTCTGGAAACACACAATCTAACAGATTCAAAAAACATAGCTCCAGAAGGGGAGCAGCTCTCTTAACAATTAATCTCAAACACAGCACCCAGACTAGTAACACTCTCAATACTGAAGTTTTCGTGGTATTTTCCTTATTTAAATGCTAACAGAATGGGTAATTACGCACTTGCTAGATCCACACTTCTAATAGATTTTAATAGATACACTATGAAAACAGTCTGTGGTCTTTCAGGCAGTAGAACTTTGATCTCATGTTGAATCCTTACCAGGAAAGATCAGCTGCTCATGTCAGTGCTGTTACTTAAAGCAGGTGCTAATAGGCAGTCTCTCTTCCTGCAGACAGAGGCAATTCTGCCTCTGTGCACTGCAGAACTGGACATAAGTAATACCATTCATACATCAAGAGTGAAATACTGACTGCATAGAAACTACTGCTTTGTGATAACATATTTTGGGATGAAATATATGTTTGGGAGAGATGATAAAGTCAGTTGAACTCTACAGAGAGAAAACATTGCTGTCTGCTGTCAAGAAAATGGAAACAATTTAATTCCATTGAAAAACCCACACATTCTTTCTTAATAACGTATGGATCTCAGACCTGTGTTACCTTTACAAATGCCTGGTGTGCCACTGCCACAGAAAGCAGGCCCACCTTCTGCATGGCTTACCCAACTACCAGTGCTGTTGTCAATGTAGGCTTCCAGTCAGTAATAAGACAGATATCTGGTAAATATAATAATTATTTTTAACCACCTTAACTTGAACATTTTGAGGATACAGTGAATCTTACTGTGCATTCCCTCAGCCTCAATCTGAGGTGGGATTCTCTTGCCAGCTAAAATTATAGCATAATGAACTCCTCAAAGTCATCTTACATGTTTCACCATTTCTTCCTTGCCATACCCATTATATTACTCCATTTGGAAAACAGCTTAAGCAATCTTTTCTCCGTGTTTTACATTTCAGCTTTCCTGTATGAGCAAAATGAAGCAGTCAGGAGTGCTTTGAATTTCTGACATCACATGTTTCCATAGTGACAGCCACACTGTTTGCAGCAAATCACAGACAGCAAGCCAGGTACCTGTTGCTTGGCAGAGGGCCTGCTACAGGGAAGAGCTAGACCTTTCCAAAATGTCCTCAGTCTGACAGCCTCCATTGCACATTAACATGAAAGCACTCCACCGTGGTATTCAGCTGTCAATTTTATGTCCCAATGTCGGGCCCATTATGAAAAGTTTCAGCTAACCTCACATTTTATTTGATAATAATAGATTGTGAATAAGGTGCAAACAGAAATTGGCCGAATTAGCTTGGTGTTCTGGGTGTCCCACACACACTGGCAGTGAGCTTCTCTGCAGGCCACACACTGGAACATCACTATGTCATGCAACAGCATTTCCATTTTGATTAGATATTTTATACATCAGAGGTACACAAGCTTCATCTCAGAAGAAACAAAACAAAGTAAACCAAGCTAGAATTGATACAAAATGTATACAGTTTCTTCCTGTTTTATCTTTGCACAGAAAAAAAACCCCAAACCAAAACCATTTTTATTTAGCTAGGTACACAGTCAATACCTAGGAGTAACTGGGCTGTAGCAGTAAAAAAGGCAAACCATGTTAATCAAATGCCTGTGAAACAGTAAAACAGTGTTCACTTTTTCCTTGTCACATTCCCATTAAGTCACTGCACATCCATAACTCGCTAGGTAAATATGCCTGGTGCCAACAGACCTATTTACATGCATATACATGATGAAAATAAAGACTCTTCTCCAAATTTTCAAGTGAATCACTTCACAATCACCACTTAATAAATATTCAGAGAGGAACAAACCCAAACAAGATATGAACATCCTTAAATGAAGAAAACAGGAGCCTGCTTAAATGACTGGCTTTGCTGATGTAGAGTTTCATTTCCTGCCTGCAAGCAATTGAGAAGAGCTATGGACTGGCCCCGAATGTGCCAGTCCAAAATCGTGAATGTGTTCAGTCCAAGATCGTGGTGCCTTGCTCTGAAATAGTAACCTACTTCTCAGCTGGAAGTACTCAAAAAATGACACATAAGGAACCTACAAAAGACGCCAGTAATAGGAATTAATTTTCTTAGAGGTATTTCCTACATCTTTGTGGCACTAGAAGAGAGAAAGAGCCCCCTGCAAGCCATAGTATGGTTTCCTCTGCCTCCTTCCAGCAGTGCAAGTTGCTGAGTCCTGCAGCTCCTCAAACTTGGATGTGAAGTTCTATAGATGTTCACAGCTCCTTTCCTCTTTCTGTGCCAGACCAGGCAAGGGAGCAGAGGGTTGAACTTAAATGCAGACTTGATGACAAACCAAAGGCTGTCAGAGTCAGCCTTCCACCTCCTGCACAAGTTAGTCAGCCCTATGCCCTACCCAGGCTACTTGTTGATGTTCACTTCTTAGTATTCTGGGATGGTTAGGACAGTTATGGAATATTTTTAGGTCATGGTCTCCTCAGCTGACTGTATCACACAGCCTCTGGAGGTAATTCAGAAAGCCTGACTTTGACCTTGGGGGTGGGTCTCCATAGACTTTAGGGTTTTTCTACAGGCAACAGATATAAATGCCTCTCCAGAGCACCAGTTTAATTTCCTTTTCAAAACATCCTCTGAACAAGCTGTTCCATCTCTCTCCTTTGGTTGAAGGGCAAACCCAGGGAGATTAGCCCTACAAGGCTGTAGCCAGGCAGAGAGTACCAGCATTCCATCTCACTGTTTCCATGCCCAGAACTGTAGACTTCCCTCTTCCAAATGGAAATATCATCTTCCCCACATCTGTGTCAATCTTTCAAGACTCTCACACCCACTGTTCAAATAAGACAAGCATTCAACTTAAGAGTCTTTACCACCAACTATAAAAACAACAAGCACTGACATTTTTTCCACATTTTTCAAGTCACAGGAAATTTATCTACCATAAGGCCAGGCAAGAGGCAGCATTTACCCAGATACTAAGCAACATTATCAAGGACCAAGCAAAGTATCAAAGGCAAATCTGAAATTTGCTGGAAAACGTTGCCCTTATATTGGCAGGCATTATGCTGAACACAGCTACTCAGTATGCTCTCCAACACATTCCAATTGTTGCAGAAAATCAATCCACATGCAATAAAATGGTGGGGGGCCCCATGGAGAAATGCAAATCATCTGCAGTTCTCTGGCAAAAATAGGACAGGATAAAAGTCTTTAATAACAGCATGGTTTGATTTTCTAATTATCCTCTTTTTATTACAATGAGGAGACATGTTAAGGGGTTGTTATGAAGATAGATTTTGGAGCCATACCCACCAGTTGCTCCTGGGCCAGCCTCGTGTGAAGGTAGAAGGGCAGGACAGTGCTGCAGATGGAATGTAGCCCCACCACTGGTTTACTGCAGTTGGAGTAACAGTATGTTGTAGCCAACACTCAATTTCCCAGATCACCAGTTACTTGGAGAAAGTAAAAGTACCCTTTTTTTCTATTCTGCAGGGACAGGCAACAATACAGGTCTATTTCTCTTAAATACTCCTGTATTTCACCTCTTGCACTATGAATTTCCTTACAAAATAAGGCACAGCAGGGACAGGAGTGGTGGAGAATACAACCCAAGTATCCTACCCCAACTTCATTTCAGCTTTGAGGGAAGACGTACAGAAAAATGAAATAGTGGCATTTTCAGAGAACATTTTCTGGATAGTAGAGAAGAGAAGCAGATATTTTGAGAACACTTTTGAATATAGGGCCTGACCAAGAACATAACACATCAGACTGACCACGATCGATTTTTGCCCTATTTGACTGTTTTGGCCAACAAGAGACCATGTAGGGAACCCAGCAGCCAGCTCAGGAGAGCTGAACGCAGATCACATTCAAAGGGTGCAGACTTTACAGCACAGAGATGTCTCCAGCTCCACTGGCCTTTGAATTTGCATCCTCTTCTGCAGGACCGCCTTGTACTTTCTCAGTACAAGAGGGACTGGGCACCTACCAATACATCACTCTTGTCCTCACAGGAGAAATTTCTCCCTTCTGAAGAAGAAGGGAATTACATTCAGAGTGAACACATACCTTTGTAAACATTGAATGTCTTTTGCAAATGAGCCCTCTGCAGTTTAGCAAAACAGGACACACTCAGCCACAGAGCACATCTGCTCCTGTGTGGGATGTTTATATGTGGCATGTTTCTGTTCACACAGTACTGTGGAAATGAGCCTGGGGCAGTTCAGGTGAATGTCAGCAACCAAGACTTCAATCAATCCAGAGACAGCAGTCATGGAAATGAGGGAACAGATCATCACATCATTCAGACGGTGGGACACCTTTTCCTATTTCTAGTAGAGATCTTATGACAATTAGAGATAAGTGCCTTGCATAGCAAGTAAAACAAAACAATATATATAGTTTCAGAAAATCACACTGTGAAAATACAGCGTTCCACATACTAACTACTGTTGACAAGACAAGTCTCTGTGTAAAGAAGAGATGCTCCTACCATTCTCTTGCAAATCGCAGTAACTGAATTTAGAAAGTGTCTGGGTGATGATTCTGCAAAGGATAATGCTTAGCTGAAAAATGGGAACAGGAGGAGTAGCACAAAGAGAAAGACTTGCTATTCATTATCCAAAGTTTGTATTAACATGCCTTTTTCATACTAGGCCTGCCAGATGGAAATTATTTGCTCTCATACAATGTGAAAGAACAAAAGCAGGCTCAAGGACAAATACAATCTCTGAAGGTACCTAAAACATCAGTCTCCTGAAGTTACAGTATATTATTGTTGTCTTTTAAACAGGCTAAAGTCTTTGTCAATCAGCTCTCCACAATCTGTGAGACTGTATGGACACTGGCCCTCCACCAGACTTTTCTACTGCTACTAGTAGTTGGGAGATGGCTTCTCCCCATTGGAGTTGAAATCACCCGGGATCAATTGTCTCAGCTGCTTCTCATGTTTGTGGGAACAGCAGCAGATATACTTGAATTTGCTAGTGAAACCTTGGACATTGAGGATGTTCGGTAAGGACTTTTTGCTGACGTAAATAACTTGCGTAGTGCAAGATATTTGTGCAATGTGCAGCGTTCGGACTGGTGGAACCGTTTCCCACAGAAAACAGGCGGCGGTGTTCAGGGGCTCTGTTTGCCTGCTCTTGCTTTTCCCTCTGTGAAAGGCCTAAGTCCTGTGAGCTTTGTTAGGGATTACTCATGTGTTGCCAGCAGAGAAGCATGTCACATCCGTCACAATAAAAGGGTTTGGAGAGCCAAACGAGCAGCGTAACTGCCAGGCAGCATCAGTTCTTGGGGCTCCACGAGCTGAAACACTGTAAGCCTCCTTCAGGTTAATGAATTGTTTTAGACTGGCAAGGAAGCAACCAGAGTTGGCCTAAGTGATTCATTATCCAAGTTGCTTCTTTGGTTATCTCATATGTACTTCATGATAGAATGACAAACTGTTCAAAGATAAGAAGAAAGGGAATGGCAGTCTGGCGTGAATTTTCAACACTGTGATCTCTCCCAGAGAAAGTAAGCTCACCTCCCCCTCATAGTGCTGAGAGATGAGCTGTGAACATCTGTCATAAAGAAAAAGAGTCACAGAAGAGGTTCATCCTCTCAAACAAATACTATTTTATATTTTGTAAATATCATAGCAATGCTTTTTAGAGCAGGAAAAGAGCTCTTCCCACTTGGCAGAGAAGCTTCAGGCTTGTAAGGAATGTGTAATCACTGCAAGGGTAAAGATATCCCCTCTGAGCCACAGAGTCTATTCCCATATGCTTATTATTATAACATTAGCTTCAGATATTTAGTGTAATTACACAGCTGGAACATGTAAGCCTGAACAGCAAAAAATCCATATGAAGAGGTGCCTCTGTTTTCCTTAGTGTTGCATCTCAAAAGCACACATCAATCAATCACTGTTTCACTCAACTACCCTTCAAATGACATTCCACACACTACAGGAAATATTTTTGTTATCACATAAGGGAACTGCATCCTCATTGTTATCACTTTTTCCCCTCCCATAGGAAGAATTACGCTCTCATAAATGCAATTCTTGCTGTATGGACCTGGAGTATGTTACAGTTTCCACTTGATCTTGCAGGTTAGTACTTGCACTTAGACAAGAAAAGAGAAAAAATGCTCTTAAGTTTTTGCTGGTACATCTTATGACTGTGCACACACTACAAGGCTATACCAAGGACTTCTGGTGGAGAGGAATTTATATGATGACAGCTTCTGAAGAAAGCCCATTGTGGTTTCTTTTGAGGAGATGCTTGTTTCTGGCTAACCTCTGATCTCTTTGATAGAGCTCTCTACTTTCAGAAAAAGGAAAAAAAAGGATTGCACTATTGTATTGCTCCAGTTGCTTGTTACTGCCTTAAACTTCACTATGTGAGCTCTCAAGTTAGATCTGGTCTATTATATTATGGTTCAAATTTGGGTAGGTTACTAGACCCTACAGAGAGACAGGCAATTGTGAACCACAAAGAACAGCACAGCCAAAAGCATAGGGACATTATCACAGGAGAAATTACCTATTCATGGGAAACCTAAAGGACCATATGATGTTGGGACTGTACACCCTTATCTTAATCTAAAAGTCCCAGCTATTCAGCCAGCTCAGGACTGTATTTTTCCCTGGGCAGAATGGGCTTCTCCATGTCCAAAAAGAACAATGAAAGCCATCTGAATCACCATCTGTTCCAACCATTTTGGCCTCCAATCACTACAAGTTTGGAAAACAACTATAGCAGTCCAAAGATGCATTATCCTCACTAGCATCTTATACAAAATAGATTACTAGATTGACACATTGATTAAAATAATAAATTAAAAATTCCTGGAATATTGTTTTATTATTTTATTCATTAGTCTTTTCTTCATGGACAGCATTAGGCTGTGTTTTCAACAGCAAAGTTATGAAAATATTTCAACATTTCAGCTCAGCAGCTTGCCTCCTAAAAAATCTGATGCAATCCTGTTTCAGATTTATCATAGCTAAAATTCCTGCTACAGGTAAAATATATTCTATTAAAGATGCACAGCATTCAGGTTTAAAATAATTCAACCAACCAAACAAAAACATCCCATACACATCGCCACCACTCAAATAAATTCAAACAGCACTTAAACAATCTGTTCCTTTTTTCTTCTAGCTGTTGCTTTTCCACTTATTTAATTACATTTACCAGTTAAAAATTAAATTACTGAACACACATTTTCCTGAAATTGCTATGGGTACAGTTTATTTTAGGCAGTTCTCTACAGTTGCACAGATAGTACTTTTTATTCAAGCATCAGAATGTTTACTCACACATCAAGCATGACGTAAAAGAAATTTTTAGGCACTTATGATTAGACTACAGAATGCAGTTAGGACTATTAAACAGCAATGGCACAGAAGCATATTAAAAAATTAGCTGCTGCTGAAATTTTGCCTAATGGATTCAGCAAATTTCTACATTCTACAACCCATTTTCCCTTGGAGTCTCATCTGTTTCTCCCCCCATTCCAGCATTGACTCAAACAATAGAATTCTTTTGGCAAGCTGAAGTGTTTGGCGGTTGTTACTGCATTGCAAGTGCTGATGTTTTTTAAACTAATGAAATCTCCATGTCCAAGAGACAGGTTAGTTAAGCTATGTGCATAAGAGACAGCCATATTTACCCCCACAAACCCTTCTGATGGTCCCTCCCTAGCACTACACCACAGAGAGCATTTGGGCCCACCACCACCTTGACAGCCCAGGGGAACCTGTGCACACAAGTGCCAGCGGTTGTGTGCAATCGATACCCACAAGGCTAAGAACAAGTAACTGTGCCTCAAGTCTACATGGCAAACAAACCATATAATGCTTGATACTGCCCAGCACTGACAGGACTTGTTCTTACTATGACACATAAAAAAGCAATGGCTCTCTGGTGAGTCTCTTAAAAGCAAGGTCTTAGACAGCCTGGAACAAACAGAAGTGCTACAGCTCTGGCTCTTCCTATTCAGCACACTGTTGGTTTTTTTGTTAAAGGTACACACTAGTCTAGCCTTCTGATTCACCAAAAAAAAAGTCTGAGGGAGATGATTAGGTGATCTGTTTCTGCTTCTTGTTTTAGAAGTGTATAAATACTGGTCTCTTTGAGGGATACAAAAGGGGAAGTGGTTTTTGGTCCTGTTTGCCACACCACAAGTACCTCGGATGATTTTAATGTGTTTTGCTGCAAAAATGCCAGAAACTGGATATGCTGTATGTTGCATAGTTAACAGCCGAATGCATTTATCATCCAGGGTACCCTGTATTGTGAGTGCCCTTCAGGCCAGCTCTGGCTCCACCTCACAAAGTTGCTTTAACCTAACTGTTTTACTTCCAGTACAGCATATTGGCTGCAAAGCAAGCGCGTCGGCCAGGCGGATCCCCAGCCTGCTGCTGTGCAGGTACAGCGCGGAACTCTGGAACATTGGGGTCAGCCTTTTCATACAGGATGGCCCCTTCTTCATTGTGCGTTCAATTCTGATGGGCCACTTCAGAATATTCAATCAGATGCTGGTGTTTTTTACAGCTAAGAATGTCTTAGTTGTGACTCTGCAGTTGTATCGCCTGGCAGTGATCACGCTGGACTTCCGTGCTACGGTTCTGCAGAAGAGCAGGAAAGGAGAAGTCTGTTGTTGCCCATGTGAGCCTTACGAAGCTCGTACTCATGCTACTGGGCACCAAGATAACAAAATGAAAGAACTTGTTGCTTTTCCTCCAAAGGAGGAATCCCAAGCTCCATCAGAAGATCACTGAGCAGTTACTGACTTGAAAGAGGTTGCATTCCCCACAGCTTCTTCAGAAGGGCTTTGTCTGTTTCTATGATCAAATACACCTTGAGTGCCTAAGTCATCTTTTCCATCAAAAGAACGTTAATATCTTTTAAATTGTAGGGTAAATTTCTCAAGCAAATTCATAGAAATGGGACTCTTTTAATCCATTTATATGGTGGGTTTTGATTAGTTCCCTATTATATTATCCACAGGGACTTTGTATCCATAGTTTGTGTAGCGAAAAAGGTTGGGGGCACTAAGAAGATTGGTTATTACCATTGGTGGCACTGTGCTGACCTACATACTTGCATGTGTTCAAGGAGAAGGCCAAGCCTGTCCATGATGGGAAGCACAACAGCATTTAGCTCTACCTGAGTGGTTGGGCTGTACCTACAGTGTTATGAACGATATGTTCACCCTGCATGGGAGCAACTTCAGCAGCAACAACTGTGCAGGCATGCAAGTGGAGTGGAGTGACAGATTTCTGCTGTTACTGTGACATCTGAACATTGTTCATTCCAGAAATTGAAAAACACCTTCTTCAGATGTTACCTCATCCTTGGCTGGATTCAGTGAAGAACTATGCAACACCAACACCATGAAACTGCATACAAAAGACCCTTATGACCTGCATGGTCTGAATAACCTAAAACTTGTAAAAAAAAAAAAAAAGCAGCCCCACAGATGATTAGAAGACAGCTGGATTTACTAGAGGCATTTTTTACAGTTGCTTGACTTTCTATTTCTACCAGTTAGAACACACATGGACAAAATCTCACCAAAATATTTGTAAATATTTTTCTCCTCTTGATTTCACTGTTTCAACTTAAAGTTGAGACAAGATTTTAAAATGTCTCTATTTTATGATTTTTAAAAGTGGCCAGATCCAGGCATACAATCTCTCTAGAAGAGATTGTCTGGTCTGGTGAGTCAAGAATCATTTGTAAAAAATGGCTAATAATTAATAATTTACTACTTTCACATTTGGAGTCAACAACATAGGTCCCAATTTTCCCTAGAGCACACTTGAAATCATTGTAAGATCATTGACTTTGCTGGAGTTAGCTTGGACAAACTGAAAGTAAAATAAGTGATTTTTTGAAAGTCTGCCTGAAAATTATATTCTTACACAAAATGGCAGGCACTTTCACAAATTTCTGCATCCATTTTGAAAGAGACCAGAAAAGCATATAAAGTGACCTAATTAAGGTAATTTCCCATACTAAAAATGCCCGATTAATCCTTATTTTCTAAAGCCTCAGCTATCTAAAAACAAAATCTGCTTTCAGGAATGAGTAAAAGCATTTCTGCCATCCTTGCAGCAGTCATATACTTATTTATTCACAGCCTGATAAGCAATGACACATATTCTTTGAAAGATGAACCTGTTTAAAAATTCCAAACAGCATCAATGTGAACATGTGTTTATACTTGTGAGTTCTTACTGTGCTATGCAGGATAAGACCCTTCCATAATGAAAGAAGAAAAAGTACAGCTGTAAGGAATGAAGTACTATATCCTTCATAGCCCTTGCTACCATTTATACTGTAGTAATAATGTGCAACACCTCCTCGACTTCTTATTCTGGGCCTTTTTCCAGCAGAAATTTTAAAAAGCCAATCACTGTTTGCCATGGTCCTGTGAGGTAGACATATGGAGAGTGGAATGCAACTTCATTTAGGATTTTAATTCAGGTCTAGAGGTAAAAAAGTGACAGTTCTGATGATGAGCTGTGCTGTCTAAGACCTTTCACACAGATGAATTTAGAATCAGTTGGTAAAACCACCACACAGCTCATCCTTGTGGATGCAAGCTGGGACTACTCGCATTCATTTTGAGTTTACCACTTGCTGATATAGTAATTATCCTGTTAAAAGGATCACTGCTAATTAATTTGGAGTGTACTGAGCTTGCTAGAACATCATTCTAAATTCATCAGCACAAAAATTGCAGGATGTACTTTTTTTTAACTCACTGTCTATTTAAAGTCTTCCTTCAGCAACAAACTGCCTACTAGACTCTGCCTGCAGCAAATGCAAGATTCCCTGGGGTCAGCAGTACAGAGACTGGTTACAGCAGGAATATTTTACAGAGAACTCCATTTCCTGGTCTTCAGGCTGTTCAATTTTAAACAGCAGTAAAGCTTCTAATCAGATTTATGGTGAGAAGAACTCACTCCAGTGTTAGGTGGTTACTATGAGATCCCATCCCCATTCACTCACAGACAAAATAGGCTAGATCCTTTCATGCTTACAGTAGAATAGATTTGGGCTTCCCTTCTCCTCCCCACTATTGCAGTGATGGCAATCAATCAGATTGCTTAAAACCAAAAGAAAACCCAGACTGACAGAGCAGTAGTATAACTCCCTGCCTGTGTACAGAGGGGAACCACACACGCCAGGTAGCAGCAGGAATGACATGCAGGTCCCTCTACTTCACTGAGAAGCCTGGAAATGGCAATTGAGGAGTCTAGTAGCTTGTATGTTTTGGGCAGAGCACCAAACCCCTGTTGCAAGCCCTCCTCAGTTTCCTGTTGCAGATGTTTAGAGCAGGGGGACTGCAGCTCTGTGTTTTGCAGGCTGCTGGAGCCAGCTGAAGCAGCAGCAGGCTGTGGGGAGCCCGTGTGCCATCCTGCAGCTTTCCAGAGCTTTGCATGAGGTAAGGGGTAGAATGCAGTCCCTTGAAGATCTGCCAGCATTTGTGGTGTACCCAAAGATATCACCCTTGCTCTGCAGGAAAAACTGCAGCAAACTTTCAGATAGGGAAAATTCAAGCCTCCAAAATGGAAGAATTTCAGAACATTAACCTTAACCATTATTTACTTGAGTCAGGAGAACACATTACTAAATCTGTTCTGCAAATAGATATTTAGCCATTTACTGTTATTTATTCTGGTTGTTCCTGCCTTGTCCTTTTAGATTATTCCATATTAAACCTCACTAAAATGTTTTACCACTTGTCTTTTCCTGAGCTAAAATGCATTCCTCCTTTCCTTTGGACATTGGCTCAAATAAGATCATAACCCTGAGCAGGAAAAACAACAAACAACAGCGATGATTTTATTGCATTCCTGTTGGTATTTGTACTGTACTATGTTCTCTGTGACCATGTGGAAATGGAAGAAAATGTGCAATTACTTTTAAAAAATTCCAACAGCATTTTGCAAATAAAAGGCAGTTACCTCAGGCATAGCTGCCAATTTATTATGTGAGAGCTGACTGTTATATGTTCCTATTAATTATATCTTCCACATGCTGCTTTTCCTTTCCATGCTTCCTAAGTTAATTACTTAGGCCAGATTCTGACTGCTGCCATTGCTTTGAACACCCACAGCAACTGCAGCTAATTCCACTCTGCTCTGGATAGGTTCTTCTTTAGTCAGAGCCTTTGCCTCCAAGGATGCAAGTCACAGTGCAATCCCCAAGAGGATGTGTCACTATCTGCACGCAGGAGGCATTTTACAGACACACACAAATATATACATGCATTTAGATACCCACACACCTGGCAATGCCCAATACTTTTATTTCTGCCCAGCTTGTATTTCTGTTATGATCTGTGAGACTGATGATAAAAACAATCTGCAGATGTCTCTAAAATACAAAAATACCTAAGCATCACAAATATTTTGAAACTTAAATAGTAACCATACCCTACTCTGAACAATATATTGATTTTTTTAAAAATTACGTTCCCTGGAATATATTCTTTCCATGCAGATTTCCTCAGTTGAATGAAATTTACCCAATCATTATTTTCCCATTAAAAATAAAGTTTTTTTAGGAGAGCATTAGAAGAGAACAGCAGCATTTAAAAGTGCACAAGGTTGTTTCTCTGGTTTTGTGTCAAGAGAAAATAGGCAAGCCTTGAAATCAGCAGGTTGGCCTTCCGTCTTAGGATTCAATTTTCTAGGTTTTTTTTACACTGTTATATGAGCAAGGAAGTCTCTCCTTTCTTGTGAAAGGACAGAAAACAGATTATTCCTAATCTGTAATGGGGAGACAATAAAAATGGGTCACAGTGGCAGAAGTAGTGGAGATGTTTGACCATGCATCAGCAGGAAAATTCAGCAGTACAGACCCCTAATGGAGCAAATAATAATGGCTGAGATAATCACACATGAGCTGTGTTCTGAAAACCTTCCCTGGCCCTTCAGAGGCAGATGGGAGAAGTTCTTGACAGCCAGCTCCACTCCAATATCTCCAGCAAGCTGCTAGGACAGGAATTTTAGTGATCCCAAATCTGTCTTGAAAGTGACTCTAAAATCTTCTGTGCAAGCTTTTCCTAATTTGGTCTTATTTGGTTTGTGTCTTTTCCCTTCAGACTGGGATAAAGGGGTTGGAGTGAAAGTAACATAACTATAAAAATACCCTTCATTTGTCAGCCTGAACCCTTACCTCACCCTTCCTATACTGCTCTTTCCTCACCCACATTTCTGCCTTCTTTCTGGCCCTGTCTTCCAAATCTCACTATACAGACAAAACATGCTAAACTTTGCACTTCCCACTGCTGCCTGTGAAAGTCCTTACAAAAGCACACAAGAATTCAGGCCAGAGATTAAGAAGAACCAAGCCTAATTCTTCCTGTTAAAGATGAAAGCTATCTACAGCTGCCAAAGTGTTTCCTCCATTTGTTTGTATCCTACTACAGGGAGAGGAATCTTTTCCTGAGTAGTCTCTCTGTGAAGGACTAACTTATTGAAACAGCAGCATCATTTCCTGCAGCCCAGTGGATTAATATCTCTTTCAAACTATCGTGAGGTCATACAAAGTTTGAAATGAGACTATCAGGCTGTAGGTAACGATAATGGAGTTGAAAGGTGGTACAATATAAAAGTGATGCCCTAACCCAGCATTTCTAATTTTGGGAGGTGGGAAAGGCCTTAAAGCCAAAGAAAGCAGTTCTGCATAAGTATCATCTGTAATAGCAGCTTGGAAGAGCTGAACTAAAAATTGCTCTAAAATCTTCAATCTCCTATACATGAAAGTCATAGTATCCTAAAATAATCATACAGAATGGGTATAATCACAACTAAGACCTAGGCCTCACAAAAGACTCCAGAAGAACATTAGAATAGATTTACAGTGTAAAAAACTGGTTGAGTGTTGCTGTTCTTTCATTTTATATTATTCTGAATAAACTGATGCTTCACATTTGAAGAATGTGTTTGGCTTAATTTTATCTGACATCCTGCCTAAGTGCTTCACAATTTCAGTCCCCTGACAGAATTCACAAAAAGCTTGTCTTTCAACAAACTTGGTAGAAGCCTTGTTGGAGCATCTTTCAGGACTGTAAGAGACAATAGTATGCTCAGCAACCACAGCACATGAACTGAGACAGCTGTCAGACACCATAACTCCCTGCAGGACTAATCCTGCCTTCAGTAAGCATTCACAGTACCATGGCTGAAGAGCAGTACTAGGCCTGTAGTATTACTAGAGGAACATAAAAACAGGACTCATTTTCTCAGGCAACCAATTGGAACATTAAAAAAGCACTTTTCAAAGAGATTTATCACAACTGCCAAGCTAGAATACTCTCATTTACTCATTAGAGGTCAGCTCTGAAGCAGTTGGAGCTCTTCTCCCTCACTCAGGGAGGTGGCTTTCTTTTCCTTTCTCCATCCAGATTTCACATTGAGGTGAAATGTAGTTGTCCTAATCCAGTAACAAACCAGTACAAGTTAATATTCTGCCTTAGGAGCTGTATATCAGGTCTAACTTCATATTTAAGCCCCCTTATAACAGAAAAGAAAAAAAATATTTTGTGGTGTAATGCAAGGAATATTAATTCATTAAAAAATACCTCTTACATGCAGAAAAATGAGAGAACGCATAAGTAAGATTTGCCACAGGGGTAGCCTGAAGCCATATGCCAGCAAGTTGCTCTGCTTGTATATTATGAGAATTTTTATCTATCTAATCAATAAGAAATGAGTAGTTACTATGGCAATTTCTACATTACAAGGTACTTGTGCTGCAGTAGAGTATGTTCCAGAAGGACAAATACATTTCCCACTCTGTTATGTAAATTTTTGCACCTTTTACAGCGTTGCAGTACAGTGTGTAAGCTTGAGAACAGTGAGAAGAACAAGGTGAGAAAAATTAAATGAGTTAAAATCCAGTGGGGGTTACAAAGGATGGCTTAGGAATTCTTAAGTGACAATAATAAATGCCAGGTTAATGCAGTCCACAAACATTCAAACAAATCAAGCAGCGATTTTGCAGATCTTTATTTGAAATCAAGATTTCACGACTGCATTTTCTTTTTATTATCTTCCTCCAAGTTTAAAATAATGGGGCTAGAGAGTAGTCTCCCTTATACCACCATCAGTTCACACTAATATTGCTTTCAAAGGATATCACTACACTGTAGTAGCCTGGGCTGATTACAATGGATGAATTCCCTTAGAGCACAATATTCCATAATCCTGTAGGGACTGCTGACACTTACACATACAGAAAAGAAACATAAAACTTCACTCTCAAAATACAGAATACTGTAATAGGAGCACAGGGTTCTTCTAAACGTTTGAAAATAATTGATCCAAATAATCTTTCTGAAATACAGAGAAAGTACTTATGCCTCTCAAAATATTTGTCACGATTTCATCACCTTATTTTTGCAGTTTTAATTTTTCCTCTACACCTCTTCAAGATATCATTTTTCAGGTAATAGAACAAATGGGAAGTGACAAATGCTGAGGAGAAGCCTAAACCCTGCAGAGACAAGCGGTTCCTTCAAGAGCTCAGACAGGGAGTGATGCCATGGCTGCATAGAGGCAAATTGAAGCTCACCACAACTGCTAGAGATGGACCAATGATTGTAGCACAAACCTGTCAAAAACAGGGTTGGAAGAGAAGCCTGGGTAAATTAGCATGTGGACAACTTCAGATGGGAGAAACAGGCACACACAAATGCAGGGGCCTAAGGATACTCTGAAACCCCCATTAACTTCTCGTAGAATCTGTACACATACATTGTGAAGTTACAAGTGGGTATGTCTGACAAATATATGCACTCAAGAGATGTTTTGAATTTTGATGGCTTTTTTTTCCAAATGAACAGTGCTGAGAACTGAAAACTTATGCGACTAAAGGTACTGGGTTCTTTTCCACAGGATTCAGATGCAACTGTATTTTTACTATTATAATATTACTGACTCTAAAGTTACATTGTAAAGAAACACTAATTCCTATATCAGAAGGCTCTGGGCTTCACTGCAGTAGCCGGTACATACCCCCAAAGCCTCACAGGTAGAATATAATTAA
This sequence comes from Climacteris rufus, assembly GCA_013398175.1. NCBI lineage: Eukaryota > Metazoa > Chordata > Aves > Passeriformes > Climacteridae > Climacteris > Climacteris rufus. Next base: position 163,562 of record VZRZ01003270.1, read on the forward strand.
AAGAAGCAGTAAGTATAACCCTTAATATCATGTAGGTTCAAAAGAGATCTTTGAAGTGGGACAATGCCTTTGAAATCTGAGAAGAATTAAAGAAAGAGAGATCTTACATCAAAAGATGATAAACTGAGGCAAATCTTGTGAAGTCTAGAAAGTTAAATGATAGCTGTATATCACAGGCCAAGGAAACACTGTGGCAGTGTATAAACCTGCAGACAGAATCCAAATCTCTAGCACTACACAAAGGAAAAGCAATGAAATTAGAATGGCTGCCTAGTGAGTTTCCCCTACACACACCATTATGAAGGAGCATTTTAAGAGGCTGGTCTGCTTCTGGAATACACACTCAACATTCACACTCTGCCTGCAGCTTATGTATCACAGTAGCCAACCTGTAGCCACTTGAAATGAAGCCCATGTCTGGATACAGTTTTCTAGGACTCTGGAAAGGATTCACAATTGGACAAGCAGGGTGTTAAAAGGACTCTTTGTTTTCTCCCGACTATGTTACCTCAACAGCACATCCATTAGATGATTTCAAGCCCATTTCCTTATTTAAAAAGACCAGCTACATCAATTTTTCCACTGCAGAAAGAGGGCAGGAAACACAAGAACTAGACTGGCCTAGAGACAGTCAACATCATAAAACTAGACTTGGAAAAGTCTTTATTCTCACCTCTTGGAAGTTTACTGAGGTCCTTAAAGCCACAGAGTAATTCCTCAGAAAATACCACATAACACAGTTACCCGGTACCATAGTTCAGAAGTTACAGTGCTCCCCTTCAGTTTATTAGCTGGGTATAGGAAATAATATCCTTCTGAAATTAAGAAGAACATGGAAGGGAAGATTTCTATTCTTTCTTCTAGAAAAACTTTCAGGCTTGTGTTTTAAAGGTCTGTGTCTGTAGATGGAATAGCTTACATCGAGTCTCTTAATTTGATACCTCCTTTAAAAAAAATAAATTCTTCAGCCAATGACATTTTAATTTGCACCAAATGTTTTAGTGTGTACCTCCATACTGCTCATCTTAGACAGAACTTTGTTAAAGCAAGTTGTCCTTTTAGCTCTGCAGCCAAAGTTCTCTTTAAAGCAGTGAAAATGGAAAAACACATGGCCTGTAAGGAAACACAACAGGAACTGACCACACATCTAAGCTACATTTTGAGAAGTGGCTTTTCCATGGAAGTATTTCCAATAATGAACTTCAGCAAATTTCCATTTTGCTCTTTAAAGAGCCTGTCACTGTGGTTTCAACAGATGTGCAGTAACACCGACATCACATGAAAACCAAACCTTTTTAGAAAAGCAGCTTCACTGTACTTCATTGAGCAAAGTGGTGCCTCCTAGGAATGAGAAATTGCCCTGGAAGCAGAAAAAGCAGTTTTCCCCCCATAGAACAGATAGGTCTTAGAAGAAAATGCCTGAAGTGTATCAGCCGCTCTTGGATCTCCAAATCAAGTGTACCCAAGACAGAACATAAAACATGTCCTTAGTTTTAAAATCTAGTTATAAAATACCATGAGCTCTCCACTTCTAGTATTTTACACTCCCTACCCTCCCACTATCTAATTTCTGTTGTGCAATAGCCTATTTATAGACTTAAAGCTCTTTGCTGGTTATTTTATTGTCATCAGAAACAATTGCTTCTGCTTGCACTACTTCCTTACCTCAGATTTATACTGCCCTCACACTCTTAAGAAAAAAATTACAAACCAACAATTAACAACCCAGCCCCAAGAGATAACCCACAGTTTCACAGTGTGGTGAGGAATAAACAAAACAGCTATCATAAGCACCTTGCAAGATCATTATCTAAGCAAAAGCAAAGACAATATAAAACATTACACTCAAATCAGAACAAAAGGATTTATCCGAGGATGAGTCACTCCTAACATTTTAATGGAAAGTAGGATCTTACATTTTAAAAATGTTTAAAAAAGAAAAAAAATACGTGCTTTACTGAGTCATAGTGGCAGTGAGAGATGTTAATTACCTTCATTCTACATTTCTTCTATGTCCTGAGAAATTGCTTTCATCCCCTTGCTCCTATACAACGTGGTTTCAAGGACCTGCATGATCAAGGATCCTTTATTACATTTCTGAAAGCTAGACCTCAAGCTACAAAAAATTTGAAAATAAAAGTGGTTAAAGCCCAGTGCACTTCAAGAGAACAGAAGATGCTGCACAGGCACCCTTGCCCCGGTGGAATCCAGTGTTACTGTAAATGGAGATGCTGCTTTGTTAGGAAAAGCAAATAACCACATGAACATGGAAGAAGGGAAATCACCACAGAGAGGTTCACTCAGCTACGTGCAAGAACATACAGCTAAGCTCTCTGCCTGCATGTTTCAAGGACAGAGTGAGGGACCATGTCTTTCTCAAAAATTTAGTAACCTTTCAGATGAAACTAATGTTGTCTGGAAGTACTTTGCTTATACACAAAACTATTGGAATGAGGCCACAGGCACTGGGAAGGAAGCAGGAAGAACAGAAGGGTACTCAGAAACAGGGCATGCATTTGCACCTTACACTGGGGCAGGCAGAGATCTTGGTTAACCCCAGTGTTACCATAATCAAATGCTTCCTGTAACAACTTTAACACAATTTTGCACAAGCAGGGAATAACATACACTTCTTCACACCACACACCTTCAATGTTGCAAAAGGCAGGCAGGATTCATGAGCTGTACTTATCATACTGTTGTTTTCAATTGTCCTGTAAATGGGAAATCTGCTGGTAATCTTTCAGGACAGAGTCAAAAAGGGCAAAGTCATTCCCACTAGAAGGGGTTACCTTCCTCTCTGTTGCATTCAAGATACAAATGAATCCTCCTAAAAGAGCCAACTTAACAAATGGTGGACTACTGCTTATTCTTTCCTTCTCATTATTGTGGAACTATACATGTAATGATTAACATCTTTCAGAGCTTGCTTTCACCAAAGACATAGGAAAACTTCACAAAATAACCAGCTTCTGAATTCGCAACTCCATTATCATCACAGGAGAACAGAAGATGTTCTTACCATGTCAGGGTAGTCCATTTCACATCTAAGAGCCCAAGAATACATACAGACACATAACCACTTCACCTCATCTAATTGCCTACCTGCAACAGGAAATTTATACCTTCCCAGCTGCCTGTTATCTAAGCCCCTCCCTTCCTCCTTGCAGCTCCTGGGGCTCACCTGCTGGCTGTTAGCAGCTCCTTGATTCAATTCAGCAGCAAACCAAGCAGCAGAGGCAGGGGAAAGGAGGTGCCGTGTGTTGCTGCATAAACTCAGCTGTGTTGCTGAACTGCCTGATGAATGACAAGTCACATAACCTAACTGGAAAGAGTCAGATCAGGAAACTGTTTCTATACTTAACTGTTGAACAACGAGGCTTGCATTTAGTGGATCATTACTGACTTGAAGCTCTCTTCTCTCTGTTGCTGACTCCCACAATATGACAGGAAAATTATCCAATTATCCCTGTCCAGTGCATAACAGAACAAAACAGCAGAAAGCTCTTCATATTTGCCTGCACTTGGAAAGTGTTCCAGGAAGGACAAACAGTCTTGGCTGGATTATTTTCTGCTTTAATTGGAAAAGTGTATTTAAAATAGGTGCTTGCAACTGGAAGGAGAGACAATGGGACACTGATGAGAAAATGGAGTGGAGAACTGAGCACAGAGAGATGGTCCCTTTCCCCAAGGAGAAAACAGCACCTCTGCCAGTCTTCCAGTGCTTTTCCCACTTCTCTGTATTCCTTTAACAACAAAGAAGATTGGGATCCCAGATGGTAATGACAGTGAAGACCTCTTTGGCCCCATCCACTCTGGGCTTCAACTGCATGCAAATATGTCTGGAAAAAGGATTAACTAGCTCTGTTAGGTTGGCTTGTGGGCAGAAGAAGAAAAAAATTGCATTAAATCACCGTTTTAGAGACAGGTCTGAGACTTAAGAGAATTTTCTTAAGTGACTTATGGTCCCAAATTTTCTTCAGCAATTTTAACAAGATATAAAGTTCTTTAGGGCTTCATAGCTTGCCTGAATACCAAGTGATTAATCTAGTTTTCTATTTGTCTATATTTATATTTTCAGCCACGGTTGGAGGAAGAAAATAGAGGCTGTATATGAAGAGCAGAAACAGCACCATGTAGTAAGGCTCTTCTAAAATCATCCCAGTCTGTCAGGCCATAGTTCCAGAGTAGTAGCCAGTTTGCTATTCATGCTGCCCTGTGACTACAACAACATGTCAAGCAGCCCATTATTTTCAGGTAAACATGAGTTTTGCTGAAGATCAATGATAATTTCTGACAGTAATTAATTATATAAAGGACAGGGTGTTGTGCCTCTTAGCCTTCAATTTCCCTGATTCTGACAGAGTTTGATACTACAATTATCTTTACTCATCTCTGCAAACAGACCGCTCCTCATTTGGAGGCTACAGATTCTTTGCTCAATTTCTTCATACACTCAAGTTTCAAGAAATGGATCTGTCACTTATTATGCTTAATCTAACAAAATTCCTTTGTCTTGCAATGTACTGAACCAAGATTTAGCACTCGGACTAACACCCCCAGGCTCAGTGTGATAGCTGGTGCTATTATCATAGAAGACCAAGTCTAGGTCTCGGCCCCCAGTGTTAAGTATACTACAAGTGTAAATAAAAAAGTGTTGTTATTCCTTCTCCTGAGCATCTACCAGCAAGCAATCTCCCAATCTGTTACAAGCATGTCAGTATAAATGCTTGTTGAAGTGCTGCACACAATGGCAACAGCATCTTCTCCATTCCAGAGCACTGAACTTCTGCAGACCCAGGTGACCAAAGGGAGGGAGCTGGGGGAGAGCCTGGCAGCCAAACACGTGAGTCTCTGGACCCCTTGGATCACTTTAGAAGACAGGAAGATCCACTGTGAAGCATGGCAGAGCGATACTAGATAGAAACTACTTCAGAGGTTTTCAGAGTATGACAGGATGACAGACCTGTTACAACTCACAGCCAGTCATACTGGTTACACCTTCCTCAAATTCTTTGCAGCAAGAAAATGGCAACCCCTCAGGTTAGCTGACAGCCATGGGGACCTCTGTCTATCATTCCATGTATCATTCTTGATTTGTTCAAGCTGACTGTCAAAGATTCATGCAGTATCCAAGATGACTCATTAAGTGCTTTCCAAAGGTTTCCAAAAACTTTAGTTGTCTGAGAAAAAGAGCATGTGAACAATCTTCATCTAAGTGAGCTGAATTAAAAAGCAATGTAGTTATTAGCAAAAACAGCAAAGTGTCATGATAAGACACTTATTCAGAACATGAGATTACATCAACCACCGTACCATTTGCACCTAAAAATCAGCAATGTAACGCAGCTCAAGTCAGCATACACATAAATCTAAATGTGGCTAATCACATTAGTCTGTCCACACAAGATGAAATTACCTGTGACTAACACAGATGAAACTGAGGAAAATTATTTGTAGTGCAACATGAGCATCTTTTTGGGCTGCACTCAGTTTCTCACTGATTTGGAAGAGAGGACGGTAAGAAAAATAGGACCCTTATGTTCAGCAAGGCTGAAAGCTCAGCAAGCTTTGCACACACAATAAGAAATTATTTTGCCAAAAGACAAATTGTTTAATATTTTGCAAATACACAGTTACTTGGTTTTATACATTCCCATGATCTCCAGGGAACTACACAGAAAGAAAGGTGCAGATAAAGACAGAACAATAATGAAGTCTGATGTGCTGAGGTACTGATAATGTGCTTTCAGGTCACAAAGTAACTACTTCTAACAGCATTTTACTTAGTAGAGATATACACAGCTCAGAAGTAAAAATCGGAGATGTCTGTGAAAAGGCCAAAAAAAGTTGTAACAATTTATACCATCTGAGGGTGTGGCTGAACATACAACCATGTCCTCGTGAAAGACTTTGGGTCAGGGCTACTTAGGTGCATTTCCTAGAGGTGAACAGTACAGGTAAAGGAACAGATATCAACAGTTATAAAGACTTAATGCTCCCTGAAGACACATCAGCACCACTGTGGGAAACTGCTGTGTAAGGAAGCGGTATCCCCAGCTAGTCATGCACTGTGGTGCTGGGGATATTAGTGACTACCTTAGGATGTGTGATTGAAAAGTTATGCTTTTTCTACTTGTAGGTGGTAAGAAAGAAAGACAATTCCCAGCCTCCTTAGAACACACAGAAAGTACAATTTGATGCCACGTGTATTAACCACATAAAGTAGCCTTAGGAAACAACCACAGGTCCCGTGACAAATGCATACTATGTCAGAGACAAGGTCTAGTTCAGCAGGCTTTTCCTGGTCTGAGCCGTAGTGAACAAATGAACCTTACCAAAGTGTCTGAGGAATAACAACTTCACACCTCTTCAAGCTGCACAGGCATTAGTGTAGAGGCAAGGAGAGATGACTATGATGGCTTGAAATCTACACCAACATCAACATTTGTTCAAGTAGGAACTAGCAATCAGGACAGATGACTGCAGACATGTAAGATCTCTTCTTTGTAAGGCCAGGAACAGAAAGAAATGGCCTAAAGCATCTGAGCTGGATAAACCATGTTCCAGTACTCTTCTGAAGAAAACACAGTGAAGAGGACTGCCTCTAGAGAAACTGAGATGTAGGTTGAGTACCAGCCGTACATACCAGTGTGTGTTTATAAGCAACGGCCTGATTCAGCCAAAGAATTCTTTTTGGATATTTTTGTTGTTTAAATGAGAAAGAGAGAAGCTATTGGCAGCCTGCCATCGTAATGTGATATCTTGGCAGGAAAACACTTTGTGTTATATCACAACCATATGGTGGTGGAAAAGATTTTTTTTCTATTAAGTTTCTGTAATAATCCGTTCCCATTTTTAATGCAGCCTTTCGGCATAAGAACATGTTTGCCTCTCAGTTCTATCACAGGAGTTGTTAATGTACAACTAAGCTTTTATACCTAATAATGGCAAACATTAAAACATCATATCTTCAGAGGTGCAGTTATTTCTGTTGTGAAACGGTAAATGAGCCCACTGATGGAATGGAGCTTCTGTGAAGAGATACGGTAGTTTCCCACAGGATGGCACTCTTTTTTTTTTTGCCCCCCAATGGATGAGAATACTGCCCAAATCAGGCATGATCAAATGAGGTCTGGCATTCTTTGGTAATACTGGAAAAAGGAAGATGCATGGGAAGTTGTCACTTGCATTTCTGTCTTCACCAGCTCAGCTCCTTTTTAGATAAAATCCAAATAGATTTCCTCAGGTATCTTCCTTTTGCTGGTAGAAACTCAGAGTAAGAGAATGCTATAGGCAGCTGAATATTTTGCACATTCTTAGGACAGATTCCTGCTCTGGCTCAGCTGACTTTCTCCCTCAACGTGTCTAGGAATCAGCAGGTAGAAACATTAGTGAATTCAAATTTTTTAGATTCATAAGTCTGCAGGCTTTGACTTTCCAGTTGGGATAAGTCTTTTATCAGTATGAGGCTACAAATGAGTTTTTGGCATATGAATACTCCACAGAATCCAGTAGCAAGCATGTGTTGCTATGCTGCTCATGTTTCCAACTTTTGCAGTCTTCTATCTTTGCAACACAAAAATGAATAAAAGTACACAGAATTTCTTTTCCATTACCAGTAATCCAAACACCACCACAATCACCTTTACAATCATCTTTTTTTGCCAAGGAAGCTGAAATACAAGATAAGACACAGAGGTACTTATCTAACAAAGTTTTTTCCACACAGCAAATAAATTTCCATTGAGGATTCCTGAGGCAGATCTCTGTAGGATGCTAGTTCAGAACACAATACCTCTACAGCTTGCTCTTGCCTGGACAATTCTGCTTGTATTCCCAGGAGTGCATAGAGCCATGGATGGGTAGCTGGATTATGCTTCTTCACTAAATTCCTTTGGCCTTCTCTGGCTACACTGAAGTGCAATAATGAATTAAATAATGTCCCAAACACTTGCAGGCAGTTCAATGTGAACATCTATGCAGTTAGGCTGATAGGATGGTTCCTGGCATGTTTCTGACCCCTGTAAAACAGTATCCACCCCTCCAGCCCCAAGGTGTGTGTTAGAGCCATGATTAGTCCCAGGAGCTGTCCCCAGACAGCAGGAGGAGGCTGGGAGGCTTTCTAGGCCTCCTCAACATGTGAAAACCCAAAGAGTTTCCAAGGGTGATAATTTGTGGTTCTGTGCTGGCAGTCCTCAAGGCCTTGATACTTTCATAATTTCTAAGCGGTTTAATTTAGTAGGAGATTTGTAAGCTAAGCAATTCCCATTGATTTCAACGACAAGCTGATGTCAAGAATGGGTTGAGCTCCCTGAATGAAAGAAAGTAAGTCTGGCCCACATTTGAATTTGCCCCAAGTTCTTCATGATGTTGCTATGATTTGGATGCCTGCAAAACCAGATAACAACATAAGTACTGAACTCAGGCTTGAAAACCCATAGGGAGGAGTTTGTGAGAAGATGAGAGAAAATTCAACTGCTGTGACTTGCATGATGGCAGCGCTGAAGTTTCTGCAAGGAGCAGTACCAGGGCAGGTGCAAATATGAGACTGTTTCAACAAGTGGTCCATAACTTAAATTCAATTTTCTCTACTTTCATATACTTTATTGCACTTCTTGGTACAAAACAACCTAAGAGGTTTCTCTTTATGGCACAGAGCATATGAATGTTATAAAAAAATATTTACAACAAAATTTCCTCAAGAATTATTTACATTACATGTCAGCTCTTTTGAGACACTTTGACTAACCCTGTCTTTAGGGATTTTCCTTGTTAAAAATGTCCATGCCCCTTGATAAAGCCCTTCACACTTTAGCCAGAGAAACCACATTTTGCTTATATAATGTATTTCTGACTGACAGGATAGTTTTCAGCCTTTAAAAATATCCATATGCAGTAGTCAAAACATAGCATGCTTGCAGCCCCTTGGAATCTTAATTCCAAGTCTGTCTAACTTCCTGTCAAAACTTACAGAGTAAGCAATAATCAGAAAGATCTACTGTGAGAATGAGCCAGTTTTGCAGGATCCAGTGAGACAAAAGCAAAGGAGGTTATCTTCTGATTTTATGTGGCAGAATTGCAAAACAAACAGTTCAGCCTCAAAGCAACAAATCTGAATTGGTCATGGTATAGCTCATTGGAGAATATATACACTCTGAAAAGTAAATGAGAGATGAAAGAAAGATTTGACTGTAATTTACATTTGTTAATATGAAAATTATGAAAATAAGTAAATGCTTATAAAAAGACATTAATGGAATTCAGCCAGATTTACAGTTTGGATTTGATTCTGCCATTCTTTCTTATATATAATCGAACAGAGCTCAAACTGCCTAAAAAAGCAGCATTATTACAGTGACACTGATGTCTGCTCTGCCTAGTCATGAATAGCCACTCTGCCAGTGAATGGTGCTCTAGCAGTAAGTGGCCTAGGAACAAAGGCTTCCTCTACCTTAACTATCAGCTGTACCTTCAAGCCAGGATCCCTTAAGTAACGCTCTGTATTCTGCAGGCCTTACTACCAGCTCTTTCCAAACCTTTGCTTTCAAGTCAGCCATAAATAACATGGAGAGTTTGCAGCTGTTCCTGTTGAGATCAATGGTGAAATTTGCTTAAACTTTGCTGCTCCTGGGTGTGTAAGGGTATGTGGGATGTGGGTGCACTCCAGAATGGCCACAGCAAAATAGCAGCTCGTGACTCCCACTGGAGACCTCTGGAGAGGTAGACTGGTGTCTCTCGTTCAGGTCCCAGGTATAAAGGGAAATGCAAACCCACTTCATGCCAGGCATCACCAAATCATGACATTGTCACTTAAAATGTCCATGTGCACACATGCACAGAGAAGAGAGCAGCCCTGGAGACAGCACGATCACATGTCAGCATGCCTGTCTGGACAAGAGACAAGACAAATTTGTTCAAAACCAACTTGTACTATGCCTAAAAGCAACTAATTCTCTCCTTGTGTTCATTACATTCTCTCTCCTCTTTATGTGGAAATGATCATTCTGACCTGCAGAAAAACGTTTAATTATTACTCAGTTTCATGGTCACAGCATCAAGTTTTTTTTCAAAGATGTCTTGCAAACTGAGAAACTGAGAATTAAAAAAAAAAAAAGAAAAAAGAAAAAGTCCTGTTACCTAAGAGCCTATTGAAATTCTTCAAGTCTCTGGGCATGCATTATGTATTCACCAAGTTTGCTGCTAGTGATGTAAGTTAGAAATTCTCCTGCTGGTTTTGATTACAGCTGCAGAGTCACAGATTTGAACACCAGTAGACAATAATTCTTCTGAGCCTACACATAAATATAAAATGTTTCCTTTTTCCTTATCTCATAAACCTTCCACTATGATTACTTCAAAATGAATTCCCGTTTTCTTCAGATTTTCTGCACTTACTGTGTTACAATTAACAAAACGTATTCCATCCAACAAAGGTACATTATTTGCATATTCAAAGGTCACCATACAGGTTAAAGTTATTTAACTATAAAAGAGATGATAATTTCACAATCTTTTTAAATGCAGATAAAATACAAAATTACCTCTGGGTTTTTAATTTGCACATTTACAGACACATGATAAAGAGTTTTACGATAATGGTATAAGCAGCATAACGAACTTTCAATTAGGCTGTGACAGCTCTTCCCTCTAGTCTTTGCATTGTCGTTTTGTTATTTAAAACACTGTCATCTCTTTAAGGGAGCAACAAAGAATATTACTTACTACAATCATACTTTGGACCCAAAGTGGCAGCACTCCCAGGAGTGCTGCTGCAGCATCACCTCACGTGTGCATTACACGACATGCAATCACTCCTTGCCAAGCAGGGTGGGAAAGAGAAGGGATCAGATGGGATTAGATCAACAGACCATCAGGTTTTATGGGTGTTCCTACCACTGAACAGTCCAGATCATCAGGTCAGAGCAGTGACAAATTGCAAAGAGAAGTCCTACCTATTGCCGTACAACCTTGCGGGTTTTTTATACTTTATTTCATATTGAATATGTATAAATACAATAAAAATCCTTCTAGATATTAGATTTAAATTATTCCTGGAAAAAACAATGCTGACCGAATTTCCTATGAAATTGTAACAAAGTGAAATTCTGTCCCCCATCTAAAATGCTCTTGGCATACCTTGCAGAAAGTTAGATACCTCAGCACAACGCTTCATCCATCTCAGGTAAACCAATGCAGCTGAGCTAATAAGGAGTTCAATCCATTTCAAAGTTGCCTTTTCTCAATTAACACCATGGCCACAAACCAAACCAATCTCAGAATGAACAAGCAGAAGACAAACATTTCTTAGTATTATGACTTACTCCAAAGTCAGTTGCTGTTTGTATCTGTGTTGAAAGTCAACCATGACAAAGTCATATGTTCTTTTGTCCTCAATTTTCTGCACTTTTAAACCAGAGAGTAATTGATTGCAACAAACCAGTGTCTGTAATTCTAGATGTTTATCCAAAGCCTGCAACTGCCACTTGAAAAGTGGCAGTTGCCACAAGCTCTAAAAAAATCTAAAAAGTACAGGAATTTGATGAAAAATAAGAGCCTACAAACCTCCAGAAACTGACATTACTTATTAAAAATCACAGATAATTTTGCATCTCTGCTGATTGCAGTAGATTGCAGTCATATCTGGACATATCTGATGTAACAATATTGCACATCAATGGTAAATCTTTCACAAATGGACCAGTCTTGAAGGGTATAATCAGTAGGCCACACAAAACAAAAGCCAAATTACTTTTCTCTCAAGCACTCTGGACAGAAAAGAAAGGTGAAAGACACATGTAAGCATAGGAATCCTGCTTTGAAAATGACAATTACATTGACTACAATGTGTCTAGAATAGCTACTGAGCTATTCTACTGTCAAAAGCTTTACTCTCCTTAACATATGTCTTCCTCATCTTCATTTGCCATGAATCCCATCTGGCCTGGGACATGGATGGTTCAACAGGTTACACAGTGACAGAACTCTCCCTGTACCTCATCCTGAGACACCTTTAAAGATCTCTGCATCTTCTGAGATTCATCTAATTTTACTTGTCTCTGTTAGAGATTGGTTTATGGGGCAAGGAGAGGAAGAGGCAGATGCCAGTCACAACTGTGAAGTGTCCCAGTTGTATGGAATACAGTTATATGCTGTTCCCCCCATAGTAACTGCCCCCTTCAAAAAAGAAGATTCAAATTCTTAATACAAAACACACAATCTCAGAGTTAGAATGCAATTTTTCAGGACTTCTACTACAGGAAATACAACCACATGCCTTCCTGGTTGGACATGAGAATCCCAATGACTATTACAATAGGAAAACCAAATGCTTTGCATTTAAAAGACTGTTTAGAAAGATATAAAAAATTTAGAAGTCTGGTTCATCTTAGACTACATGAGATGTGACTTAGGACTGACAGGAGAAAGTCTTCAGATGGACTTAAAATTTTTAGAAGTTGATAAAAATGAGAAGCCCTGATTTTATCTGGAAGTGGTTGTGTGAGAAGCACTACAAAAACACTTCCTATTTTATTTCACATCACACAATACTGAAAATTGTATTTTGGAGGGCTGAAAGTCTCGGGGCAAGATGAAACTGCCATTGTAGTCCAGAAGAAGACTTGGATGTATTTTACAGGTGAGAAGCTTACTTGGACCAACCCTTCACAGACCTTGATACAACACTGAAGCTCAAACTAACCATGTTAAAATGTCTGAATTTTAAAAAAAAATCTTGTCTTTCTGTTGCTATTACAGAAGTTACAGTCTGGCTAAATTTTTGTGCTTGTAAAATGTACAGGAACTATGGACTACCAAGTTGCTTTCAGTAAGACTTTCATCCTGAAAATCCTGTCTCTAGTTAGTGCTTTATTGCAGAAAGCACCTTGAAGCCAAACTCTAGCCATTGATGTAAAGGAAGAAAAGAGCAGTGAAAAGTGGTTTGCTATCAATGTACAATTTGAAGCATCAGGTTTCACACTGCTTAAGGAGTTAGAAGTTCCTTATTGGTCATAAAATTATTCAGGACCTTTTAAGTGACCTGCTGCAATATTAGTCTTGGTAAGCTTCCTCAACAATGAATTTAACAGATTAACCAGACACTGAGTAAAAGTAGTATTTCCATTTACTGGATCCATATTTATTCTCTCTAATATCATTAAATTCACATATTCCAAGTGAGAACAAAGGAGGATTTGTTTTCACTATACATTTGTGATCCTGATGCAGATTTTTTTTAATTCAACAAATTCTTTGTGCTATTTCCTTGCCATCCTGCCCAACAGCATGCCTCTCCATATTAAACGAGATAATAATAATAATAATAATATAAAAAAATAAATTGCAGGAGGCACCAGAAGCTGACACTTTGTCTTCTCTTAAGATACCTGCTGTCTTGGTAGCATTTCCTCCATCCTGAAATAGGAAAGACTCTTTGAATTACACTATAAAATTACCTGTATGTCTGAGTGGTGGAATAAAAAAAGACCCACTCTTCACCAAACTGTTTACTGGCCTACACTGAGGAGTAACCAAGGCTACTGGATGGAACTTCAAAAAAATCTTTTAATAGTCAATTTGACATAGAAATTGAAGTTTCAGGCCAACTCTCCAGAAATGCATGCCAAATTCAGAAATATTTTGGCTTTAGAAAAAGGAAAAAGAACACACAAGAAAACACACAAACCTTCTGTGATCATACTATGCAAATGTTTGCATTCCTTGCTGCCACCATATTCTCACCCTAATAGCTTGGACACCCACTAGCCAATATTAATTAAACCTGGCACAGTAACAGCAACTGAACGGTAAAAATTCCTACCAATTCCATGAAAACAAACAGCACGTTAAAGGAAGGAGATCCTATTAGTGCATACACTGAAGGGAAACCTCTGACAGGGGCTCCACTGCTAGGTACCAACAGCTGCAGATGAGCGAGAGCAGTTGCACTGCTTCTATCACAACTCACACGTGTTCGACACCAAAACCCAGAGCAACGAGTCCCGTGAGTTCTGCCACTCTCAGGATGGAAATCAACACAGAGAAAAAGAAAGACAGTTCTTGCAACAGCTTCACCACCCCATGTGGAGAAGCACGGAGAGAATCCCAGCTCCTTGCTGCCTTGCAGCCAGTAATGAATGATGAAGGAAAGACATTTCAGTCATTGCTCTAACTTAAGTCAGAGGGAAAATTCTTATCCCACCCCCATTCATGATCAGCCAAAGAGGAGAAGTGACTCAGAGGTGTCTTATTGCCACAGAATGTCCACAGAGCCACAGCTCATGTTTTTCTCTTTGCTCAAGCCACTGCATCACCCAACAGCTGGTCCTGATCAGGTACCATCTGAACACCAAACTGCAGCTTATTTTTCAGCAAAGAAAATAAGTATTTTATTTTTTTAATGCATAGAAATACTTTCCTCTCTGTATCTTGTAAGAACCTCTGAATTTCAGCTACTTTCACATTTATTTTAATCCTCTGCCTTCAGGTCATTTGATTAATCTTAGGGAGATTTTGGAACAACTTTACAATTTTTCTTTTCTCTTTTTATAAAGCCACTCTTCTTTTTTATCATACCTTCACTTGAACGTTTTTACTAATACAATAAAAAGACAAAAGAGCCCTGTATTTAAGTGCTCTGCTTGTGTCACAGAACTGTACTCTCACCTTTCTTAACCTGGTGCAGGAGTGCACAAAGCATTAGCTTAGGACAGGCTTGTTAGACACTGAAGACTGAGGGCCTGGCTGTACACAGAGACTCACCCCTTGAAAAGGAACCAAAAGGCAGTTTGCACTCAAAAGCAAATTTCCCAGAAAAACATCATTCAGAACTGGAAGGAGGTAAAAAGACCTTGGCCAAGTGAGATGTTTTTCATGTGCCCAGGACTTTAGTGATGGCAATATGGAGCCACTAAAAGGCTCCAGACATTTGCTTTGGAAGAAAAGAGTAGAAGATAGAGCATTTTGTTTCAAACTTTTACTAGCATTATTCCTTAGAGAGAAGGAGTAGTCTTTCTTTATAGGAGTGTGAGTGAAACAGCAAGTGGAAGGCATTGTGAGTGAGATCAGATCAAGATCTTTCTTGCCAAACTTTTCATTGAGCTTTGCATGACATTGCAAATGACATTCCTCTTGGCCCTCAGTTTCCCAGCTGTAAAAAGACAAATTGTTTCATGGAAGCTGAAAGATGGCTGTTATTTAGTTTGGGCCCTTATAAATAAGCATCATGGAGTGGGGGGTTCTTGACAGATAACCATCTTTGAAAAGCAGAGATTATCATATCTCCGTGCTGAGAATATGTTATTTCTTAAGAAACCACTAGAGTTTAAAACTATCCCAAATCTAAATTCCAGCTAAGTATGAAAGTTTAACACTGTAAAGATTCTTGTGGATACAAAACAATCTGCAAAGTAACTTTCTAAAGTGTAAAAGCACTAATCCTGAGTTTATTTTTTTAATGTGGAGGAAAAAAAGGATGTGTTTATTTATCTCCAAAGGTTCCTTATGCTGCACTATACTAGAACAATTCAGGAGAGAAGGAACTTTTTAGCTCCTTTCCCATTCTGTGGTAAGAACAGTTTAGAAGTCCTCAGTCCTCTCAGACTATTCAGCCTGAAGACAGAAATATCATAAACCCTGGTTGCAAGGCTCCTTGGAGCTGTGATATCAGATCCCCAGAAGGTTTCCAGTAGCACAACAAAACAACTGGTATGCAGCATTTTGTCCAGAAACCTGGCATTTTGCTCCAAGTTTCCTGAAACCCAAATAGTTTCCATAAAACATTAATCAGTGAGTAAATTTATGCTGTCTGATGAAATCCATTTAAGTAAGAAAGGGCTTGCTATCGATTCCCATTCATCTCTCTTTGGAGGAGGAAACAGACCATAAAAATGCTGTGGTAACATTACAGCAGGAGGCTCAGCTGAAGAGTGGGGACCTGGGGGGCACTGAAGCAATGTCTTTACTCTGAGGGTTAGGAGAAGCCCCCTGTTCTCTAGGTAGTAATATTTCTAGGTGTATCTTGCACAAATCCATCTGATTTGTCTCTCCATCATCTCACATTCTATCTGCAAAAGAAGACAGACTGGCCAAAGAATCCAAATGCCATTTAGGATAATCATCAGTGTTACCACATGATTTGAAGGGAAGTTTTTTCAGGAGAGTTGCCATCAACTTAAGTCCCTATCCAGCTCAATAGCTACTAAAATGTGGTTCTCAAGCAAATAGCCTAAAGTGAATGGAACAAATAACTGGAATTTAGAAATTACAGGAGTTAGTTTACTAATTATCCACAAAACATTGGCATTCCAAAAACCAAACACACTAAATTAAGTATCAAATCTCCTGAATAATACTGAAGGCCTCATTGCCTTAGTACAGTTATAGGCTCTAAGATATGTATTGAATTTCAGGCTTTGGCAGTATTTTCCAAGACCCTTGGGAAATAGACTTACCATGTCCTAAACCACACCCTGTGGATTGTTACTGCTGTTTTGTACAGTACAGATTAAACAAACTGACAAAAAATCAACTTTAACTGGTAATGTTGATTTGAAACTGCAACAAGCCATCTTCTAAATGCAAAATCAGTATGTCTAACATCAATATATTACTGTCCTTAGCACATTAAACAAGAACAGTAAAACTTCTTCTGATTTTTATTATTTTCCTTCTTTTTATTTTTAATACTAGGAGTATAAAATTCAGAAGATACAAACTCTTAGAAAGTGTAACCAAGAGCGATTTAAACATAGAAGTAATTTGGCAGTATTGCATCACTCAATATCTGCATTCACAGTTGACAGAATTTTCATCTCAACTTCTAGACAGTTAATCTGTTATATTACTAAAACAAAAGTAATTTTAAAATTTTTTCATTGTATATAAACCGATCTCCATGTACAATTCTGGAAAAAGTCTTAAATTTCCCTACAGATTTCTGGGATAGCACAAGTTAGAAAGTCCTAACTCTTTTTAATTCTTGTTTATTTACTGCCATGCCACAGGTCACACTTAGACATGTACACTTGAATTCTCCTTTAAGCAAAAGCATCTCTTTAGGGTGTGCTGCATGACCAAATAGTCAGAAAAGCACACTGATGGCTAGCAATCCTTGTATGCTGTCATTTTCCCTACAAAAATAAGTAGGAGCAAAGGTTGTTTCTGGTATTTGAAGCTGATAATATCTAACGAGCATCTTCAGCAACAGGCGCCAGCAACCACAATCTTTATTCTAGAATAAAATTCTACATCAAGAGAGACCAGGGAAAGCACATAATTACTTTTTTCATGAACTAGTGTGGGCTAGATAAAAATAATTTTAAAAGGCATTTAGAAACTTTGCTTTCAGATGCTGCATTTTGCCTTAACAACTGAGCCTTCTGAAGGGAAATTTCCAGAGTGAATATGGCTGAAATTAGCCAATTGAAATGATTACTTGAACCTAGGTGTCACTTAGAGGTTCAGATCCCACCAGTACCTGCTGTAGTCACTCTGGGATGACCTCATCATTAAAGATTAAACTCTCACTATGACAGCACTGCATCTCCTAGATTGAGGCTTGTTATTCCTTTGCAGTTGATATGCCTTTTCATGGCTAGGTTAATAAGCCTACGTGGGGCAATGCTTGGCAATGATATTCAAGAATGATGATATGTGCTGGATTTTAACCCTAGACACAGCAGGACCACAGCAGCAATTCTTTCAGAAACTGGTTCTGTGGTTCCCGTGAACGTTCCTTTAGTTCCCAGACCTACTTCATCTTTCACCTTTCAGAATGACATCTCAATTGATTCTCTGATAGATGGTACATAGCATTCCTTCAGTTCCCTTGATGGCAATCACATACCTTCTGGTACTGGAGGCTTTCTTGGGGAGGAAAGCATTTTCTAAATGTTCTGGCTGTGCTTTCTTGGTGGGTACATAGTGGGTACATAGGGGAACTGATTTCTTGGATTTTTATTCTACCACACCAATTACCTGAGCTTGGCATTGCTGCACCTTCTGGCACTCAACACTTTATCATGGAAGAACCAGCTCAAAGGAGAGAGAAAGGAAAAGGAATGTTGCGGGGTTTTTATCGTAAAAACACACTTTCTTAAAAGACTTCTGCAAAATAAAGATGGGACTAATCTGTCTAGCACTGTTAAATCAGCATCAACTTTAGATATCTACCACACTGAAAGAGAACAGAAATGTATCCAAATGTCAGGGCTGAGTGCACTTCTACACAAAAAGAAGGCAGTACATCACTTGTCAGAGAAGATTGCAGTTCACAGACTAAGGCTGGGACTAGCCCATTCCAAGCTGAAATGCCTTTGCTGCCCAATGAGAAATCACTTCTCTTCCCTTTGTGTAAATGAAAGCTTTAAAGAAAACCCTAAAAATGGAAATCTAGACTAAACTCCATTGACTCTATGTAGCAATATCATTATAAAAACAAGAACTGACTCTGGTAGTACAAAATACAAATAAACTTCAGTACAGTAGAAACTAATAAGATTTTTTTTCATAAAATATGTTCCAATGAACATTTCAACAAGAATGACAATGACCATCTCCCACAGATTAACAAAGCTTTAGAACAGTAAAAGAAAAAATTTGCTTCAAGTAAAATATTGAAAAAGGGAAATAAGCAAAGGAAGTGTTAATCCTGGTTAGAACAGTCTTTTACGTGTTTGGTTAGGCACAGCTGGTAAACAACAGTAGAGCAAAGTTACCTTATAGAACAATGCTGGCTCTGCCTCCTGCCAGAAGGATGGTTTTGTACAAGTCATCATCAATATGGCAACTTCACCCTGCAAAAAATCAGGACAGCAATAACCCACACTGCCTCTTTCATACCCAACAGAAATGCCATCCCATTCCTCTCAGGAAAGCAGCTTCCTTCATCTAAACAATGCCATGTTTGATCTCACTTTTATATCTTCTGGGCCTTTTTGAATTGCCAGCTGTGATCCGACTGCAAGCTGACTTTCAGAGTTAGGAGTCTACTACCAAAAGAGCTGGTTGCCCCCTGTGTGTTCTGAAACAGCTCATATATCCTCTTACAAACCTAAGTCTGTCCTAGAATGATGATTTAATATTTGCTTGTTGGTGGAAAATCACACGCAATACATCTGTAAGTGTTAATGCACCAACCACTTGGCTCCTGCCTTTCTCCCAATACTGGCAGGGACAAGTGCTGCAGGGTTTCCAGTGCAGATTCTTCTGAGAACAATCTGGCCCCTTCAGAAGAAAGTGACCACAATGGGGATATGGACTAAGGCTATCTACCTGTACAGTGAGGGAATTCATAATCCAAAAATGAGGGGACATTTAGAAATCTCATTGTCAGTAAGATCTGTGATCACTATATTCTGACAGGAAGATTTTTATGTAAGCAAAATTATAGACTTTACAGCAGGATAGGACCTCTGACTTGGTCATATGGAATAAGATGACTCCAGTCTCATCTTAAGGTAGATTTTGTGGTGTTCTATTGCATGGAAAAGGATAACAATTTACAGCAAAGAAATACTTCCATATTGCTTATAGCAGATGTGGCTATGTTGACACACAGTCACAGGATTTGTTTTCTTAACATTTTTATTATATTTTGCCAATATTTTATTTTAAAAGTAAAAATATTACTTATATGAGTTCCACAGCTTTCATTGCTTGTTGCTCTAAAAAGAGACTCATCAGATGGTTTGTGTTCAAGGATTTTCATAGCCCTTTCTTGGCCTAAAATGAAAATTCACGTCGGGAAATCAGATATTCCTGCTAGAGCTAGAACTGATGAGGTTTCTAGGTCTAAGGCATTTGAGAATAGCCCAGGTGCAGTAAACAGCACAGTGAGATTAAGACTGGACAGGTGCTACCACAAAAACAAAGGCTAGAGCACATCTCACAATGATTGAGGGCAGTTTATGTTTTGATTCAGTAAGTTATTAATATGACTCATCCGTATGTTACCAAATATCACACCCAGCAAGTGAAAATTGAAACATATGCCTGTGAGATATAAAAGGGAACTTTTACGAGAGGCCTTGGCAGAATGGGTGTGAGGGAGGGGTAAGAGCAGGAGGAGAAGAATAGAGCTTTTCTTGCTGTTTGCTACATCAGGTAGAATGAATGCACTGAAATTTTCCAGTAAAGGAAAATAGGCAACACCCAGATTCTTTTTTCCCTGCTTGCTTACCTTCTAACCCCTAGAAAAAGGCAGTGTGTGGAGGCATCATAGCACTGTGCAGAAAATGAGATGAGGTGTTTCTGATCCCTCCAATTTCTCATTCCTTCAGCCTTTCCCTAATCCCAGGGCCCATGCAAGGGCAGAGGAGCCTGCACGGGTATAAAAAGCGAGGCTTTTTGAGGTTGTCCGGGAGCTTAGACCAATACCTATGACAGTTTCTTAACCATTTCACACAGGAAGAATTCACCAGGCTAGTGGGAAATTACACAGGGAAATTACATTCTTTTCTTGTCTCTTCCTGCAGTTATTTTCAGGACGAACACCACTAGATGGCACTGGGAACTGTAACGCCCTGAATGGAGCTGCAGCCTTACCTGTAAGGGCGGGCAGCGAGAGCAGCAGGGCTGCTGCTGCTGAACTTGCTGCCCTGGTTTGGCCACCGCATTTACATGATAGTAATAGTTCTTCATATCGGAATAAAACTGAATGAGCAGTGTTTTATTGCTCTTTAAACCACACTCAAAATCGTATCAGTTGTCTGGCATAATGGCTCCACATGCTATTAAAGTGATGATAAAATAATCAGGGACTAATGTTACTATTCACAGTATCAGCTACATCGATTTCAGTTCTTTCAGATCTGGGAATAGGGAGGAAAACTGAGTTAGTAATGTGTCCTAACCTCATTAACAGGGTTGACAAAACCACAGAGCAACTATATTTTGTATAAGGTTACAGTTGCTAGAGGGCAAACAAACTTCTGTGAAATTGCATGAAAATAAATTTCAACAAAGGTCTCTTATACATCTATACATACATATATGTACTGCCTACATATATGTGATTATTATAACTTAGAGAGCATCCGCATATATAACAATTTTGTCATCCTTGTTGTCAGTGTACAGGATTTTTACATCCAGTCATGTAATATTTGAGATACCATACATCACGTGTCTAAAAGAAAATCCTGCCCACACACACAAAAGAATGCATTCATCATCATAAATCCAATATATAAAACATATGCTACTTGTAGAGCATTCGCATATGTTAGATATCTTCCCCTCCCCTTCTCTCCCTGTGAGAAACTGGCACAATTGCTGTCTCTAAGCAAAAAGTCTTCACATGAACATGCAGTCCTGCAGCCAGTTCCACACTGGTGAAGATCCATTAATTTCAGTTGGACTCCTTCACTCCCAGAATCAGAGCATAACTCTGAGAGAGGTTGCTTTAATGCTGCATAATACCGTGAGTTATTCGGGCTGGGACTCCTCTCTCAGCCTAACCTCTCAAAGCGTTCTGCCTAGAACGCACTGGGAGAGCTGAGAAGAACCTGGAAGCAGGGAAACCAAACAGTGGGTTTGGCAGAGATAAGCAAAAACATCCAAGCTTAAAAAAACCCGAAAAAATATTTGATCTTTATGGCTCTGCTTCCCCATTAAAGAGTCAGTCTCTGTGTGAAAGGAATACTTATTTACATGTTAAAAGGAGCTCAGGTACTTCTGCCACCTCAGCGTTTGCTGCCTGTTCAACATTCAGAGGACTTGCTAGGTGCCAGTGGGCCAATGACCTCCAGCACCTAACACATATTTCTATTTCTTATTCTCATACACGCTGTCTAGAGAAATCTTTTTACTAAGAATTTGTGATACACTTGTCTTCCCTCATTGTCCCAGAGCAAATCAGACAAAGGGCCCCTGTACCCATGAAGATTACTCTAAAGAAAACTGGATTTCTTGTTAAAAACATGCTCAGAAGCTCCCTCCAGCCTAGCTTCAATTCCATTAATATGCACTGCACTCGAGTTCCCTCCTCCAGCTGTTTCCTGATGAAAGATTAAGGACTCGCAATTTGTGTATTGTCATTTCCCCATCTCAAATCAGTTCAGCAGGACAGTCACTGAAAAACCTCACATGTAGGTCACAAAGAGTGAAGGAAATTGTGGGTTTTCTGGCGACCAGGAGAAATCTGATGTGGAAACTGTGTCCTTTATAAAGACAATTCTTTAAGTAGTAATATTTCTTAGGTGTGAGGCCAAATTATTCAGTTCAGTCTCATCACACACTGAAAATCCCAGGAGGTAATTTTTTAATCATTTCATGATACTCAGAAGCAAAGTCAGACACCCAAAAGTTAAGAAACCAGATGTATTTTAAGAGACTGTGGCAAGTTCCTTTGGTATTTAATCAAGACTCAGAGTAATGAAAAGAAGTCGTTTCCCATATGCTGCTATTCAGAATTCTCTGAAGCATCAGCCAAGATGTTACACCCATGTCACAGGTCTAATCATTTGCAACTGCAAGCAATTCCTGAGCAGGCAACAATGTAGTTGGGAAATGCTGATAATGACTCTGAGAGAAGACTGATGCAAACCAATAATTCTAAAGGTTACCAGAGATCTACAAAGCAATAAATGAGAAGCCATTCCACAGAGAAATAAAGGTAAGGTCCAGTCTGGTAGTTTGGTGGACACACATCCTTGACAACCCTCACAGTGAAATAAAAACTTCTGGAAGTACAATTTATTTTTTCTGACTGTTAAAATATTTTGCTTTGATATCTGACTTTTCCCTCCTGCTTTGAGAGGAAAAGACAGAACCATTAACTGAGAATTACCAGTATTCCCAAGATTTAATGATCCCAAAATTGAACTTTTTGTCAAATTCCATTTTCTACAGAGAAGAAAAAGAATAATCCAGCTCCACGTCTTCTAACTCCACCAGTCAGGATATGCAGCAACCTAACTCTACCACAGCAGTACTCAGAATAATTGACCATCTCTGATCAGAGGGAAAATTCTATTGCACCTGTGAAGCATAACTCTTTCTAATACTGACCTGAATCAACTTTTTGTTTGCAATATTCATCTTCTGTTTTTAATTATTAGGAATATTAAACTTCAGATTTTATAAGATGCATTAGTGCCATTCTGAGTGCAACTGATACAGACATAAATTTACCCCTGGTGTACAATGTACTAGTTCTTTGCTACTCCAAAGATCCATCATAAACCAAAACAAAATCAACATACACACTTTAGCTGCTGTCTGTAAATCTGGCCAAAAGTATTTGGACAGCTCTTCCATAGGTCCTGGCTGACTTCCCACAAATGACCTGGTTAAGCCAGTGCTCATTCAGAATTCCCCAAACCCAGAGTGCAGCAAACCAGAACCAAGATAATGTCTATCCCCAGAGGTGTTCGGCTAACTTTCTAGATGCTAAATAGGCAATGAGATGTAAGTCATCCAACTGTGGATTGCAGCAAAGACAGACCCAAACTAGCTTAACAGAATGGCTGACTTCACCGTTTCAGCTTTGCAAGGCTTTGAATAAATATAAAAACCTTTGAGCCTGCTGCCTAATTGACAGTTCCTTCAGATTATGAACATCTTTATATAGGTCCCTTTTAAAAAGTAGACGTTCCTCAGTCTTGTCATTAGCTGCAGTCTCATGGATATTTGTAGCATCATGGTAGAAAGGTGTACACAAACAATTGTTTTCTTATGGAGACAGTTAATCCATAAGGAATAATAGAAACATGATCATCTCCTTTCTCAGTTGTTCATAATTTACAAGGAATACATCCTAAAAAATAACTTTCTTTTATCTTTGGAGATGGTTTGTAGCTCAAAGACACCCAAACCCATGCTGCAAAGATAAGTCTGTTGAATTTTCACTTTGTAAAATGGTAATACCTGTTTCCAATTCCATTTGCTAGAATGCAGTACATTCACAGAATTTCTTTCCAAATTAAGACCAGAGTTCCCCAGCACTAAAGGAAACACAAACCCCATCCATATCCATCTTGCTACACACTATGAATTCTTATGAAGAGAAAGAGAGAATTCTTGTACAACAGCTACATTATTGGAAAACTGAGTGTCTGAAAAAATGAACACCTAGTCTATGTAGACCAGTCTTAAGACAGATCAATGATTACTTAGTTGCTGAAAATAAGCACATCTGATTTTAGCCTCAGAGCTTTCCCCATATGTTACTGTATTTCTACCCTTTCTGTACCTTTACACACTGATTTCTCTGAAAGATGTGTATACTAGAAATGAATCCCTCATTTTTAATGCTGAAAGACTTGAGAGTTTATCAAGATCAGGAATTTTCTTGAGAGAAAGACTTCCCTTTTCAGAGAAGCAGGATTTGTGACCTTTTTAATATGCTTATGTTACAGAAGTCAGGCAGCCTCTGGCTTCCTGCTATCAGTAAGAACAGCTAGAATGAAATAGCTATGAGTCTGAAAGCCCAGTTTCACTTCCCAACAAATATACTCGCTCCAATTAACACTAGTACCATCCATGGATACACAGAAGAGAGCAAAAATTTTGCATCTCTCTAAAGAGATGGAAAACACTGCACAAATATTGATTTCCCTCTTCCTCCCTATGCCTTAGCTCATTAAATATTAACACTGCCCATACAGTAATAGTCTACGCTTTCACATCAAACAGTAACTTAAATAATTAATTTGAGAGAATAGAGGATAACTCTTCAGAATGGATAGGCAAGAGGTATCTCTGCATGTCAGGGAGGGTTTCAGTTTTTGAGAGCTTAATGGTGGTGATGTCAGGGCTGAGTGTTTATGGGTAGGAATTGGGGAAGGCCAACAAGGCAGATATCATGGTGGGACTCTGTTACAGACCAAGATGAAGCATTCTCTGAGCAGCTGGGGGAAGTCTCACAGTCCACAGCCCTTGTTCTCCTAGAGGGCTTCAACTTACCAGAAGTCTGCTGGAAGTTCAACACAGCAGAGAGGAAACAGTTTAGGAGGTTCCTGGAGTATGTGGAAGGGAACTTCCCTACCCAGCTGGTGAGGAAGCCAGCCAGGGAAGGCTCCTGCTGGATGTGTTTGTAACACAGCAGGACTGGGGGTGATGTGATGGTCAGAGCCCGTCTTGGGCACAGCAATCACAAAATGATAGAGCTTTTGTTTCCTGGAGAAGTGAGAAGGGGGTCAGCAGAATTGCCACCTTCCAAGGGGCAGATTTTTGGCCCGTTTAGGAGACTGGTTGAGAGAATCCCTTGGGAGCCAGTCCTGAAGGGGTAAGGAATCCAGGAAGGCTGGATGTGCCTCAAGAAGGAAATCTTAAAGGTGTGGAAGCAGGCCATCCACATGTGCCAAAAGATGAGCTGGCAGGGAAGGAGACTGGCCTGGCTGAACGGAGACTTTTGGCTGGAACTCTGGAAAAAAAAAGCAGAGTTTATGGCCTTTGGAAGAAGGGGCAGGTCACTCAGGAGGACTACAAGGCTGTTGTGAGGTTATGCAGGGCGAAAATTAGAAGGGTCAAAGTCCAACTAGAACTTAATCTGACTACCGCTATAAAAGACAAAAACAAATACTTCTATGAATACAGTAGCAACAAAGGAGGATCTCCATTCTTTATTGGATGTGGGGGGGAACATAGTGGGGCAAAGGATGAGGAAAAGGCTGAGGTACTTAATGCCATCTTTTCCTCAGTCTGTAATAATAAGACCAGTTGTTCTCCAGGTAACCAGAGGGATGGGGAGCAGAACGAAGCCCCCATAATCCAAGGGAAAATTATCAGTGACCTGCTACAACACCTAGACACACAAGACACTATGGGCCTGGATAGGATCCATCCAGATGGGAGTCAGTCTCTTCTCCCAGGTAGCAAGCAATGGAACAAGAAGAAGTAGCCTCAAGTTGCACCAGGTGAGGTTTCAATTGAATATTAGGGAAAATTTCTTCATGGAAAGGATTGTCAAGCAGTGGCACAGGCTGCCCAGGGAAGTGGTGGAGACACTGTTCCTGGAGATATTTAAAAGACGTGCAGATATAGCACTTAGGATCATGTGGTGGGCTTGGCAGTGCTGGGTTAATGGTTGGACTCAAATCATCTCAAAGGTCTTTTCCGTGATTCTATAAAGGCCTGATGTGTTAACTGCTTGAGTGAGGAGGGCAGATGGTAGAAATCATCATGATTGCATGGAAGCAGGGAAGCATTAGCCATAGGGATCCAGAATCATCCCCACAGTCAAGAACGAGCTCTGCTGGCTCTTTGCTCCCTTTTCCAGCTGCTTTCCCCAGCATGGATTTCTGTTCATTTTAGACAAGCAGCAGGGGAAGGGGAGAGGTGAATACATTTGAGGCCAGAACCAAGGTCTGCCCCCAAGGGAAGGGAGAAGGAACTAGATTCCAAGAAATCCTCTGGCTTAAGGGAAGGCCAGGCAGCTATGGATCAGGGAATGTATGAAGAACTTTCAGTGGAGATTTAGTAAAACTACATGGACTTCCTCTGAAGGGTTAGAAATTACTGTGAAATCACATCTTGACAAACCTTTGATTGAACAAGCAGGTTTATATTTGTTATTAGGGAGAGAGTGCAGGGAACTTAAATTACCTTGAAAGGCTGCAGCCAAGACAGTACCCTAATGCTATTTTCCCACACTTAGGTACAGATGTTTTTTTAAATATGTGAGCATTAACACTCTGCCTTTCTAATTATGCAGGCCTAGACTCTTACATCATGTTTAAGAGGTCATAAATTTAGTATAATAAATCTCAGCTAAAACGTTTAACACAAAATGTGTTCAGCACTACTTAGAAATGACTTTTAAATTCCACATTTGTGGGGCCCATATATTTCCATGAGATTTTGAGAACATCAAATACTTTCTTTCATAATGTGGGTTTTTCATGACTAAAGAATACTCTCAAGAAGGTTTGAACATTCAAAGGTGATTGTTCAAAATAGTATTACGAAATAATGTGAGATTAATTAATATCTGTCTTCTTATGCCATGAAATCAATTCTGCCTGCATCTGAACTGTTGGAGAAACCTCAGTTGCAAGCCTTGAATTATAGATTACCAGTGATCTTTGCAAGGTAAGGCAAGTAAACATCCACATTCCTTTATGCCTTTGGCTTTCTTGGCCTATATGTGCAAGCTGACCAAAAAAAGAGAAGAGCATCAGCTGCTGTAGTGTTTCCAAAAGAGGAGATGAGCTCAGGGATTTAATCCTAAAGGTATGCACCTGATTTATGAAGGCAAACTATGTAGCAGAAAACTGAAAAGAGATATTGGCTTAAAGTTTTCTGGAGAAAGTTGAATGTGAAAAGACTTGTTGATCGTATCTGAGCTGCCAATGCATCTCCAAGCTGATAAAGAGGGAGGGAAAATAACTTCAAAAATACATCATTACTGTAAATCAACCTCCTTCCATGAGTTTTAAGATACCCCTGAACAATCCTTAAGGCTAGCTCACTCTCCATATCTTTGCTTGGTTTGTTCTAAATGAGCAGTAAAATGAATTAGAGTCTTCAAGTGATTAATTACTTAAGTCATTATGATTTCTTTTGTTACTCCCTTATAACAATACCCCATATTGCATTTGAACAGACATATTGTATCCTTAAATTTGACGCGTGACAGGAATTATTTTCTCATTAAAATAATACCTTGACAATCCCTAAGATACCAACAGTACATCTTCTGACCCTACAAGTAGATTGATGGATGAAAAATATTATTTAGTGATTCATTTTTCTGCATATACAGATTAGTTTATAGATGCTTCTACAGCAGTATTGAAAATTTATTTTGACACTGACTGAGTAGCACACACAAAGACAGCAAATAAGCCAATCTCTGAATTAATTAAGTCCATGAGCTTGTAGAAACAGGAACAGGTTTTGTAGCATAAGCTGAAATCAAATTGTGAATTTGTTGGAGTGCTGGCTATTTACAGCATCTTGTCCATTAGCTGTCTTTCTAACATGTCTGGAATCTGCTCAAGGAAGATCTAGCCTGGGCATTCCCTTCCAAGCACTGGAGACACATTCCTGCAGTACCAAGGACAGATTGGTAGGTATGTAAGTAGGTAGGTAGGTAGATAGATAGGTAGGTAGGTAGACAGACAGACACATAGACAGACAGACGGAGGGAATTACTACAGAAGGCTTTCCTCAATTCTGGTCGACCAACATATATGGAAGAAGCCAAAGGAGACAGCAAGTCACTCACTGGAGCTTGCAGGGGCACTCCAGCTTGGTGTTAAAATGCTGAGCTAAGGAGAACACCTCTCCCAGCCTCTGCCATCCAGGCAGGAGTATCTCAAACCAGGACAGAACACAAGAACAAAGCAGTGCTGAAGACTTGATGACCACATAAGTCTGTGTTATGGCAAAGTTATTTCAGACAAGTTCTAGTCTGGCTGTGTTGCCTAAGCGCTGCCAGCAGTCTCGTCAACACTATCTTATCCCTGTTTTTGCCCTGCAGAGTGAAGCTTGCAGCTTCCTTCCACACCCGCTTTGCTTTCAGTGGCCTGACTTTGACTTCATAATTACTTCATGAGACTAAACTTATTCCACAGCAACAAGATACAGTTTTCTGTAGAGTTTCCCAAAGGAAAACTTGAGGGTGTGTTTGCCTACAGTTATATAAATAGCCTGACCTATTTCAAATACCATTTTTCAGTTCTTCCAGGCACAAGTGCTCACACCTTCACTTGGGGAGTTTCATCACAACATCCTCTCTGTGCTCTCAGGATTATTTTTTTTTAAACAGCAACAACAGCTTCCATAATAAGGCCTTTATCCTCCATGTTGTGAATGGCAAAATAAACAAAATGTCACTGGTTTGGATTACAATAGGCTGTTCTGGCAAAGTTAACCTATTTTTCTAATTCTGACATGTAAAAGAGACTAATCCATAGGCAATCATCTGAGATTAAGTCGAAATGGAAACAATGATTTTTCTGCTGGAGCCTACTCAGGCACACAGAATTTCGATATGTAAGGTTGTACACACCTTTCAGCAAAATCAGAGCTGTAAATGTAGATTCTATCACTTTAGAATATCACCTGTGTTTGTGGCACTCCTCAGAAGATTTCTGACTCTTAGATGCATTAAAAAGTGAAATAGGGATGTCCTCTCCTGACATGCATTTTCCTTGCTGCTAAATAAACTTGAGATCTGCCAAAATAATTAATTCTCCTCAAGGTTTTATTGTAAAACCACTGGCAATAATTTTTATTGCTTTTCCCAGTACCAGTAACATGCCCAATTCACTGTTCTCTACACAGTAGTAATAAACCTCTTGGAAATAGAATATTCTTTGAGAGTGTTTGAATGATGGCTACATTTTATTTGAATGATGGCTTCATTTATTTCATAGCACAAATGCAAATATCTTCAGACATCTCGGAGTCCTCTTGTTCAGTAAAGCTTACTTCAACAGCATGAAGAGTAAAAAAACAGAAGGCTTGACTAGGATTAGATCTCAGTCTTGTGTCTTCTTTTAGATGCCATTACTAAATAATTATTCCAAGGCTCTAATTATTGCATCAGCTTTTTAAGTGTAATTATTTTTTCATGTCTCAGAATGTTGACATTGTTTAAAGGAAGACAAAAACCCATAAATCAAGAATGTGCTTTTAAACTAAATTGTTTCCATTTAAGAACTACTCCAAAAAACCCACGGATACACTCAAAAGAACAGAAGGAAGCAGGAAAACATTCTAACTTTATGAAGGGTGTGGGTCAAATATACAAGGGATGTTCAATTGCGAGCAGTAAAGTCACAGCCACTAAATACATTGAAATGTGTCAACAGAGCTGCTGAAACCGGCCTGATACACCTAGTCTGAAACAATTGTCCAGGTAAACACTCCAGTACAGCTTAGATTTTCCTTAAGGCAGCCCCACATTCCAACTACACTAATTTACTCTGTACAGGAAGATGAATAAATCTAAACAGAGTTTTGTACTATTTTTACTAGGTGGTTTCTGACATCTAAATGAGACTGTGAATGCTCTATTTATGTTAAGAGTAGAGTGAACTGAAATATGACCAGCTCTTAACTGCCCTGATAGATCATCTGGAGAGCTGACATGCTTCACATGAGCCAGTGATTTATTCCCGTAAGTAAACAAGGCACATTAGAGCAGGACACAGTAACAATGAGCACTTGAAAGTACAAGACCTTTGGATGTAGCCCAAGGGCCAGGAATGATTTTCATTTAGCACTGCTCTTATGTAGGAAAGTTAAGAATACATACAGGAAATAATTACAGAAGTCTTGACGACTGGGGGGAAAAAAGCATTTTTGGAGGAGTAACTCTGTCCGTACTGGAGAATTTATAAAATCTTGCTAACAACAAGAACCACAGTGCCCTCCAATTGTGAAAAAGCACCAAAGCTGCTGGTGAAAAGGAACATCATACCTTTGATGTCTGATTAGAGATATGGTGTGCAAAACAAATGTCTTTGCAGTAATATTTTCTCGTTCCCAGTCTTTTTGAGCCTGTTAAATCTCTTTCCTCTGCTCACACAGATCTGACCTCTCTGTAGAGATATTCCTTCCACTGGAAAGTAATAATTTTGTTTGCAGGGGAGGTAGAGAGAATATAAAGCAGAACAGAAAGTGATAATTTCTTTGCACAGAAAGTGACAATTTCTTACAGTTACTAAAAATAAATATTTTTTTTAAAAAGACAAAAAAGCTATAGGGTTTTCTGAAACCAGAAATAGTCAGGAAGGAGGGAGTGAATTTCAAGGTGAAACTTCTGTGGTGTGCTCTTTATTTATTGGTGTTTGCATATCTGCCATTTCTCTGTATTTTTCCCAAAAGGCATGGCTTTTCATATAGGCTCCTACGTTTGTGCTAAAAAATAATAGTACATGACAGGTAGAAGAATGAAATCCCAGCTCTGCTGCATGTACAACACTGCATGCAATACTAATACACTAATATAGCAGACAGCTAGGGTTACCCTATCTATGTAGCTTTTAATACCCTTTCCCATATTTATAATTTTTGCTTTTTCCATTCAAAGCACTGTACTTTCTACAAGCACATTTCCTCCACAGACAGAATGAAGATTCCTCAGCAGTAGGAACAGTAGGAGATTTTAGGGAAAATCTCATTACCTTGGAAAATAACTTTTTTTTTGCAATTACATTGGATAATTAAATACAGCTATCAGCCAAGGACATTCTTCAAAAGTTCAGTGTTTTCATTGTTTTAGGCATGCAGTCACCACTGTATTATAATCTGCTCTGCATTAGCATTGCAGTAGAAAGGATTCCTAGAATTTGACGTTTAAAGTGGAATCTCACACTGCAATTAAATTATTAGTCTTTCCCCAATAAGGACAGAAAAAAAAAGCTTTTTTTAACCTGGGGGGCAGGAGGGGACATTAAAGTTTCATTGACCAAAGTCTGAATACTTCTCCAGCCAGGCATCCTATTTAGGGATGTTTGCTCATTACCTCAGACACACACGCTGCATTCCCTGGTGTCATGTGCCCAATTCCAGAAGCCATTACAAAGTCACGAGGTAAAGGGCGCGTGAGTGTGACTGCATAACCCCCCCAAGCTGCTAGGACACCTTCATGTCTCTGCAGCCCTGTCTTCAGAACATCTCCAGTGCAGCCTCCTCTGCCTCTGCTCACAAGCCTGGGAATAAGAGCGTCTCGGTCACCTACAGGTTTAGCCACACAAAGCATTCACGAGTGGGGGTCAGAGAAGGACTAGCTGGCTACAAGCACCGAGCCAGTTGTCCTTGCAGCTCTTTGGGACACATAGTTTGTTCAGCTCTGCCAGGCTTTTCAAGCATTGTGTGAATACAGGGATGCACTCCTAGAGCATCCCTGGAGCAGCCACTGTAAGAGGCAAGGTAACAGCTGTAGACAGGACTCGAGGACTCTGTTCAAGGAAGGTAATTGAAACACTTTGGCCAACAAGGGCTTGTTTTTTCCATCTTTCCTGCTGCAGTAGGACCAAGGTAACAATGCTGCATAGCTCCCCTAATACTCTGCAGCATTTCACCCAGCAGCCTTTGGGCACTCATTTTGCTACGAGTAATGAGTGAGGAGTCATTTGGACTATAAAAAACATGAAGGAAAGTCTTATCTGTGGTGGAACACAGGGGTTTTGCACGGGATAACACTATTTCCTTTCTTGTTTTATCTAAATATTCTCAAAAATGCACTGCCTTATCTTTTCTCAAAGTGACCATGAATATTTGGCTCTGTCCAAGCATATCTCTTACTAGTTAAGCTTGTATTCCAAGATCAGGAAGTTCTTTATCTGAAGTGAAATTTTGTAACTAAAAAACACAGGAAAAATTCTGGTAAACTATCTTGGTGTTCAAGCAGTGAGTGTCCCTGCTTTTTAGATAAGTTATACTTTATAAACTTGAAGGTTTTGTTCTCCTAGTGTTTTAAGTAATGTTTAACTACTTAAATCCCAGGCCAGTGCTCTCAGCAGCTGTAATAGAAAAAACCCCAAAACCCACGAAAACTGAAAACCCAAACAAAAACAACAACAACAAAACCCAACCCAAAAAAGCTAATCCACTGAGGTTTTATCATTGTTCATTTGTGTTGTAAATGTTTCTGAAATTTTTCCAACCCTGAAGCAAAATTAGCAAATAGGTAAAGTAAGATATTCCATAGCTAATTTTTCAGTTTATATTGTTATTAATATGATAGCATTGACTAGGTCAATATTTGTTTTGTTTGAAAATACTACAGCTATTTACATTTCTGCTGGACATGCCACATGGAAGCTTCAGAAATGTACCTGATTTTCTTCCTTATTTCTAACAAATGGAACAGCAATGGAGGGGAAAAGTTCTATGTTTACAAATCCATTTTCATTATAAGTTGAAAGCTTGCTGATTCATAAACAGCTCTAATAAAGTTCTCCCAATTCAGGATCTAGCTACATAAAAAAAGACTACTTGTTTGACTCTCTCTGAATTACTGCTCTTAGAACAAGGCCACCTGGGGATAATGAACAGCTGATTTAATTTTTAATCAGCATTTAAAAGCCTTTTAAGTGGAGCTCATTTTCATTAGTTTAAATAAAGAACACCTCGAAAAGTGAAAGGTCATTAAACCTCTGGAAGTACATTCATACCAAGACTTCAGCTAAACATAGGTGCTTTTAACAGGGTGTCAAGGGATTTATTAAATATAATGTGAACAATCGCTCATTTCTGTAGTCAAACAGAGCCTCATAAAGGGATCTATTGTCTCATCAATGCCTTACACAGGAAATTGCTCTATTTTGAACTCTCCTGTATAGTCTGAAAGCATCTTTAAAGGGACCCCACTGCACAAGTTATTTAGAATTCAGTTTCAATGAGATCTAGGAAGACTGTGGACATCACAGGATTAGGTGTGATGAGTAGCATAGCTGTATAAGGACCCAGCTGCAGGTAAGAAGGAACCTTTTGCATCTCACTGCTTTAGTATGAGATTTGACCATTTTCTAATCTGCAGTCAGGTTCAGCAGTTGTGAGATAGTTGTATGCACTTGGTTGTGCATCTTTTTTACCTGCCTGTTCAACCAGGCTACATGGCTTGCCTTCCAAAGTATGGCTGTTTTCCTTGCCTACAGAGCACATTTCTGTCATGAGTCTAACTTGAATACTCTTCAAGTTTTTAATAAAACACTGTCAAGCATAAATAAATATAGATATAATAAAGAATTGGAAAGTCTACTCAGTAAATGGGCTACCCTGAAAAACATGAGGCTCAATTCCACCATTTCATTCTCAGCTTTGTTGCATTCTCAGAGCAGTCAGGGGGTAAATGATTTTTTTTATGAGCCTGTAAACATATAATAGAACATTACTTATTATTTCAAGCTGGGAACTTCAGCTCCTGTGATGCTCATTTTTCACAAACAATCAGCAAAATGAATGAGATTCAAGACACGTTTAGAATTGTTCAGGATATTAAATGTTGCAGCCAAAAAAACTTACCAGATTCATGCTAACTGCACAATGCTGTTCCTTTTTGGGAAATTCATGCTGAGCATAAGAGGATAGAGACAGTAAAAAGTCACACTACCACATCTCTTACCAAAGGTCTAGGTAAGGAATACCAAAGAATAGCCACAGGCCCTAGGAAAAAAGCCCCAACCAAGCGAGAGGGAGAGGGAGAGGGAAAGAGGCTGGGCTCTACAGAGACCTTCCAATATTCTCAGGGTTTTGTACCAAATCAGAATCAAGAAAATTATTCCTAGTCACCTTGCTAACTGAAAGAAAAATAGTTTTAAACTCAAAAGCTTCCACTTCAGGGTAAATTTAAAATAGCACCTTTACTTTCTGAATAAGTTGGGATTATCTGAATGTACTGGATTTTAGTGTCCCTGGCAACTTCTCAGGTAAAGTGTTGGTTCTTATCTCGACAATTCTTTTTGCTGATGTGTAACACGGATTAGGAATCCCATAGGGAGATGGCAAGTGTTCTAGGGTAAACTCGCTTCAGAGTAATTTCAGGGCACTCAGTATCCCTCAATGTTATGCTGCACTCATTCATTATACCTTCGACCCCTTTCGAGTTCAACAGTCTTTTGGTTTGCATCAAAAAGTTCAATTTGACCCCTCCATTCATAAATTGTATCTAAATCAGTCAGAATTTCAGATTTGGGATAATGCATTGTACACTGTATGTACATATGAAATAGATTTAAGAACCTGACTGAATTCCTACATGATGTGAATGGAACAATCTCTGTGCCTAGGTTTTCCTGTCAGAAACATTAACCTCGCTTTTCCACCCCAACCTATTGGATGTCTTAACTGTTTCTTTATGCAGATCTCATGAAAATTAATACTCCATAATCACAAAGGATTTGAGGCTGTAGATTTGCAAAATGAAATCATGCCTTATAACTCAGGTCTTCCCTTTAAAGCAGCTTTGTAGTGTTGCTTCCTTAAGAACAGATACACCCAGTGAGGCTGAGATATGTTTTTAAGTACAAGGAAAAGTCACAGTGCTACATGGCTATATGTGTGCCTCAAGCACACTGGTAGACTGATGCTTTGAGAGATGTTAGTAAAGTTACTAATTCTTCGGAAAGGATCAAGCCACCTTCAATTATTATTATTGATACAATTTTTTTCCTATAATGCAGAAATAGTAAAAGCTCTATATTTATTTTCTCTTAGGTAGCAGTGTCTTTCAGTCCTATCAACATCCAGGATGAAACATGGAGAACAATAGGGAAGAAGTGGCAGAACTGCTGTTCTAAAAGTTAGAGACCCTAATGCTTTGGGCTATTATGTGTTGGATTTTATCTATTTTTTGCATAATATACCATATATTTCCATCCAACAAATCACAGTAAAATGAGTAAGTGTATCATACCTAGCAATTAACACGGGACTTCAATCTTTCCCAAGATGTACTCAGGAACTGCCATGGCAGAAAGATAATACACAGCTGACTGCTTCCAAATAGAGGGGGGAAAAACCCTTCCAGAATTAAAGAACTTCTGGTTTAAATTAAAACAAGGACTAGGTTTCCAAGGGCATGTGATCATTAATTTATAAAGGCCATGGTTTGCTTATCAGGTGACATTAATGGAATCACTGACCTGTGTCAAAAGTTGTGGAAAGAACAAACTTAGGTTCTTTGAAACAAACAGATTGGTTCCATGCCTTGGCCACAGAGACTACTCTAGCTTGTTTTCACCTGTGAAGTGTCCATACACAAAATACTTGGGGAGGAATGTCTGGCTACAAATGGTGTTTCAATCACTGCATATATGGATTAATTAAAAAAAACAAAAAAACCTAAAAAAACTCCCAAAACAACAAAATAAAAAAGCCACCATAAACCCCCCTTAAAAATCCCTTGATAATATGAATAACAAAACCTGTCCATTCTTGAACAGCAGCATCACACATAAATGTTTTCTAGCTCTAAAAAGATGATAATCTGGAACTCAGGATTGACCCACACTTCTACTACCTGTTGGTGATTTTGTATAGAAGCTGAACCATATCACTCCAGAGAACAAACCTGGGTAAACATTAGTTATATTATTAGTTATATCTGGTGGATCCTCTTGCATTCCTATTAAGAAATACTCTTTTAGATAGCTAAAAATGTGATAAAGACAAGGTCCACTCAGGCAAAGTAGAAAATGTTTTGTCTAGATCAAATAAAGGGGATAATCTGTGGATGGAAGCTTCAGAATGACAGGTCCTATTTTTAAGATGTGGTATCCTTCCAATCAGTATCCAGCTACAAAATACTGCAAATCCAGCCTTGCACTTCACTCAGATTAGCAGGAGTGTAAAAAAATTCCACTCATCCCTAGAACAAAATACAAACTGCAATCACTTCCATGCAAACAGTGCCATGTGCTAACAGGCAGACCCTATTTAGAGCAGTTAAATGAATAAAAGCTATGATATCAGCATGGAACAAAGGCAATGATTTTTTCAGGAGACATTCTTTGTTTTATTAGTTAGATTAATTTTAAACACATTGTAACAAGTGTAACACAGAAATCTTCTGTTAAAATATGCCAATTTGAAGTTTATGAAGTGAAAAAAAATCCATCCAACACTGTTGATTCTTTGTCTAAATTATTCCCTTTTAAATAACACCTTTGTTTCTGTTTACTCTTGAATGGACAGACTAGTCAACTGGAAAACCGAGTAAATGCTACTTGAAAGACTGCAGGCTTCATTTGTTAAAACTGACTGAACTGACTTTTGATATGATTACAATTTCTATTTTTATACGTTGAGAACAGTTTCAGAAACTGGAAACATGATGTTCACTCTCATTTATAAATTTTAAGTAATTTCCCTTGTATTCATTGCAGGATATACAAACTTTGAAAAGCCATGCTTCACCTGTAAAGTTTTGGATAAAGAGTCCAGTCAAATGTCTTTTTTTAAAATTTGTTCGCCCCTGTGAAGAATCAAATGGAAAGTATTACAGGAAATAGGTCTCTTGGTAAAATCAGTGAGATACCCCTGCTTAATGCCTGTAAGCTCCATTTATTTCATAGGCCTTGAAGCAAAACCAAACCCTTGCAAACTCTTGAACTTAAAATTTATTTGTTTTCTAGATCTTTGGATACAAGATAAAGGTGATATACA
Source organism: Climacteris rufus (assembly GCA_013398175.1). Taxonomy (NCBI): domain Eukaryota; kingdom Metazoa; phylum Chordata; class Aves; order Passeriformes; family Climacteridae; genus Climacteris; species Climacteris rufus. The sequence continues at coordinate 200,630 of VZRZ01003270.1, forward strand.
GAAATCTCAGCTAAAAATAATTTCAAACTAGATAATTCCTAATGTTCATTTTTAAGTATCAGTTAGGTACTTCAAAACATCCTCAGTGCTTTTATTCTACTGGTTAACATTATGTTTATATTAGTATATTATCCAAATTACCGAGTTGCTAAAGATTAACACAGAAACTGTCTCGGAAAGCAAGTCTGACTTCATAAATGTTGTGTAAGGATAGTTAATCCTACAATATCTCCATTAGGTAGTTTACAAACCTTTTGAACAAAAGCCTAAATGCAATCCAAGTTAATTGCTCCTGTTACTCAATGAACAGGAACCAGGTGCCCTTTCATACATTAAATTAAATATTAATGTATTTATTTCAATTACTGTTCAAGGTCTAATGCTCTCTTGTCAGTCATAAGAACTACCAAAACCTTCTGCCTGTCTAAAGCATAAATGACATAAATGTTTATATTTGAAACTTTAGAAACTTTAGAAAAACCTGTAGCACAAAGAGAAAATAACATAATCATAATAATAAACAGACAGGTTTCTTTGTGGTATAAGAGCTTAAAGGGGGAAATTATTTATTCCTGCAATAAATCAGAAGCAAAATTTCATAACACTTGATCCTCATCAGTTTTATGGACAGGTAATAGAGGAATTTCCTGTGAGTTTTGCAGTGTAACCTTTTCATACAGGGAACTTTCAACATACCTGAATCAGGAACAAGAGCTTGTGTTAATCAATGGAAACCATGAAGGAAGCAGATGAGAGATAAAAACAAACAAGAGTGGTGATGATGTGAAAATAAATTTTCCATAGCTTTGCTGACTGTGAATATTACTTGAGTAGTCTTAAAAGGCAACACTTTGACTTTTGTGGAACAGATTTGGATGGCAGCTCTTAAATGCAGGAAATCTTACAGCTGCCAAGCAACGCTAACTGATATTTTATTATCATAAGAGATATCACCCCTTACATGACAACGTGATATGAATGGCTTGTCACATCAGTCAGCTCATCTTCAAGTGTGCTCCACTCCATATTGGTAGCAGATCCAAAAGCAGGTAACAGTGAAGCCAGGGATAAGCTCGGGATATACTAACTCTGTTGCTTTCTTTCCTGAGTGTACATACCAGTGCTAGAGTTTGTTTCTACACAATTTTCTGTAGCCAAAAAAAAAATGAAGACTCTTCAGCACTGAACCAGTTTTGCAGTCCTCTTTCAATTTCTACAAAAGAATCATCATGGAAATGCAGATAAAGAGTTAATGATTATGAAATTTCCTTGAACAATTTCACTGGAGCAGATAAAGACCACAGAAAAACAGGATGTGGAAATTAGATTAGAAACTGACTAAAATGTTAAAAAAAAACCTGTTTGTAGAAGCTATACAAAACTGGTTGCTGCAAGGAGTTCTGACTAATGATTAACTATTGTTTCAAAAAACAGCACTATAATAAAGTGCAAGTGGTTTCAAATTGAGAATAAAATAAAAATAATAATAATTATAAAAGAAAAATCAAAGCTCCTCTTGTGGCTTCTACAGAAACTTGCTGGTTTTGAACTAGAAACAAACAATGCAACTTTCCTTCTCTGCCATTAAAGCCTGATAACAATGCTTTGCAGCTGAAGGGATACATGATGTTTTTAAAGGCCCAATACTATGTCTGGCAGTCAGACTGTAAGAAGAGATGAGTTTAAGTTATCCAGAAAATGCTTTGAGTGATCAGAACTCCCTGTCTCTGACTGTCATGTATATAGTGCTTTGATATATATCCTTAGTTTGTGCTACAAACCCCAAAGATTTACACCAACCACCTTTAAATAAGGGGACCCCTTGGGAACAAGAGAACTGGAAAATATCCCTGAAAATATACTCTTAATTATTTTACAGAATTAATGTTAAGGAGTTAAGCCATGGGGAGGTGCAGAACCAGTGTAAATGGAAATGCTGTGCAATCACAACCTAATCATGACAGAAAGCAATCTGCACACAGCTGGCATAGCATGGGGTGCCTGTGGGTGGAAATAGGAAAGAGAGCTGCTGACATTTCTCAGTCCTCCTAACGAAGTTGCAAGGTATATTAGAAATTTCAGAAAAATTTCAGCAAAATAGACTCATCAAAGTGGTATCAACAGGGTAAATGCATACTATTTATCTCTAAAGATTCATGATTTGCAAATTTCCAATTAATCTGATTGAGAGTCCCTACAAATCCTCCTTAGGCCACAACAATTAGCCAGGGACACAAAGTTTTCTGGCTCCAGGACAGCCACAGAGGTCAGGCTTCCAAGTTCACTGTCACAAGGTTGGCAGCTGCGTGGACTGAGTCTTCTGATTGTGATGAGAAGCGTAAGCACTTGTACAGTCCCTGCTCCTTAGTACAACTTTGAAGTGTACTTCAACTTTGTACAACTTTGAAGTGTAGCCTGGAGTCTTTTATCACCTTTTAAATGGACTACCCAGAATTGGAGAGGTCACAATTTCCAAAAGTTTCCAAAATTCAAAGACAGATCTCTCAATTACAGTGTACCAAGAACAATAACCAGTTGCAAAATAATCATATTTATGGCATCTTCCAATATACATATTTCTTGTGCATTTTATTTCCAAGACATTGTGCTTTGACCCATTAAAAATTGAGGCAAATATGATTTGTAGGGGAAAAACTGAAAAGAACTATCCAGAGTCTTAAGGAATCAGTCTTAGATAGAAAAGAAATACTCTTTCATTATTTCCTGTTCACACACTCATCCAACAAAAGTGGATGCTGGAAAAGTCAGATCCTCTTTCCCTACTCAATCCCAGCCATGAATGATACCCAGGTTTATTCCATATTGAATGAAAGTATGAATCCAAAAATATCCAAAGAAAGTCTTTTACATAAAAACCATCCAACCAATCAAACAAAATCCCAAAACCCTTGTTCCCACTGTAATAACTCCTGCCATTAGCTTATTCTTTATGCTTCTAAGATTTTATTTAAATTCTATATTTACAGTTATAAGTATGTGGCAAGCAGATTATATATTTGTGTAACACACTAACAACTGCTTGAAAGTCTTAATTATCTTCTTAATTTTCCTTATGATCCAGAGTGCATGTAACCCAGAACACAAGCATGTTATGCAATGTGTCCAGGAGGAGAGATGCTGAGCTTTTCTTTCACCAAGAGCCAGGCACAAGTGATGAAGATGTAACTGCAATAGGACTGTCATTGTGGCTCAGAAGAGATGCCTCTGTGTTCTTACAGGTTAAGCAGTTATTTTTTACCAGAACAGAGTTGTGAAAATGAGTGACATCATTGTTTTTTCTGTATTTTCCTGCAGGGATAACATACCTGCCACTATGAATTCAGATAACCAGAAACAGAAAATAGTTTCCACCTGTGTCAATGCAGCATCTCCTTATTAGGAATGATCTGCTCTTTGTAAGCAGCAGGCAAAGGAGAATATAATTTTAAGGGAAATATTAAGTTTCTAACACACAATGTACTGTGCAGTCCTCTTGTCTACCTCCTAAATCTTCTTTTCAAGGAAATCTATGGGGTGTCTGATGAATTCATTGCAAAAATTGTATTCCCTTCATGCTCCACCTGGGTACCCCTTGCTAGTTGGTGGTCAGATGCAGAATTGTTCTTTGGCTGAAAGTATTACTACAATAACTAAATAACAGTCGTGGCCATGAAGTGCAGTTGGTTCATACAGCTCTCATGGCATGACACTCAAGATAAGCCCTCACTGAAAGGCCAGAAAACACCATAATATGTGGGCTATATGCCTGCTTGTGCCATCCCCTATACCAATATAACTCTGTGATTCATATTGCATGATGACTCTGTAAATAGAATAATATAAATATAATAATAAAACTGAATACTAGGTGCAATACAGGGATATCCTAATTCTGGGCTTGTTTGCAGTAGTATAAAAAGGATGTGGTTTCACTGAAATCAAAGGAGGCAAAATCAGTTGATATCTGAGCAGCGTTTAGCAGAATTTGCTCTCTCCTCCACAGCTGAACTAACAGAACTGTTCTTAAGCCAAAAGGCATGACTTCTCTTCCCAGTGACAAATTATGCAATCTCCTGAAAACTGAGGTGTTTCTATGAGTAAAGCTGTGTAAGGAACTTGAATGACACCAGCTTGATTTATTAAGCCAGTAGTAAGTTGCAACTTTTACTGTGGGACACTGGGTACCCACCACCGAATAAATTGTGAGTTTCTTTCTCCTTTCCTGAAAATGGCCTGAAGACCAACCAGTATGCAAAGAATCACTACTCCCATCACTAATTTGTGTAAGGGTCATTTGAAATAAACTGTTTCAACTGTCTTGACACTCCGGTTAGCTGCTAAATTCTCCCTTAACATAAAGAGTTTAAATAGATGGAAATTTTTTACTTCATTACATGAAATCAAATGTTTAGTGATAGTGTTTTGAATACAACTAGTGAGAGGAACAGAGAGTAAAATCAACCTAAATGCAATGGCTTCATTTAAGGACAGTGTCATCTCAGACTTCTAGGTTTTAACTTCTTTTCACTTTAACAGAAACCTCAACAAAATGCATATTTCCACATCTGTTAAACTGCGAGTGGGTTTTGTTTCTGTGCTAAACTTATGTGTTATACACACGGAAGTACAGTACATGGTTTCTAAATACAATTACAACTTCATTAGATGTTTTTGTTGGCATGAGTCTTGTGGAGACTTCACAGAGACCCGACCTGTTCCTGACACAATGTGTCAGCAAAAGGTACTTAAGTGGGCACACTGATGCCTGCAAAGGTGTGTTTGTGACAGGGCTGCCTGATTCCACATGCGTGCCCAATTGTGTACAAGTGTGTGTGCACTAAGTTTTGTCACCATGAATAATGCTTATATGTCAGAGGAATTTGTTTCTAGCCAGCATCGCACACAAGTATATTGATATTCAAATTGATATTGCTCATATAAGAAAGAATCTAAGATAAGATGTTGACAAGGTACTTCAATGCTGTGTAATTGCTCCAGCACACTTTAAGAGTTAAACTTACTAATAAAGCCAGACAAACCTAAATTCAAGTCAAATCTTACTATTATTCCTTTATTACCAACATCAGATAACATGTTCTCTCTAGGAGAATGTCATAAAAGCAGTCCAATTTTTAAAATAAATTTCAAGGTGCCTTTAAATAGCAGAAATATTCCCCTATAGTCTTATAATAATTTTAGTTAAGTATTTGGAATTTAGCAGAGCCTTCACAAATCCTTTCTGTCTCTTCTGTTAAGCTTACAATTCTTACTACAGCAGTGCAGTAGATGTAGGGCAATGAAATGTACTGCAGTCTCAAAGTATCACAGTTTACCCTCCATACATATCCTTCACATAATAGAAGTAAATGATCGATTTTTAAATTGCCAGCCTTCATATGTGCTTAGCATTAAACTTGAACAAAAATGTAGTCGTCCAGAGTGCTACTTTATGCTTCAAACACCTTTCAGTACAGTCACCTCATACATTTTGTCTGATTATTACATTAAAAAAAAGTGAATATGAGCACTCAGAAATGTGCAATAAAAGGTCTTGGGGAAGGTTGCTTGGGTCACCTCACTTCTCTGAGCACATCTCAGTAAAAGTTAAAATATCAATATAGCCACACATCCTTTGTATTCAACAAATGGTCCTAAAATATCAGCACTTAAGCATATCTATTTTCTAGCTTCTTCTGGTGCAATGGTAGTTTCTAAATAAAGAGGTTCATACTGAGGCAATAATGTACACAAATACAGTCAGGAGAGGCAGAAACTGTTACCTGGTCACAAAGGTAGGAAGAAAGGATGGCACTCTATGTTGGTCTGCAACTCAGGGAATGTTCTGGCTTCATGATGGAATTCTTATCAGTTGGTCCCAGACCTTTTTTTCACACCTGGATCTGGCCCTAATCCATGCTGCATATCTCCTTGTTCACCCTGCCCAAGGGTGTGCAGCCTGAGCTGCCCGTGCCATGTGATGGAAAAGTGTTCTGGCTGCTGCAGCAGATGGACACTTTAGACTACTTGAGCCCTTGACAGAAGAACCAGGACAACAATGCAGAGGGCCAGATGAATGTCACATCAGATTCAGAGACACGCAGGTGAGTTCATTTTCCATAACCTAGGCAGTGTGAGCATGGGCTGACCCATGTGAACTGTCCCAGTGATCAAGGCTGGCTTCCTTGGAGAAGCATGGTATGTGCCAGCTCACTCAACTGCTGAGCTTCATGCCTCAGTTATAAAAGAGAGACAATTTCTCTTCTGCCTCTGAACAGCCATGATGCTATGGACAGCTCACATGTCTAAGGCAACACTATATGTGAGCCACTGTTCGTTTCTGTCTCCAACTTAGTCCTCTGAGTAGAGCTTTGGGCAAAGCTGGACTGAAGCCCAAGGGTGGCATTTTTGAGACACATGCTGCACCATACCCTCTATTCCCAGTGCAAGTGCTGTGTCAGTCAGGAGCACTGCATGGAGATGGGTGGAAGTTTATGTTTAACCCTCCTCTTAATCCACTTAATTTTGATTCTATTAGTATTTCACCATCCACACAGCATGTATAATAGGTGACTCAAGGAAAATTTCCTGGCCCCAGAGGAAGTTTCAATGCCCTTGAATTTACCTGAGTTGCTTGAAGAAGTCACTCTTCCTGACTACCATTTCTGACCTCATGACCATTACTGTTCCCAGTTTGCAGGCAGCAGAAGGGACTATGTGGCTGAATCTGTGCCTTCCAGACCATTAAATTTGTTTTGCACTGGGAGTTAAGACACATGATCCTCATCCTGCTTTTCCTGCTTCAAGTTCAGTAACCTCCATCAGAAGGTGAGGTGGAAAACAGAGGCATATCTTAAACTCCCTGGAAGATTTATCATAGTGAGTCAACTGGGTCCAAAATCTGTCTTGTTATGAATTAGGCAAACTGTGCTGTCTGTGTTTTCCCTCTGGCCCTACCTCTAGATGTAAAAAGGTGCCTTTTCCCAGTATTCACGACTGTAAAATCTAAATAGAGCAAACTAGGTGATTTATCTTATCAAATGTTTCTTATGTTACAAACTTATTGCTCTCAGGGCTCTCAGTACCAGTGGCACACAGAACCCTTTTTGTCTCCAGTGAAAGATGGTGTTGCTGTATTGTGGAAACACTCTGAGGACACAGGATGTCCTTGTTAAGAGAAGACAGTTGTGATGTATCTGCATTTGGAGGCTTGGAATACAAATTCTCTTTTGTCTTTTACCATTGTTTGAGTTTTAGAGCTCTTTTGAGCTGAGAATTCTAACAGCTATTGCAGCAGTTTTCTTGCCAAATTACTGGACTGTGTGATGAAGTCATGATTTGGCACTGCAGGTTTTGAGTAACCATGAAAGAAAACTTGAATTAAAATATATGAGGAAGTGCTAAGTAAATATGGCCAAGACTGTACTTCAATAGCGAAACCCCATCCCCACATTTTCCATCTAGCTAAGTAGGAAGAAACTATTTATTCCTGAAGTGCAATTTCACCAGCACAAATAAATCCACAAGCAGAACTTTCTTTTAGACCATTTTTAGATATTAATTAATTCTAAATAAAACACCACAGGAGGATGAGAACTGATCAAGGAAGTTCACTGTGGTCAGCAAGTCTGTGTGAAAGAGGAAGAAAAGATTGGTAGTCCATTTAGAAGAAGGATGGAGGTTCATCTGAACTTGAAGAAGTGAAGTTATTTGTTCTGAGTATTCTTTTCACAAACAATCTTTTTTACAGTGAATGTTTAAAAAAGAAAAAAAAAAGGTTAAACAAAGCTGCTTTGTTTGCAGACCCATCCTTAGATCTGGATTGGGCTCTACCAGATATATGAAATATAAGGCAGAAGCACAAACTAGCAAGTTGTGAGGGAGGATTCTTCAGGAAAAGCAAGCAGCAAGCTAACAGAAATCCTAAGGATGAAATAAATTTTAAAATGTCCCGTCTCTAAGGTCAACCCCTTTCAGAGCTTTGTTCAGATTAAACCTGTTTATGAAGAGACTGTCCTCTATCAACTACATAATATCTATCCAATACTCAGGTCTAATCTACGTTGGCCACAGTATACAAAATCCTACATTTTTCAGCCCAAGCATTTGAGGAAACCCTCAAATGTTTGTGTATTTGTGTGTGTGTGTATAGATATATATATATAAATAGTTGTATTGAATGTTATCTACACTTCACATATTTAAAGTTGTCTCTAAATCCTTATTCAGGCCTCAGGTACCTTTCTGAGGTCCTTGCTTTGAAAATGAGAGGAATTTGTCTGTCTTTAGTCTATTTTGATAAATTTAGAGTTTCTGCTCTAAAATGAAAACCTGACCCAAGAATAACCCTTACAGGAAGAACTACTTTGACTACAGTCTGCTCAGCATGCATCAACAGCAGCTGACCTGCAGAATAGGAAGGCTTGAGCAGTAGGGTCCAAAAGCACCATTTTCAGTCTTGGACTATGTTATTTCCTCTCTGAATGAACACTTATGAATTTGCAATTACTCCATATAATCTCTAAATCAAGTGCATTTGCTTGCAGATGTGCCACTAATCCTATTTATATCTTTTGGAGTATTTCTTTTTACTGGATAAAAATGTGATTGAAGTGTTTCAAGACAATAAAAACGTGTGATTAATAATGAATTGTGCTAAAAAAATACTCTTTATTGTTATCACTTGAGCATATCACTTAATATGAGAATATCAAAGACACAGGCAATCCTCCAAGTTATCTACTGAGTCCTGTTCAAATGAGAAAAAGACTAGACCATTGTGACATGAATTTTCCATTGTCTCCATTTTTATTCTCGACACTCTTTTCATCTCTAACTACTTGTTCAACTATGTTCATTCAATTACTGAAATCCAGCTGGTTGAAATGTATCCAGTTGGGCTTTATCATCTTTTGAACTTTTCTTTTAGAGAGGTCTTTAATGACTTTAACTGTTGTTCTTGCAAGTCTCTCTCACTCACACTAGATAATGCAAGGTTATCTTTGCAAAACTTATCTACAAACTTGACTCAAGTTCACTTGTATGCAAACTTCCAGGAGGGGAAAATGCAGTTTTTACACAGTGAGAACACTCAGCATTCATTTGCTCCCTTCTAATAGCATTTCATATTAGATGCTTTAAAAACCCTCTTAAACAGGACCAGATGTTTACAGAAACTCTGATTGCTGTCCAAATGAAATTATCTTCCTCCCTTCCTCCAAACTCCCTTCATCATTAAATAATGCATTGAAATGGAAATATAAAACACACAATGATTGCCAGAATTAAACAAGGGGCAGATTAAGAGAAAACTAAATTACTTGAGTATTTATGGCTTTTTTTTTTTTTTTTTTGCTATCCAGTCTCTCTTAATCACATTCTGTAGTATGTATTTTGATCCTGAAAATACATGTTTACTCATCACAGTTTCTTTAAGGATCATTTAAACACAGGTTCTTTACTTATGTTTATATTCTGCAGTGACCAGTTTTCTTGCTTTTCTTGTGGGGCTGATAGGAAAAGGCCCCGAAAAAGAAGGAAAATCACTCTTACACATTCCCATGATGTCCATTTCTGGACAAAGGTTTCCCTAGGACAAGTCTCCTGATTCCAGAGAACCAGTGCAGTTTTGGACATGTGTGTTGGAGCAGATGATCCTGGGGTGAAAATGAGTTCAGGTCTCTACATCATCTGAAATGCACACAGCATGAAAGCACATAGTGGTTTTCTTTCTTCAAGTAACAGAACACATTGTCCTCATCATCAGTGAAATTACTAAAACCATGGTAAATTGCAGAGATCCAGCTCATGATTCACAAACACAAGTATTACTACAGCAAGCAATTGAATCAAAGGGAAATTAGCATTGTCTCTTTAGATGTGTAATCAAACAAGGTCCCTCATGCCATTAGAGGTCATTGGAATTGGCTATGACATCATATTCTATAAATATGAAGCAATTTGAATTAAAAAAAATAAATTTAAAAGGGTGTTCATTTTCTTGGCATGCACTTCAATTTTCTCCTCTGTTATGAGTGAAATCTGAACTGGATTCAATCTAACTCCACAAAGAGGGTTAGCCCTTGCCTGTCTGTTGAAAGCATGTGATTTGCTTACATAAATATCAATGACCTCTACCTTTCTAACATCCAATTGGAAATATTCTGTAGAAAAACCTTCCTTATGGAGCTGATTCTGCTCAATAAATTCTGCCAGTGTTTGCCTCAAGTGTTCAGATGTGGCTGCCCTTAAGGTACAGAAAAGCATAAGAGGGAAGTGAGCAAGCCCTTTCATCCAAAGCTTAATGTGATTTTCAAGCCTTACAACAATGCAGAAATTTTGAAATCTATTCCATGTGCTTTATCACCTATGTATATAGATAGATAGATAGATAGATAGATATAAAGATAGATATAAATACAGATATAGATATATATGTATGTGTAGGTGCACAAGGAATATAGACATTCCCTGTTCAGCTGTTTGGATCATGATATTTTAACATGAGTGCAGGCTATAACCCACAGGTCTTTACAGGTCCCTGGCACCCACCTTTCCTTCACTATGGAAGCTGATAGAAAATCACTCTTCATTACGAAAAAATGTAGTGCTTACTTAATATTCATCTGTGTGCAGTGCTACAGTGTAACATGTGGGCTAAGTGTTCACCTGCACAGCCCTTGCTTTCCTCACAATAGCAGCAATACAGTCCACCAGCAATTCTCTAACTGGGCAGTAGATATGTTAGTTGCTTATAGACTGATAGAAGCAACCAGGAAAAACAGGTAAAGACCAAAATCCATGTTTCTCTGCTTCCCAGTTCCTTTGAGTAGACCCATGGCTCATCTTGGCCACTGTTCATCTTCACAGAGCCCGTGATAAGCAGTGTGGGGACTCAGTTCAGACCAGTGGTCTGATGCAACTTGGAGGCTGACAGCAGAAGACTTACAAAGGTAGGAACATTGGCATGAGTTTGTTTTCTTGATTTTTCTTTTTTTTTCAAAATCTGCTCTCCTTCTTTAGGCTGCTTCATGTTTCAGCTTTGACTAATAAGAAACCATATCAGTTCCCCAGTGGAGGGATCACTGAACTTTGCTAGTGGGACAGTGCCCTGTATGGTCAAGACCATTGTGTGCTCTTGGTACACACTTGGCAATAATGGTATTTATTTAGTACAGGTAAAAATAGAGAGAAGTTCTGCTGGACCAGTACTCTTAGAACCTCAGATTGTGGGTTTAGGATATATTTTATGCCACTGTCTGTTCCCTGCCCTCCTTCCACGAAATACAATGGAGATTCAGTCTTTAATCTCACTATATGCAAGATCAGTCTCTCCATTTAACCGTGAGTGTTTTTCAACAAACTCCCTACCTACAGCCCCATTATCTGCAGAGGGGATCACACAGAGCATACCTGCAATACAGGACCTGTTGCCAATAATCAGTGCTGGCCAACACAGAGCAATTGCCCTCATTAAGACTGCAGCTCACAAAAGGAAAAGTAGCATCCTAAACTTCAAGCAGCTGAGGTATCACAGCAGTGAGAGCAGAATGAGAGCAGATAGAAGAAATCTCTTTGAACAGAGCCCTGCTGCAGCAATTACCCATCTGACAGGAATGTTACTTCATTAAGCAGGAAATACATCAAGGCTATTATCCTCTGAGTTCTATATCATAATTGAAATAGCTTCAGAGGTATTTCTTTTGCTATCTGATAGATCTGCTTTTATATCTGATGACAGGAATTCAGCTGGAATTAATAGCTGTAAATGTAGAATGTACAAAAGAAGCGTAGCTCCACACAGTGCGCTAATTTCTTCATTACTCTTTGAGCACCTTAAGTATAAATGACATTGAACACTCAGATTCTGAAATGTGTTAAACATCCCTGTAACTCTCACAGGCATCACTGACTTCAGTAATAACAAGTTACACTAATTGCCCTGTGCACAATGAGGGCCAGATGTCTTGGTACTGAAGGTTACAAACATTCAATGGTACTAAGGCACCTCAGTCATTTTGGTCATATTGTTTCTCAAAATCTGGTTTTAGCCCATGGAATTCACTTCTCCAGGATGCCAAACCCAAATGTTGTTATAAAGGCTGGATTTAATTTTGTTTTTATTAAAGCTACGACAAAGTTAGAACCAGCATTTATGTGTATTTGTACCTACTCAGAAAAGATTAGTGAAGTATTATTATGCATAGCCAAAAAAATCACAACAAATCACATAAACTTCTGCAGACAGATTATTTCTTTCTTCTCTTAATATGTTAATTGCTCACATGATAAATCTGTCCTTTTGTTTTCTTCTTCTTTTCCCCCTTCCCTCCCGCTCTTCCTTTCTACCCACAAACCTTAATTTTTGTAGATCTTAAAGACTTTTCTCTGCTGTTGTACATTTCTGTAGGATACACTTTTTAATTACCTGTTGTTTGTTCCAATCTGCCAAAAGCTTAGCTAGTATCTCAAGTTGGTCAAAAACACTGGGGGAAAACATAATGAAAAATTGTCCATGTTTAAAAAACCCCATCCAGACCTATTGCGTGCATGTGCCTGTAAACAAGCAGCTAGAATACATTCCATGAAATATATTATCTGAACTATCACACTGCTGACTTTGAAATACTTGGAAGTACAAATGCTTTCTAGGAAGACAGCTGACTGTGGGAACGTAAAAACATAGTAACCTCAAAGATTTCCAGCATCAACAAAAGATTTCTGTATGGGCTTTTCTTCCTGACACAAAACAAAGTATTTAACGTGGTCCTTCACCAGACAAAATCTTGTGTTTTTTAAAAGGTAGTTGTGCTCACTGTTTGTGGAATCTGTTACTCTCATAGGGTCTGTAACCAGAGTAAGACAATTATATGGAAAAATTAGAAGTTTTGGTTAACTAGAAGTCATAAGTGTTCACTATGTTTTTGGTATAAACATAGTGAACAGACTGGACAGACACATAGTCACTGAAGGATCTCCTTGAAGAGAAGCTCTTCTTGGTACATAATTGAGAAGAATATTTATGTTCAGATGGGAATCTTGTGCTTTATTTACAAATCTGCATACATCAGACCATGGCTTCTCAGGTCATTTCTAACAGATGGTAAATGTTTAGAAAGGAAAATACGCTTGTAAGCACAGTACTGCAAGGCAGAGCAGGACTTGAATGAATTGGGTTCTCGCATGTAGTCCTCTGAATTTTAATACCCTTACACAACATTTTAACTCCAACAAAACCATTCATACATACCAGTGATTTTAAGGACTGTCTTTCTCTGTGATGCAGAGAAAATTCTCATTTCTGAAGCATCTGTTCAGCTTCATCCTTACAAAGCCCGATTAGGTGTATGTATTGGATAAATTCCAATTAGTGATATAAAAGATAAATGAAATCTTTTTCAAACACATTTTTCCCTATCCATTGAGAAAAGACAAGGTCTTCAGCCCAAGTTCTGGTGAGAGCAATATGTGATTTACTGTTCAACTTTTTTCTGCCTACTAAAATGGGACTTCTTCCTTTAATTTCCTCACTTTACTCCATTTCAGGTACTGCAAGTTCCATGAAACTTACATTTAGAAATAAAGTCATTGTCTGTCAGTTCACCATGACTTCTAAATAATTACTTTTCTTATTCTTCTAAAAAGATTCATATTATTAATGAGCAGAACATCTGGGACAATTTGCCTAAAACAGTATTGTAATCCCTCATGGCAGCTCTCATCTCAGTCTGATAAAGATCCCTGTAATGTTCTCACTAAGTTAAATTCTGCTCTCACTTAAAATTGTACAAAACTGAGGATGCTGCAATGAAATGGTATTTTGACATAGGCAACAAAATGTTTTTTTCTGAGAAGGATTTATAGACACTGTGAAAATGATTCAAATACAAATCTTTCCCAGATGAGTCAAGCATGCAGAACAGCTGTAACTTACCCTAGTGGGCAGTAGAAAAGACTTGGCTGATTCCTGTGATACTCCACAAGTTTTTGGTTTTTTTCAAAACTGTTACTGAAGTTTGGTTTGTTTTTCTCCTTTCATTCCTTTTTCACCTCCACCTTGGCACAGCTGTATGTAACAAATTAGTCCTTGAAAGACAGGAACACTGAAAATATGATGCAAAATAATTTCCCCTGGGAGTGTAAAGTATTGGTGTTAAATTAAATGAAAAATCAACTTAAATATCCATATGAATGTCCTAGGAGAAATATTTAGCCACTTTGATACTTTCTACCTTCTCCCTCCTCACCAAGGAATACAGTAAGAGATTCCCATTAAAATAATGTTATGTATGAATTACCCTTTGCCCATGGGGAGTAGGGCAAATTACAGCTTTTATACTCTGTAATTTTCAGGGACTTGTTTTGGGATGCACTAAGCTTACTATAACAGTGCTAAGTATTTCCAGAGTATAAAGTATATCATTTGGAGAAGGAGACCTGTACTGAACTCACAGGCACCATTCCAGCCATTTCAAGGGTTCTGTTCCCCAGCAAGAAAACGCTGAGGCGCCTGTTTGAAGTGCAAGCACAAGAAGGACTGAAGTCATTCCCATACCCTAAGATCTTTCCAAGCATTTGATAAACCTTGGCTTCAGGCATGTCTGTCGAATGGTTTTTATCCTACAGTCAGAAATCCAGTTAAAACCAGTTTATGTTGATAACACATGGCCCAAAAGATTGACCATGCACGAATCATGGAGTTAAGGAAATAAAACCTTCACATCTTGTACTTCATCAAAAGGTACAATTCTCAGCTCCAGACACAATAGCAACCACGTATGGGCACAGTTTCAGCCGTGTTTAAATGTTCCAAGATATGGTCTCAGGTAGTGTTTATCAAGCCATGTTCCATAGGCTGTTTAGCAAGTGAGGCACCTCTGGACACTGTGTGGCTCCACAAAGGCAGCTGCAGCAAGACTGGGAGCAAACTGCTTTGAAATATTCACATTACAACCAATATAATTTTCAGAATATTGTAATAATTGCTGCATCTACACAAAGTTATTACAAAACCCAGGGCTATGATGGCACTGAGGTATCTCAAAGCGAGAGACACCAGGTGAAATGGTATTGGAACTGTTCCACAGAAGCACAAATTCATGGGATCATATTTTGCCTCAAAGTTAGAGAAGTTTTTCAGCACAGAACTGCCCAGAGCTAGATTACAGTTAACAAAGAGGAGATCTGAGGTCTGACTAACTTTTATCAATATACTAATAAAACAATCTACATACTAACAAAACAATTACACATGACATGCCATTTTCTGAAGGTATTTTTGACAAATATCTTATACTTCCTTTCCCTTATTAGGAACATCCAGTAATTGGTATATGAGGTAAATAATTTTTACTATTTACACAAAGTCCCTCTTCATAAAAAGAGACTTTTTTTGCATTAATCTGAGCCCTCTCAAAGTGTGGTAGTGTATTGAATTCAAACTCTGCACTATCTGACACATAATATGGGACCCTTTGGATACTGTGCACATGAGACACTTTCTGTCATTTTATATATAATTTCTGTCCCTCTTTGCAGTCCTAGCTATCCTAGGAAGGTCTGGGAACCTTTAGTCAAGACTGCTGAAGAAGCTGGTAAAAGCTTTAATTTGTCCTTGAAACAAATTGTGCCTAATGCATTCAAAATGCATTTGTAAGTTCACACAGTGTTTGCACAGAAACAGGCAGAGCTCTGTTCATCACTGTAGCTCTCAGGCAACACAAAGAACAAACAGTAATTATCATGTTTGGTAATTTTCAATGATGCTGCCGTGATTTTGCTTACAACTTTATATGAAAGGGCTGCAAAGTGCTGCCTCAGTTTCCCTGTTCCAAATGATAATGACCTCACTCATTGCATGCTCTGAAGGCTGCTTCTGGAAAGAGCTATTGAGAGAGACATTTATCATGAAATGAGATTCGGTTTTTGTTATGCCATGTTTTTCCAAATGGCTGCTGTGTCCTTGCATACACAAAATTAGGTCCTTTCCCAATGATTCAGGGTTGGGTAGTGCAGAAAGTACCTGGAGAGAGGCAGGCTAGACAAGAGAGGCAATTTCTCAGCCCCAGAAACTCCTGGCCTCTTAGAAGGCTTGAGATTGGGAAAATTGCATATTTCCTCTACCACAGACTTCTGATGAACAGAGTAAAGCTGTCTTGAAAGTTCATCCTGGCATGAATTCAGAAGGATGAGGAGAGGTACTGCAAATTTTTCCTTTATTTTCTCTGTATTGGTTCATAGATGGTTTTGTTTGCCTCTTATCTAGACTTTCTTTTTTATCTTGAAAGTGCCTGTGGCCCACTTTTTAGTCTTCCCAGGGCAAGTGAGGTCTGTCCAGGTACTTTTCCATTAGTAAACAGAAACATTTGCTGTCTCCTAGGTGCTTAGCCTTGACAGCAAGAGGGGAGGGTAGAGCAGATGTGTTCTTCTTCAATTCTATTAATAGCAATGTAGCCTGATTGTCATTCAATAGGGAAATCACCTTTCTGCAGAGTTGATGCAAAGAAGTTAGAAATAGATAAGCAAAATGTCTTTTATGACTCCAGCTGTGCACAGTGTTAAATCAATTGTGGGTGGTTTTTGTTCAAGGTTAAGAACAATATCATGTGCAGTTTAGGCTGTGCAAATCCCATTTTCAGAACTGCCCTCTGAACACACCGTTCCTTCTTTTGGTCACGGTTCTCCAAACATAGTTTAGCTGGTGACGCCCAGGAATTCATATCTTCCATTGGACATGTGCCTTTTCTAGTCCTGGATACTCAGCAGGGCTGTGTGTGCTGTGTCCTTGAGGCTCCCACAAGGTCAGGCTTTAGAACTGCCAGTGCCAGCACTGGGCACCTTCAGGGGCAAACCTGGGTGTTGAGACCCCGATTTCTGAATTGATAGAACAGCCAGCCAAACTCACGTGGGCTCAAAGTGGGCTGCAATATTCTCATAGTACCAAGCCACTGTGACTCCTTTCAGGCACCTTCTTGCCTTGGACTTCTCTGTGGATACAGTCCTGTGTCAAAGAGCCCTGTCTGGGTCTGCTTTCTCAGCAGAGCCACCAACCTAAAGTGCCCCTACTTGCATGAGACCTGTCCAGGCTTAATGACTCTGTCATTTCTCATCTGGAAGCCACAGCTGAGAATACAACCCTCCCAGTGCCTCTGTTTTCTCACACCTCCCTTTGGCTCGTTCACTCTCCCCAAGGCTGACAACTCTGCTCCAGGACTCTGCTTTGAGAGACATTTCACCTCTAGCAATGGCATAGGGTGAGGTGAAGTAGATAATTATACAGGTTTACCTTATCAGCTGAGGATTATTTTGGTTTTAATCTTTTGTTGTGTTCAGGCTATTTTATGTGAGGTGTTTGCTGGGTTTTGCAACCCTAAACATGCCAAAGAGATTCTCAATGTGCTCCATAGCCATTTCTTACATCTCACAGATACTTACTTTTCTACACAATTTTGCCAGCAGAACTGGTGTTATTGAAATGAAAAGCACATAAATGTCTCCTAAGAAATGCTCATGATTTGTTTACTTCTCTTTAAAATCCTAATCCAAAACGTTAACACTGACGTTATGCAAAATGCCACATTTACATTTAATAACAGCATCCTGAATAAATATTTAGAAAAACTGCATTTTTTTAATTAAACCTGTTGTGAATGAAAGAGCAGATAAATAATGTATACAATAATAAACTTTCCTTAGTCAGTTCACACATTTGGCAGCATAGATAGCACAATATTTTTGTGATTGTGATTGTATAATATTTTTAAATAGGTAAGATCTGAGCATGATCCTTCCTATTTTTGTGATTATTTGTTGACTGAGTATATGTACACACAGAGTAAATCAGATCAGTTGATTCTCCCATCTGTTCATTTCAGCCCAGAAAGGGGGACAATATTTTATTAATCGTGAGCAAACTATAACATAAAAGCACGAACTCAGATTCAGAGAGACCTAGCCTAGCAACAGAGCAACATTCTAATTTCAGAGGACCTAGCAAAAGCACTCCAATATTCTGACTCAGAGATCAAAATGTAATACTCCAAATGGGTGACATTTCTGATTTGACAGCCTTAAAAACCAAAAACCTAAACTCTTATCTGTAACAACTCTAGTATAAACAATTCTTCTGTCTCACTGAACAAATGAATTAAAACATTTATGCTCTTTTTCACACAGATGTAGTTTGATCTACAAATTGGAGGCCCATTTTAATTTTTCTTCACTTGCTGACTGAAAGGTTATGCTCTTGCCTCACCTGACCCATCATAGACTTGTCTATACATAAAGGGGTGTCCCTGCCCACAAAGCTTACTGTGAAGTTCCTCATTCTAAACAGGAATCAGACCCCCTGTCCTGGGGATTCAGTGTGAACTAGTACAGAAAACAACAGTTTCCTTCTTGAGGCACAAGGTGTACCACTACTTCATCACTGATCTGATTTTCAGACTGGTGCCTCGTGGACTAGAGAGCCATGCTCTTGAACTCTGTATTTCTGAGCTCTCTGCGGCCCTGCTCTGACATTCAGTGCACAAGTGCAACGCCCAGCATCAGCTCTGTCCTGCCTGAACAATTAAAACTGGTAGGAGAAGAGCAGGAGCCAGAAAGCAAGGAGAAAGAGGTCCTCAGCATCCTCCCAAGAGGCAGCAGATAAGCCAAGGTCACACTGTGGGTGGCTGCCATTGGCCTGGCCAGCTGTGGCAGACAGAGCTGCAGGAACAGCAGCTGCAGAGGGCTCGAAGCTGGCAGGTATTGTGGGCACTGCAGGGACTCCCCAGCTCCAAGAACAGCGACTGCACACAAAACACAGAACAACGTCCCCTCTGGAGCCAGAGTTATCAATGAGCAGTGTTCCCATCATGGACACAGCACAGCACAAAACCAACCTTTCTGACACAGCTTTTCCTGCTTAGTTTACTACAGATTGCACAAAAGCCAAGAAATGATGGACAGTGTTTCACTTTGGGTAAAATGATGCAGGTCCGTGGCAATTACAGTGAAATGATGAATAAGTGTATTTTCAGCAGAAGGAGATCCCACACTTTATAGATACATACACATGCACACACACAAACACACAAATTCCCCCACATAGGAACAAAAAAAATTCCCACTGAACGGGTAAATGTTCATGAAATAGTCGGACTCTTTCACTGACAGTTGTAATAGAAATACAATGTATTTTGTATTACTTTATTGCACACTGACAAATTGTGTGGGCCATAAGGAAATTGTTTGTACTATCAAATTCCTAACACAGAAAATCAGTGAAATGTTACCATTAAGCACTTATAAAAAACAAAGCTGCAGTCCCAGGATTTCAGAACATTCTATTTCCTGACAAATGCTTGTTTGAACTTACTTCATCAAATCCCCACAAGAAAATGCATTAAAAAAAAAAAAGATTTTTACTAGCTTTTTTCCCACCTTCTAAAACTGGCTTTGGTACTTGTAACTCATAAAAATACTGGGAAAAGTTAACCTTCTAGGTGGTCAGGGAATAGCCCTTGTTCTGCCTGCTGTGTCACCACACTCTGAACCATGATTGCACCAGCTCTACAACTGTACACACTGGGCTTGTTCTTATAGACTAACCTCTGTGCACTAGAGTTGTTTGAAACTGTTTTTTTCCACAGGTTATATCCCTGTGGAAACATTATTTCTTCTTTTTAGCAATTTTGGCATCTTGTTATTATTCTAAGATTACAATCTAAATTTGTTTTCACATTATTCCTCTCCTCCTCATTCTTTTCTTCTGCTTTCATTGTTTTTACCACTGAAATACAGGAAGTTGTAAGGCAGAGGAGAAAAGTGCCAAGTGTAGAAAAGAGAAGTGAGTATGGAAATAAAAATTTAGTGGATTTGTGATTTTTTCCCCCCTTTATTTTGTGTGAAAATAAGATGCTAACAGCCTTAGCCAGAATTTTAATTCCTTTTTCATTGCCTTTCAGACTGACTCCAGTTCATGAAGTGTTACACTAACTTCTCATATCCTCTGAATTCTTTGGAGCTGGCACTATGTTTTGAGGGCTTTGGCATAATATAATGATATAGTGATAACTTTGTCCGGAGGGGGGCCTCCTAGATTCTACAGTAAAACAAATAAAAAATTAAAACCCCTGAGAATGTGTCTCAACATGAGCAATTTGGCTACTTTTTGGTTTGGTTTGGTTTGGTTTTATTGACCATACCTAAGGAATTGAGGTGGAGTATTAAGGAATTTTAAAAAGCACAAAACATTTTTTCACACTAAAAGCATGGTTCTCTAAAATTAAATTCTGTAATGATGTACTTTCAGGGGGAGACACAAATCCAAAAAAGCTCTCCCAAAGCTTCATCCTCACATATTTAAATTGTGGTACAGCTGAAATCAGCTGCAAAATTTCCATTAGCTTCAATGGGACTAAAAGTTCCCTCTGAGAATCTAATCAGTATTTTTTATAATGTCATTTTTTTCCTGTTCCTATTATGAATACTACTGCAATTTGTCTGAACAGACTTCTCCATAGCTTTTCAGCTCCAAGAGTGTTTCCTGATTGAATTTAGCTCATAAACAACGGCATTTTTTGTTCTTCCAATATATTTCTCATAATGGTACCATTTTCACAAATGGACCCCATCTCAGTTAAATTTGTTCTGTCTAACATTAGCAAAAGCACACAGATTTTCCTCAGGATACAGTGTATAATACTTTCTGTTTCCATAGCTAGTGTTTTTCTGCATATCATTACAAAGATTGAAAGAGCATCTTCAATACAGCTCATAAAATGAATTCAGATTCTGAACCTCCTCCTTTTTCTCCTACAAATATTAATGCTTTTTTAGAAGTGTGGAGCTTTTTCACTCCCACTTAATGTTGAAATTCATGCATTAATTCTGCCAAGGATAAAAAAGTATTGATAATAAATAATATAGAATTATGTGGTAAATCTTAGATGCTCTGTGTATTATATTCTATAATGGGTTTAGCAGATAGTATTTAGTCATTATGCTGCAGAATGCTACATATAATATCATCTAAAGAACTGATCTTGCCTTTTGTGGTAACTTGTTTTGCAATATCTAGAATGATAGCACACCACGGACTTATTTGCTCATCAAGTCACTGGAGGGAGCTAAGTAAACACTTATATCAATTACAGTGAAACAGAATTAGTAGCAAAAGCACACAGTAACAGATTCTAAACTATTTGTTCCAAACTATGGCCTGGAAAGACTATAAAGCCCTGAAATGTTTGACGAATAGAAAATAATATGAAAATAGCTAGTTTAAATATTTAGAAAGAGGAATACAGATGTTGCTGCTCACTGGTGGGACATTCCTTAGGTGAATCAACGGCTTGAAACAAATCTACAAGGTAGGTGTTCAATTGATAAAAATCTACTCATATTAATTCAATGAGATTGTAAAAGTGAGCTGGTTTCTCTGACATGTATGTGCAACTGTTCTCTGCAACATAACCCCTGAAATTACTGCCTGTTAATTTGACTTATATATGTACTCTGTATTTATAATGCTTGAAATTTAAATGAAACCAACAAAATAACAGAAAAATCCATTAACAGCCTAAGCACTGCTTCAATAGCATGTGAGAGGTTACTCCCAAGGGATCACATTACTATGGAGGAGAGGAAGCTAATGATGCTCCTGTAGCAAGGGGGTTTGTACTGACAGATAGCCAGATTATCACTCTGGTTAATGCAATACAGTAAAGTGACAGATTGCTGGACTGCAAGGTGGGGAGTAGAGACAAAGAAATCTGAACTAGAAAAGACATTCTTGGGAGAAAAATTCCTAACAGTTAGAAATAACATATCTGGGTATCAACACAATTTATGTCCTGCTTACATAGTGTACCTTGCTTTATTATATACTGTGAGAAATTAAGCTCATCCTGCACGTTTTTATTGGATGAGAGAACACAGCATTAATTACAAATGTCCACATTTTTTCTCCCATGAACAACACATAAGTTAGCTTTTCCAGAAAAAGTTTGCCAGTTTTGGCTTGATGCCTCAGTGTCATGGTATTAGAGACACAGGCAATCAGAAGAAATGCTGGCAGAAGAGAGTGCTGTATTATTCTGATTTACACTAATGACAAATCTGGCCCACTGCTACACTGGATAATTCTGTTACTGTTGAAAACACAGCAGGTGAAACATTCTAGTGGCAGAGGTGATGTGCTACACAGATTCAAAGCACCCACAATTGTATGAACCTAAACCAGCCATCACATGGAAAACAGTCCTGTCACTGCTGATTTGACCTAAGAGAAAGCCTCTCCTAATCATTACTAATTTCCTGAGTCAGCATGTTCCCTTAATGCCTGCCACTAATCACACAGATTTACAACTCAGTACAATATTTACGAACCAAAGGAAAACCCTCTGAGATTTAAAGATTATTAAAGACTATGATCCCAACACCAAAAAAAAAAAAAAACAAACCAAAAAAAAAAAAAACAAACACCCCCCC